>NCVS01000261.1:9895-35171 GCA_003055095.1 Goniozus legneri
AGAGACACAGCGTAGCAGATAGTAGAGGACCGCAGGGCCATCTGATTATGCGATTTATGAACCGGGAGTGGTGTCGTAATGTGCGCGTTACAGGTATTTTATACAAGCGCAACGATTGTATTCACGTCGCCATTGTTTCGCTAATTATGAAATATAGCGAGGAAAAAACTCGGTTAAATATATACTCTGTAAACGTAATTGAGGTTTCCCGGTCTTTCTATGGATTTCTTAGCCAGATGCGTTACCAAAACGATTTTCCACCAAATTTCCGTTATTTTCTGCACGATCCAGTTATACAGTACAATGATGGACGAGCCAGTGTAAATGTTTACGGACAAGGAAATTTTGAAGATCGATGAACCAGGATTTCTCGTAATGATCGTTCGACGCGTGAAACCATTAGTGACCGGGAGAAATTTAAACGCATCACAAAACGGTTTCTCGTAGAGCGGCCCGCGTCACTGAAAAACCGATCATTAATGATTTTCCGCTCCGTCTTCGTGAGAAAAGCTGTTCAGAATCTTATAACGATTAACTTTTGTGACCATTCAAAAGTTCCTAATCAAACATTCCTTGATGAATGCCATTCGTAGACGAAATCTTGTCGGCACAGCTTGAACATTCAATTTGAAATTTGCTAATCCTACCGCTAATAATATTTCGGAATAAAATAGTAAAATAGTAGAACTAGCAGATTTCTTTCGGTATTGTGTCAGATTTCAAACTGGCCGTTGATCGAGCAACCGTAAATAATTAATAAGTAACCACCTCTTCCTCTCTTTCTCTCTCTCTCTCTCTCTCTCTCTCTCTCTCTCTCTTTCTCAGTCTCCCTTTCCTTCTCTCATTCCCTGATCGGCCAACGTCCATTCGAGTTTACACGTGAGAGCGAATCGGGCCGGAAGGTCCGAGCTAACCAGGGGGGTAGAGAGATTGACCCCTGGAGAAAAACCATTAATTTATCGTAAACTCGGACGGTCCGCGCAAAACACGATACACCGCAAGGGAACGAAAAGTACCGGTGAATCTACGCGCTTGGTATACGCACCACCCCTGGAAGCGGTGCTTTTCGCAATCTTGACCCCGGTTAATCGCCGGACAGGTGATCGGTTCGGGACACGAGAACTGACCGGTGGACTCGTAGAGGGGAAAAGAGGATCGAAATCCCCCATGCAAATGCGTAAGCGCGCTCTCGCCGGGCCCGCACCGCCCAGTCGAAGGTCCCGTCCGACGTCCGAGAGGTTATTTTTTGATTTATCGTCGTTCCACGAGGTGGAAGAGAAATTCTCGCTTCTGGTCTTCGAGCTTTGCGCCGTTACGACGGATCTTTCCGTTTCGCCTCTTTCAATTAAACTCTCACGAGTAGTTCATTTTTCATCACCGCGTGTATTATGAATGAACCCAAAACCGGCGCTCATCTCGGCAAATACACTTCATAAATAAGTTAATTAAGTATACTCGTACACCGATAATGTAAAAATAATACCCCGTTGGGACAATGAGGAGCGAGAGACTCACGTTTATATATATATATATACACAACTAGTTGGCGGGTTCTTAAACTCGCAGCTCTCGTCTCTTCCACCGGAGTTAATTTCGCGGCATTAACAGTCGAAAGAGTGCGAACAAAAGAGACTCGCCCGTCTCGCTCCCTTCGGCGGCGAGCGTCGGGCCACCAGCGGACGAGGTGAGGGTAGATAAGAGAGAAAGCCACAGAGAGGAAATATGAACGAAACTCGCTAATATAAGGCGGACCCTTTGCCGGTACCGAACGACGCACAAGAAACTCCTACCGCGCGGTAAATATTAAAAATCTTCCAAGAGGGATATCGCTCGATGAAAACCTTGGAGGGATGTTCGATCGTTCTCAGTTTACTAACGCGATTGTTGTTTTCAACCAATTGACTGTTTCATTCTCAAATAATTTCATCGATAAATCGCCTTGCCCAATAACTCGTCGAGTTTCTCCACGTTAGAGAAGATTCCGACTATACGAGGAATAAAGAGAGCGAGATTGCTAGTGCATCGATCTAGAACGAATTAACAAAAGTGTCGGAGTCACATATCGACGTGTCGAGGGTACCGATCAGCCGGAGGGGTGTTCGAGTAGATCGAGCGATATTCGCGAAACATATCGTTGAATTGTGTACGTGACACATACGTAAGTCGAGAAGCTAGGAATGGCAGAGGGAGAGGGAACGAGAGAGAGAGAGGGAGGCATCCTCAGCCATCCCCTTCTTCTCCTATCATTCTTACTCAATCGCTCTTTCGACGTACAAAAAGTAATTATGGGATGGTTTCCGGTAATCATATCTAGAGCGCATTGAACGAGCGCATTGTTCGGGGCCACCCCTTCTCGCCACGGTGTATACCACTCTTGCACGGTACCACACCCCCGCTAACCCCCTTTTCAAACTCACCCCTTCTCTCTCTCTCTCTTCCCCCCATTGCGGGGAGTGCGCGCGACCACACGAATACCGCACCGACGCTCCTTCCACCCTTCAACTCGTCCATATCTAACCGCTATTGAAGATTTCGGCCCTCTCGTTGTATACGTCAATGTATATAGTGCCTACATGTATATATTCGCGATGACGCGCCGAGGGCTCGCCAAAACGAGAAAACTGCCGTTTTCAGTGTACCTACGCACCCTCACCGAGCTATATGTACATACAAAGCGGGGTACATAGATGCCTCCGCATACGCACACAGACGTACCATATCAGACTCGAGGTTCTACCGTGAATTTTAGAAAATCGGGATCGCATTACGCGCTCCGTTACACCTATTGTTCAACGAATGAATGAACGGAATCGAATTTCAAACTGTTCATATATAGACCAGCTACTCTCTCTCTCTCTCTCTCTCCCTCTCGATTCTCAAGTTTTCTCTTCCTTTTTCACTGCTACCTTCCTGATATATCGATTCGATACTAAGGTCAACTAATTACCGGAAACTACCAAAGATATAACGTTTCGATAGGTTTGCTACTCATGATTGTCCACAAAAAATTCCAGATACAGCAATCCCCTCTTTTTCATATTTCGCCTTTTTCGACAAATTGCCATACCTAATGTTGTTTCTTCCCCTAATGGTATTTGTTTGGAAAATTACATTAGAAACCTTGCGATGGTCACAAAACTTACGTTTGCTTCGATCCTCAAAAGTAAAGGGGTATTACTATATTTCTGTTTACAGGAGGTTAAACTCGTGAATGGCATGATCGGACGAAGGTCTCGCGCGTCACATGGCGAACGGAAGTATTGCGGGACAGAGCGAGAAGGAGTTATCCGGAACGTCGGAAAAACTACGTAATCGTAGCGTGCCGAAAGTGCGCGGAACGTGGCAGACAAGGTTGCAGGGCCACGACCCGACTGACCCTACCTTGGTGGCTGCGAGATCGAGAGATCTCCACCCTCCCCACTCTCGATACTCTCCCCTCGTTCCTACTACCGCGCGCGTCTTTCCACCCTCTGGCCAGAAGAACGAGAGAGAAAGACGAAAGAAGACAAGGGGGTGGTTGGAGGAAAGGCAGGACAGCCCATTTTTCGCGCCCCACTTGACTCGACGTCCTCATTGGCCAGACCGTCCTCTCGCTTTCTGACCTCTCTCGTCGTCCTTTTCCTCGAGGATTCGTGTGCGCCGATATCGTCGCATGCCTGTATATAGCTACCTACATACTTATAGATAGCTAGATGTTTCTTCGGGCGAACCTTTTTTCTTGTCGTCACGAGAAAAAAGTTCCCCCCCCCCCCCATTTTCCCTGAAATTCACCTATAAGTCACAATTTCTTTTTTTTTGCAAGTAGAGAATATTTTTCAATGACCATTTTAATAGAATATCATTACGTTCTCGAATCTGTACATTTTTTGAATTTTAAATTACGTTAGAAATAGAAACGAATAGACAGCATCGACTATCGGTCGATTACGACAGAAGCAAGTGTTTGTATTACAAGTACACTCGACGATGCGAAATGAGCGAGGAATAACTTCGGACGTATATAGAAAAACGATATGGAACAGAAGATTCTCTAGTACTGACATAGCGGTCGTAGAAGCTCATATGTACCCAACGAGACGAGGACGAAGATGAGCGAGGTTACCGGATAAGGTGGTGGAGACTGAAGAGCGAGCGAGACGAACATTTCTGCCAATTGCTCGGAACGAATGGGATACAGTGAAATGCGATGAGTTTTGAAATGCGACGATGTGGTGCAAGAGGGACATAGACACGCTAGGAAGAGAAGAGGAGGAGAAGGAGGAGAAGTAGAAGAGGGATGAAAAAAAAATAAAGGACAGTGATACATAAAAAGACGACAGAGAGGGAGAGAGAGAGAGAGAGAGAGAGAGAGAGAGAGAGAGAGGGTGGAATGTCGAGCAAGTGAATAGACGAAAGTCGCGGTCGGACTTCCCGCGGTTTCGTCCGTCTCGCTCGCACTAGCACTGCAACGGCGAGCAGTACATCGAGGAGAGTGAAAGAGGGGGAGGGAGAGAGGGCGCGAGAGTAGGGCAAGAGAGCTCGGCGAGCGGCCAATCGTAGTCGGGCCGGGGCACGCCCGGGACTCGACCCCACCTTCGGTAACTATGGTTACCGAGCGGGAGAGAGAGAAAGAGCCGGCACACGAGAAGCCCGCGGTTACGTTATAGCCGCTCGGCGATGTGGACGAGGTGGGCTAGCTGGTGGGGGTAGAGAGGCCGGTGTTCGGAGGTCGGTGTCAGGGGTCGCCTTAGACGGCAGTCGGTCTCTGGTCGGCCCCAAGAATAGTCGTATCTCGCGCGCGAGAGGATAGTCCGGTAGTCGAAGAGAGCGCACGTACACCACGTACATACACACGTACACGCACGCACACGCACACACCTACCTACCTCTCTCACTCGCTCCTTCCCACACCTATTACCCTCACTCCGATCTTGCGCCGTAGGGACACACCGCGAGAGAGCGAAATTCACGCACGCGCGTTTCACGCCACGCACGCCCACACACACTAATATAGATAAAACGGAGAGTGAGTGCCCTGTGTGCGTGCTCCAGAGAGGGAGAGATAGAGAAAGAGAGAAAGAGAGTAACGCGAACGTAGCGAGCGGGTGTCCCGGAGTGCGCGACCAGTGCAATAATAGGAAGAGTGGCCCGGAGCAGTGGAATAGAGAGAGATAGGATGATTTAAAGCGCCAGTTGGAGCGCATCCTCGCCGCTTACGCGATACAACGTACGCGCGCGTGTCCCGTGTGTGGCTCGTGGGTGCCAAAAGGCCGAGGACCCGGTGCCACGCGCATGCCTCGGATATCCCGCTAATCGCGTTTTGCTTTAAATATAATATCGTCGTTCGAGCGTGTGTGTGCACTTTGGCTTTTTTTTACGAGTCTGTGCTTCGAGAGGTCGACGAGGTGCACTCGACGTTTCGACCTTTCGGGTTTTAGCCTCTCGCGTTTTATTCGCTCGTTTTTTTCGCCTTTCCTTGCGCGTTCGGGTGTCGAGTGAGAAGAGAAAAAAAAGTTCGACCGCAGGACGAATGTCAGACCGCGCGCGAACTCAACGCGACCCTGTGCCCTCGAGATCTTGAGATAACGCGATCGCGATATCATTTTCTACTGAAACAATTGGTGCGGTAAGCTGGTGCGCGATAACAATAACATGTTGACTAGTGGTACTTGACAGGGTGTGTGAAAAATCGCGAAAACGACCAGCGCATACGTAAGAACGAATCGAGAATAAGGAGAAAAAAAACAGATGGTGCGACAGTGATCGATCCTCCGATCGATAACGAGTGATTACCGTGGTGTCGTAGTGAGCCGAGGTTGTCCTGGTGTGCCGCGAAAGAGATCGGTGTAGCAGGTGAAACCCCGTTCGGTATATATACTCGTTAGGAGAGACGGTGAACCGTCAGGGTGGTTCGCGGGGGAACGCCGTCGGAAGCGGACGCCCTGGCGACTGCCGGGGTGGTATACCCGGCCGCGACGGCGACGTTGTTTCCTGGCCGGGTGCCAGGACCTGGACACCATCATCACCATCACCATCCGCACCACCATCATCATCCGGATTTCGCCGGCACGTTGGAGCTGGGCTTCCCGGCGCGCGGCAACACCGGCTCAGCCGCCGCCGCCGCAGCCGCCGCCGCCTCGATGGCGCTGGTAGCACCGCCGCCCTCGTGGGTCACCTCGAGGGAGCCACCCGGGCCGCCGGCGCTGACGGCCCCCGGGCCCGGCAACAACAACGGACCCATACAGGTCGGACCACCGGCACCGATATCGACGGCCCACCTCACGCCGTCCGCCACGCCCGAGGACATCACCTGCCTCGTCCCGGTCGCCGGTCCCGTTCTCAACTCCTCGAGGGATCCCCTGCCGCCCAGCACGACCCCCGGCAGTCAGGCGAACAGCTCGCAATCCGGTAGCTCGCAGACCGACAAGTCGCCCAACATCGAGTGCGTCGTATGTGGCGACAAGAGCAGCGGAAAACACTACGGACAGTTTACCTGCGAAGGTCAGTTCTCTCTGCATCATTCACGACTTAACACTCTGACTGAGATCGCATGTCTCGCTCGAGACAGCTCATGGTTTTTCTTGCTATCCGAAACGTACGAAGCAGGAAGAATTGCAGGGTTAATTGTGCGATCGAAAAGAAAAATCGATAAGTAAATCGTAAAGTCGTATACGAGGATTTCTTTCGGTGCGCACATATGCACGCTACGCTGCGAAAGGGTTAATAGGGCCCTCGTCTCGCTCCCGCGCCCCCTTAATAACAACGCGCCCGGAGATACGATCGGCCGCAAACCGCGCTATTACGCGACTCAAACACGGGAACGGTATATCCATTTTCAACTCCTTTTGCAAAAATCTCGCCTCGTAACTATTTAGCTTATCGTCCGAGACGATTTCTATTTTTTCACGACCCAGCCGGACTCGTACGGAGAGAATCGGAATCGAGAAGAGGGACGCGCGTCGGGTTAACGAAGAGAAATATCCTATCGTGTGGGTCGTTAATCGAAATCTACAGCCGACGCGAGGATCTTGATTAACGACACCCTGGGCGCGGGTCTCTCGGAAAAGAGAGACCGCTCTCGTAGAAAAGCCGAGGAAAAAAAGAATCCCCCCGGTACGCGCACCGTCGCCGATAAATTGACGACAATTTCTCGTTCATTTGACATCGCTTGACACTCGAAATCAGTCCGTCGATGTAATAAAGCGATCGCCGACAATAATCGAGGCCCGATCGTGCCAATGAAGCCTCTCGGTACTGTCATCGATGTGTCCACGCAACTGCAATTTCCGCTTCGGGATAGAGACGTCTAATATAATCGACGGTTGTATTCTTTCGGATCTCCAATGGAAAACGTTATCTCGATCCGAGGAGGCTCCGATGGATTCCGTTGAATTTCACGGTGGGTAGCGACGAGTCTCTCTCGTTCGGGGTCCGTTTCGCGAAACCGGCCTCACCCTCCCCGAGGAAACGGTCTTGGGTGTTTTACCAACACGGTAGCGCACACGTGCGATGAAAATAAGGAGGCCCGAGGCTCGCGAGCCTCTTCCGTATTGAAATGCGAACCCTGGGAAAAGTCGCGCGTATTCGAGCGATAGGAGGGGAGAGAGAAGGAGAGTGGAGGTGCGCGCGGACACTGGCCGCTGGTCAACTGACCGTGGATAATGCGGACCCCATTTGCGGATCGCGAGAAACGTGTACGGGACGTGCTACGCGCTAAACGTTCCCCGGGCCATTATTCCAAACGTCGAAAATAATACCGACGATCCAGAGGCGTGTTAACGTCCGACCAGACCAACCCGTTCGTTCTTCTCGAATCGACCACTGTCCCCCTAACTCATCTATTATCGGTCGAATTTCATGGAAATTCGGACTCCCCTGAACACATCTCCGGTGTAAAAATTTATATCAAATAGTTTGTATCTAGACTCGAAATTTTTGCAAGTAGAGAATTGTGATCGATTCTTGGGAAATATTATTTGGGATTGTTACCTTCTTTTCTCACTCTCTCTATTTTTAATCTTTATCGACCAAATTCGCGAAATTCGACTGATTTTTTTCTACTCCGTCTCTGCGATGACTTTTATTTCCGTCGGGGTGATAGTTATTTGAGAATTTTTACGAGAGGGACCCGGAGTCGATGACGAGATCGTAAATCAAACGTCTTCCCCCGGTTACACGCGAGGAGTTCTCCGATCGTGACAACGCGAAGAAAATTCGGTCGACGGCGTAAGGGCAGAGAGGGGGAGGAGGGAGTACATTAATCTGCCGATTACAGAAGTCCGGAACCTCCCATTCGGAGTAGCGCGACTCGAACACGATCTCTACGTCTTCGGTTATTGCGCAATAGTCGTACCTTTCTCTCTCTCTCTCTCTCGCTCTCTCCCTTCGTCGCTTTAAACATCGATCCTGGAAATAAGAATTCGAGTCTCATTGTCCGAGGCCTCTTTTCTGTATTTACGTTTCGCCGTCGCATTCGCGAGGAATGCCCGCACGTTACTTAAGAATGTCCCTCGTCTGCGCGCGCGCGATTATAGTGATTACGCGGTGTGTGGGTAAACTAGTGTTTAAGAACCGGGATATTATTTCGTCGTGGGATTATACGTGCGTCGCGGTATTTGGTACGAGTCACGTTACATCTCCGCGAGAGCACACGGCAATTACAAAAAGTATATTATACGTCTCGTACTGATTCTACACGATTTTTTACTTCAATTTTTTTTTCTTATTACTCGAGATATGTATCGCGCACTCGCAATTTGTAGATTATCGACGATGATTCACCCCGTAGGAAGGATCGTTTTTCAACAGAAATATTTCCTAATTATCGAATTACGCGAAATCCGTCTCATCTCCAGCGAAACTCAATTCTGTCATTGCGGTCTCGCCGTGGCAAGGGCTTCCTCTCTTCGAGGGTATCGCGCGCGGGCGCAAGACTCCGCGCGTATAGTATAGCACATTTTACTTTTACCTTACCTCGGGTCTTACTCTCGAGCCCGCTGTACCCGCGAAGAAGAAGCCAGACAGACCCCCGGGGGATAATCGCCATAACGAGATCATGTTATATTATTTCAGTTTCGCTAATCTTTATTAATCTCGTTTCCAGTTCGTTTCGTTAACTCGTTCGAGTTGTGCGAATATATATCGCGTGTTTCGACTGTAATTTCCCTCGTCGCTTCAATGAAATAATACACAATACCCGCATAATTCGCGTTCGTAATTATCAGTCACCATCTCCCTTTTCTCTCTCTCTTTCGTTCTCTCCACTGGATGAAAATTCTCGCGCGCGAAGACGATCGCCGGGGATGACCGTGGGGTCCTAATAGCGCGGCTGTGTACGAGTGCGTGTACGGACATCGAGGATAGACTCCGCACGGCGTAGAATTACCTAGCGCGACTCACCCGGGCGCATCCTCTGTGACCAATTATCGCGCTAACGAAGCTCGCCGCTCGTCGAGCGCGCGCTATCTGACCGTGAGCCGTGCCCCTCTCTCTAGCTTGCCGACAAGAAACGAAGAACCGGCTAATTAATTATAACAATGTCTTTAATTTTACGTGCAAGAGCCCGAGCCAGGAAGCGTTACTGACCGACGAATCGGTTCGTGACTTCAAAGAACCTCTTCTTCTCCTAACCCTTGCAAGAAATACCGACTAGTTTGATGAATGAAAGACATCTTAGAATTTTAAACTCCGAATTGTTGGAACATTTTCATAAAAATTTAATTTGTCATTTCTGTTGTTATCAATCAATGCGGCCGATATTTCTTTGTCTTTAAAGGTTAACTTCTTTAATCGAGTTTGACCGCTAGTAAGTATTGATTTTCCCGTAAGACGAAGGAGAAAAATTTTCATATTGCTCGGAGAGTACAACGTCTTTGTACCTAATCTCAGTTGGGTAATACGGATGTTTACGGGGGAGAGTATAGAGGTTGGGATTCTCGCGAGACGTGGCGGTAGTTACTTCCATCGCGAGTAACAGTTTCGTACAAAAGAGAAAATGTCGTGCTTACAACCCTCTTTATACACGCATATATATATATATATATATATATATATAAGCGTCCCCCGTGCTCCATATCTCGGAATAGAGGGAGAGCAGGCTGATAATAAGCGCGACATTGCTGGGAAAACGAGACCTTAATTAAGACGGTGACCGTGGGATGGAGCACCTCCGCTCGCGAGGGGGCGAAATTATCGTTATTGTCGAGTTACTTTTTTTTTCATCCTGTACGCATAATCGTACGCACGGGGCGAGTTGACGAATTAAATCGCCAATGTCGTGAATTCTCGCGGTCGTCCGGTGGAGGGAAAAAAGAGTCCGACGTGTGCGTGGCAAAAAGATACCCTCGTAAACTATCTCTTTTGAGAACACTCGTGGCTGACGGAGAGGAGGAAGGGGTGAAGAGGGAACCCAGACGAGCGAGCAAACGAGCGTTTCGAGCAATTAACTACGGTCGTACTGTCGTTATATTGGCGCAAGAAACTCAGCGCGTGCTTTCAAAATAAGTCCAATATCCCAGCTCGTAATAATTTCACTTCATCCGTTCTTCGAAGTTTTTAATTTTCTCGGTAGGTATAAATCGATGAAAAAATTCGGCGAAATTTTCGTATAAGCGTATCGACGAGGTTGAATTTTTCTTTGTACGACCTCTCGCAAAAAAGTGCTCTCTGATCAATGAAGGCTTAACGAGGCGTACGATTTAGGGCATGAAAGGTCGCACGAGAGACCGCGTTACGATCCTCGAAACGTTCAATTTCTTTTGTTCTCGTTTCACAGTCTCGTTTGCCCCAATCGCGTAATTCGTATTCGAAACAATTCGCTCTTTTTCTATCAGCACACACAATGTCTAGATACACTAAAATCAAATTTCTTTGGACTATCTACATATTTCTATATTATCAGAATTATATTTTGTAAAATGAAGAGAAAAATCATTTAAGAGTGACAAATATGTTCGTTAATTTTTTTATTATACCGAAAGATTATTTTACTGAACTATCAACATGTTTTGGGACTATAGGAATGCACGTTTGGTTCGATAAAAATTCGTTTCGAAAAAGCACGAACGAACGAGATTCTATTGGCTCCGATAAAGCCGACGATTAGGCTCGTTTCAATTAAAATCAACATACCTACGGAGAGGTCGTTAGACCGTAGACACTTCTCGACCCCGGTACCGTATGAGCGCGCTCAGTCTCGCGTTCACCACGTGCTCGATGCAACACGAGCGTTCCATCGATTCGATTCTATCGATTTATTTTTAACAAACTTCGCTATTTCTTATACAACGAAAGTACACAGGAACGAGAAGTCAATAATAAATATTGAATGTTGTTTCTTCAATTTACTACTCAATTTTCACAATCAAATAATACGAACTAAGAAAACAAATAAAATACTTGTTCCAGGATGCAAGAGTTTCTTCAAACGCAGCGTAAGGCGGAATCTGACCTACTCGTGTAGAGGGAACCGCAACTGTCCCATCGACCAGCACCATAGGAATCAGTGTCAATTTTGCCGACTGAAGAAATGTCTGAAGATGGGAATGCGTCGGGAAGGTACGTAGAAATTTTCCAACGTTCAACTACCGAATTTTGCGCATTACGAGGCGAGAATAAGAGCGAGGTGGGAAAAAAAGCAATGAGCAGGGTGGTCATCGCCTCGAACAATCAAAGAGAGGTGTACACCGCTGACGTTCCGTTGGTCGGCCGAGTGCATCAACCTCGCGTTTGTTCTATCCGTCTCCCTCCCCCCCTCTCTCTCTCTCTCTTTTCCATACACTCAAACACGCACGTGCACCGACACAAAACGCACACACACAAGTTCGCCAGGAGTAATATATTTCATCGTTGTTCCACCGCGATCGCGATGCCCAATCGACGCCGCCCTGGACCCTCTTTTTTTCATCCTCCCCCATCCCCCTCTGATAATGATTCAACGCGTGAGAATGGCTATCCGTGAAAGTAACCGCGAAATAAATAGACCAGGTGAGGGAAGAAGAAGTATAGAGACGGAGAGAGAGAGAGAGAGAGAGAGAGAGAGGAGGAGAGTCCCGGGACGAAAGAAAATAGACACATACGAGAAGGACGAGCCGAGAGGAGGAAGAGGTGAGAGGGGGGAGGAAGGAGGAAGAGGTAAAAAATGAAAAAGGCAGGGAGAAGTAGACGAAGAGAAGGTGGAGCGGGCTGCAGGAGGGGGCGTCGGGCCCGAGGTCAGCGGGGTGCATGACCTTGGCTCCAGGGGCCTCCTTCCCCCTCCCTTTCCTACTCCTGTATGCCGAAGCCTCCAGAGGCGCCCAAAGCACACGGGGCAGAATATGCGTGTGCGAGTTACTTCGCGAATATACATGCGCGCACGCACACACACACGCGCGGCCAGCATTGTAGCTCGGAGCGCGATGATTACAGAAATCCGCGATACCGTCCGATTAAATTAATACTCGCTTCCCTAACCCCATCCCCTCGATACGGGGATAGGTCCTCGGGATATTTATCGGCCGGAAGGAACCTTCCGTGTATCTCCTCACGTTTTTTTTTTTTTTTTCAATTACTATCCCGAACCGAAATTCTAATAGTCTAAAAACCTATATCGTGCGAAAAGAGAAATAAATACCGTATTTGTAGGTAAATCGAGCAGGTCATCATTCCAAAGAAGATTCGAGTCGTGAAATGATGTCCCCTTAATTTTTTAGGGAGTGTATATCGTCAACGCGCAAATACAAGTCCTTCTCCCTTTTCAGTGGGCATTATGCGGTCTCTCGACCGCTCGGCAAGATTTCACTTATCTTCATCGAGCGTCCATTTTATATATACTATATATAGATATATATATATATATATATATTACAGTGCACACCGGGAACTGCGAGTCTGGCCGGTAAAAGCGACGGCCATTATAGGCGCATTAACCGAAATTAGACATTGTTTTACCCCGACTGCGGTAGTGTATACAAGCGAGTGTAAGCGAGAGAGGAAGATACGCCAACAATGGAAGAACGAGCAGCAAATTGCGAGGGCGCGCAGCGAGAGAGAGAGAGAGAGAGAGAGATGGATAGACGAAGATGAAGAGGAAAGGGGTGGATGAGATACACCAGAGAAAAATGGTAAAACGTGATAGAAGAGCGAGAGGGAGGATATATTCTTTGGAATAAGAGCTGCCCTGTATAGGATGTTGTATAATGTCCACGTCGAGTCGGCTAGTTAAGACGTCTGAAATATTTCCACGATTGACGAGCCTGTTGACGCAATTCTTGCGTCATCCTTACGCGTATATAATTCTCGAGATTAAAAACCATCGATCATTTCGTGACAAGTTTGAAGTACTCTTCCACAGGACACCCTGTATATGCGCGCATCTCTCTTCTCGCTTCGTCAGCCTCCCCATGTTGCCTCTCTCTCTCTCTCTCTCTTTCGTACTCGCTCACAGGGATCTTCACCACTACCACGGCACTACCGGCCAAGCTTTAGTTGAGATTGCCGATATTACGTCGGGGGTCAGAATCGTGACTTTAATCAATTAGCGGGGTTTCTCGAGCTCGGGAAATGATTAGTAATCCCGTGGCGGTGCCTGTGTGGGTTGACTGTAACTCTCCTCTCGTTCCACCACGCGATCATCTTCATATATACCTATATATATCTTCTTCTCCCTTCCCCTCTGTTCTGCACTCACGCACGCAGATTTGATTCTCGATAGGCCACGAGAGCGAGGAATAAAAAAGGAGGACTCCCGAGTACAAATATACGTGTGTCGATGGCAAAATTCGCGCGATTTTAATCGGCCGTCACGACTTCTCATAAAAATTTCTACGGCGAATTTCTGTATTAATTGGTATTCACAGGAGGCACGACGTCGTTATTAGATGCAAGTTCGTTTTTTCGACTCTTTTTTTCGCGATTTAATAAGAAGCTAACTTTCTGGGTCGCCTTGCGTGCCTTTTTTTCTATTCCTGACTCGTCATAGTCTTTCACTGCATTTATCCGTACGGAAAACATCTATGAGTGTCATAATTTCTCTCTCTCTCTCTCTCTCTCTCTCTCTCTCTTTCTCGGTCATTTTATGCACTTGTACGTTTAACGGAAAACAATTTTTTATCGTTTTTCCGAGTATCGAGTACACGCGACGTTAGTTCGTGTCGCGCAAGGTCGACACTGCAGTGAGGTTTCGTCATATATAGGAAGCGTCATATGCGTGATCGATTTTTCATTTAGGTCGTGCGAAAAAAAATAAATTATTCGCGTTTTGGTTCAGTTTCGACTCATACATTCGTACTTGCGATAAAAATTATTGCAAATATTGAATTTACTCTAGATAGCGAAAATATCGTCTTGGCAGTATAAGGATGCATATTTAGTTGCTCAAATAAAATGTTTTTCTCCGTGTAGATTTTGATCAATAGGAAGCAGCAGGGCAAGAAACTTGAAAAAATTTCTCTGTAATAAGCGAGGCGAAGGTTCTCGAAATCCAAAAGCGATCGTCCATCCGATTCTCACGTTCGCGCGATTCCTGGCTCGATCGCGAGTAGGAATTTTTCCCTCGCGCAAGCTGGTTTCGCGCAAAATTAAGGAACGCGCGCACGAGGAGGGCGCGGACTCGCGCTCGCGCGGGACTCGTTCAGCGTTCGTAAGAGGGAGAGAGGAGGGAGATATTTAATAACGCGAAATTGCATAGTAGTCATACATTTCGCCTCGCGCTCCCATCGCAATTTTTCCTCGGCCACCGCGCTCTTCTCCACCCACCTCTCTCTCTCTCTCTCTTTCTCTCTCTCTATTCCTGCTCGTCGACACGATCGTCCCGTTTTCTGTGTCTTCCTCTCTCTTAACTGTAATGTTGCGAGCGCGTATAAGAAGGCGCATATAAAGGCCCGAAGCTCGCCGTCGTGTGTGTATATATAAGCATGCGAGGAGGAGAGCGCTCGCCGCGCGCACCGTGGGAATCTTTAGGCGGGCCCCGGTGTGCACGCGCTCGCGCGCGCGAGCACTACGCTCTCCCCCCTCTCCCCCTTCGCTTCGTTTCTCCCCTAGCCTACCCCACCGTAACGTCGGGCCGCGCGCTCTGGACGCGTGTAACCTTGTAACCTCCTCCGACCTCTCACTTTCTCAACCTTCGTCTTTTCCTTCCGTCTTCGTATCGCTCCGTCTCTCCCTTCTCTCCGTCTCACCGCTATACACATTTTTTTTACTCGCTTTACGTATCTTCCTTCCTAACTCTCCTCCCCGAGCCAAAAAATTCGATCGCTTTCTTGTACGAGTTTAGTCTAGACTGGTATTTGTACTCGATAGTGATACGAATTTCGACTTCTATGCTCGAATAAAACGTTCAGTTGTTTTTGCAATGGGTTAATCAACTTTTTTGTTGTATTTGTGAAAATTGCGACCGAAATTCAACAATGAAAGAGTGTAGAAAAACGACTTCTCAAAAGCTAAATTTTTTGTCTCCCCTCTCCTGCCCTACGACTGAGAAGTCTGTTTTTGCTTCGTTATATTCGCCCCGATCCTCCTTCGCTATTATTACATCGTCCGGTCTCGTTCCCTGGAAATTCAAGAGAGACGCGAAATTCTTAAGCCCCTGTCACCTGCTAGAGATCTGGCGTCTGTTTCCGATAAAAATTGATTCTCGATGGTCGACAGGTGCGCCGATGAATCTCAGATGCCGTTTCGCCTTTACTCGAATTGGCTTTTTGCCATTCTTATTGTCATTAGGATCGTCGTTAAGCGTCTTCGATGATAAATTTCCATCTGGCTAGCTGTAAATCGTACGACGTTTTTCTCGCGTTTTCATCCTCCGAGCGCCGTTCTTAATTACGCACAATAAAACGAGAAATAACGGTGGAAAAAAATGTCGATCGCGAAATCGATGGCAAAGTCCTCCGATCGTTTCGCAAAACTCGGTGAGACGGTATTTCCCCTTTTCTCTTTCTCTAAACTATATAAATTCGGAGAAACCGATGAAATTTTTCGATTCGGAAGGACCCGTAAATGGCTAAAATTCCCTGAAGGAAGAAATCTAAGATTTGGTCCTACCGTATATTATTGTGTGTTGCGCGGTAGTGCGAGGGAGTCGGAACTGGGAGAGCCGACGGTAACCTTCTTACCGGCAAAATTATCATAATGGCTCTCGGAACAGAAGCATGGCCCGCAGCGACCTCTTCCCTCGCTCGGAAATTGACTCTCCCGCTGCACACGCATTCTCGTATATACGTACACACACCTACGTACGCATACGTATACATACACGCGCATACGTACGAGTATGCATATAGACTCGCTTATGTATTTAAACGCGGTGCATATTCGCTAGAGAAAGAGTTCTCACACGAACGTGCGGATCTACGAATGCAGTCTGTGTATCGTAGATCACGCTCGGCCGTCTGATTTCGTTTCCCCGGCTCTCTACCTCCTTTTCTCGCGCTACGAGCGAGTGTGCGTGTAGTACGAGGCTGTCAGGATCGCGTATACGTGCAACTCCCACCAACACACTCACGTAACCTCGCACGGTAATTACGTGACGTATTAATACCAGTTATTCCACGTCGACTGGTTCCCCCCTCCCCCCTCTCTTTCTCGGAGCTCGAGAGCCAACTCACACGTAGGTACATTCGCAGGTGTATGCCTTTTGCCTCTCCTTATCGCCAACCTCCTTCGACGCGTTCCTTTTGTCTTCCATCTCCCTCGCCTCTCCCTCCGAGCATACTTCCGACACTCTCGTCTCGCGATCATCGATTTTGATTTTTACGCGCCTATTTATAGTTACCCTTTTCTGCTCCGGTCATTAGCCGGATTCGACTCGGCGAGATTTAATTCGAATAATCGAGCTCGATCGATGCTTCATGCGCGATTCGGTTATTAGCGAGGAGAACTGAATTATTCATTTTTGGGTATTTCGTTTGTATATGTGTGCATTTCGGGAAAAAAAGAATGGTTTTATAAATTTAAACAGTCTCTTAGTTGTATTGTTCGATTAGCAGAGAATACTCCGACTCGTAATGAATTGAGATGAACCCGATCCTTCTTATCAGTTCACAGAGAATACTGACAATAAATATGGCTCAAAAGTTGCTTCGATGAATTTTTATTTTTAATGCTTTAAATCCGTATAAATTTTTTGACTCGAATAATTAATACTTTGAGAGCGAGATTGTTGAGAAGCTTGGGATATTCTAGCGGCTGAAAATCGGCACGACACACGTGCCAGCGCAGGATAGTCGCATGCACTATACTTCGTTCTGGGTTTGGTGGCCGCGCACGACCGACACGACTCTCCGCAGGAGAGAAAGATCGGTATGGCACACACGATCGTTTGCGCTACGGCACGAGCTACAGCCGCTCGCGGACGAGCGAAAGGACCTGTCGTATGAGACAGAGATGGATAGTCTCTCTCTCTCTCTCTTCTCTTGTTCTCTCTTACTCCTTCCTTCTCCGTTATTCGCTATCTATCGGATTTATGAACTCGATATACTCGAGTCGAAATGCGCTCCGGATAGTTTTTTACTTTTTCTCGCACACGCGCACGCGCACAGAGATCGGTAAAAATAAAAAATAAAATTAGTAGCAATCTTTCGAAGATTTATAACCCATAACCCGCCGACTCTCGCGAATCCTTCAGTCGTACGAAAACTTATGTTTCAATTAGCATTATCCTGGCGCGTAATATATGGAGAAATTAGTCCTAATTTATTACGCGAACCGAGGGATTTAATTATCGCTCATCGATCTGCAAATTGCGATTTAACGTTCACGTGAGAGCGAGGAGAGAGAGAGAGAGAGAGAGAGAGGTGGGCGCGGGCGGGGGTCGGTGGTTGGCATGGCACGGCGCGATCGAGCAATACCAGCTCTCTCGTGGGCAAGAGATGGAACAGAATTATACGGCGAAGGCCCGTAAACAAGCGACTACGCCCCTTTCGATCCTCTAACCGAAGCCACCACACGCGGCCCAGCGAAGAAGCGGGCTTACACGAGACGAAGCAACCGAGCGAGTCGCAATCAGGACCGTTAATCGCCCCGCGATTAACTCCGGCTAAGAAAGAGAAAGAAAGGATTTGCGCGCCGATTGCGAGCAGAACGTGCGGGATCTCTCTCTCGATATGCGTTTAAATTTTCTGGAAAATCCGAACAATTTTTCTCCCACCGTTTCAACTTTGTTGGAAAACGAACCGAAAAATAACAATAACGATGCAATGCATCTGCCTCCGTCGATCCTAATCTGAATAATTCTCGCGAATTACCCGGGAATTTCTCTCGAGAGTTTGCTTTTGTGGAAAATTGAAGAGAACGGAGAATCGAAGCGAGTGAGAGTTCGCGGATAAAAAGGGTGGGAGGGGAAAAAACGTTCCGGTCGCCGATATTCAACCAATGACCCAATGACCTCGCGGCCCGGCCTGAATCGCGGCCTCGCGAGAGACTCGTCATCGGGCTTCTTCCGCGCCAAGTGGGGGCCAGCTCTCTCCTGAATACCATAACGCACCCGGAACCGATTCGCGATCGATTATCCCGCGACGTGCATGATTCCTCTTTTCGCTCGAGAAAAGGACGAGTGATTTGTCAAGCCTGGCGGGAGAGAGAGGGAAGAAAACATCGGCTCGAAAATCGCCTCGATAGGAACGAGAATCGCGTTTGAAAATTGGCAAAAAAACGCTCGCGGAAACGACGGGAAGAGGTGAGAACCTTTCGAAGTAAAAACGTAATGATATCGCGCGTCTCGCTGCGGAGAGTCGAGAGGTTTATATACAAACCCAGAGAGTTTGTTCGTTCGTTAGTCGCGCGTGCTCGGGAGAGCGGAGGTTGGAAACCGGACGGCTCGCAGCAGGAAGCCGTTTTGCCTGTGAGCCGAGAGATAGCCTCTTCAGTCATGGCTTATGAGAGTGTAATACGTCTTTTAATCCGCTTCGTCTCGCTGTCCCGTTTTGACGAGATGAATTTTTCCCCTCGCTCTCTTCTGCCCCCTCCTCACGCCTCATCTCCGGCTAACCCATTATCGAAAATTCGTGAAAAATGATACACGAAAGAGAGGAGATCGTTTCTCAAAAGTATTCGAGAATGTATTTATAGAATAGTTTTTAAGTTTTTTTTTTTAATTTAAACCTGCTTTCCGAGAGGACATCAACACATGCTACACGTAGTCTTCCAGCCTCGTTAATAAATGTTAAGTGTGCCTTCCAACGTTCGACAGTGTAGAGAGGCGCTCTTTAAAAATCGCAAAGACTCGTTTTTTACCGCGGCATGTGTAGTTCCGTTACGCAAACACGACAAAATATTTACCTCTAGCCGAGACGATTTTAAGATGCGGGACATAAAGAGGAGTCAATTTTGATTGTGTCTAATTAGGTCCTAGATCTAACGGAGGATGCAATTCTTCTGTTGCAGCGGTGCAGAGGGGCCGAGTACCTCCTTCTCAGCCCTCGCTGCCGGGGCTTCCCGGTCAATTCGCGCTGACGAACGGCGACGCGGTCGCCTGCGCGAGCCTCAACGGCCACTCGTACCTGTCCTCCTACATCAGCCTGCTGCTGAGGGCCGAGCCTTATCCGACCTCGCGGTACGGCCAGTGCATGCAGCCGAACAACATAATGGGCATCGACAACATATGCGAGCTCGCTGCCAGGCTCCTCTTCTCCGCGGTCGAGTGGGCCAGGAACATACCCTTCTTCCCGGACCTCCAGGTCACCGATCAGGTGGCTCTGCTCAGGCTAGTCTGGAGCGAGCTCTTCGTGCTGAACGCGAGTCAGTGCTCGATGCCGCTCCATGTAGCCCCGCTACTCGCCGCGGCGGGACTCCACGCCTCGCCGATGGCGGCCGACCGAGTCGTAGCCTTCATGGACCACATCAGGATCTTCCAGGAGCAGGTTGAGAAGCTCAAAGCGCTCCACGTCGACTCCGCTGAGTACAGCTGTCTCAAGGCCATCGTACTCTTCACCACCGGTGAGTCTAATTAACAGAGATTATCATTCGAAATGATAATCCCTCCCTCTACAGAACGCTTGACCGTTCTTTCGTTAACACTAGATTGCTTGAAATCTTTTTCATTGGCAGGTTTACTTTGAAAAACAATTAAATTGACTAGCTTTGGGCAATTTAGTGTTGAAGTCCTAGTTTCTTCTTAATATCACCTAAATTCAGGACTCTCGAAAACAGTGTATCGTTAAAGTTCGCGTTTCTCATAAAGCATAGTGGCGAGGGAATCTCAATTTTGGGAAATACATTCCCCTACAACCTCCTGAGGGGAAACAGAGGTTCGTACTATACGTACGATCGATATACCGCAACTCGAGTCCTGTTAAAATCAATTTTTTCTACATTGGCGAGAAATTAACGCCAGATGGTCAACGAGGTCACGGATCTCTAAGTAACTGTAATTCGAGGGGAGAAAAAAACACACGCGTGTAATCTCGACGAGGCGTTGCGTGGCCGATACGTCGAAGGAGGAAACGATGATCGATCGAGCGTTATCGTTCGTGTTTTGTCTCGGGCGTTAGAGCGACAATGGGGCTTTATGGTTAGCCGCGAGGCTGGCGGGTGGCACCGGAAGAGAGCCGAGATCCTCCGAGAGCGAATCCGACGTCTACATCGTGGCTTGATCTCTCCCCTTCTCGATGAGAGAGCGCGCGTCTGCACGTCATATACTCGCACGTCGAACGCGCCACGACCGTGAACAACGCGCCGCGTCCGATCGACAACGCTCGGAGATTTTATCGCAACGGCCGATGCTGTCATCCGACTCTCGGGATCCCACCGGGACGGGAAAACCGAGGCTCACTCGATGTAAAATCATCTCCTAATCGTTCGGATCGCTTTGTACCTTCGCTTGGATTACGTAGTCCGGAATTCCTTCCGTGATTTTCCCCTCGTCGATAACCGCAGATGTTTATTTACCAGGAGCGCTCGGTGATTCCGGCTCTGTTAATTCGAAGTCGCGGTGATTTTTTGCTTTGCGCTCGAAAAACAAAATCTTATCTCAATCTATAGCGACAGATCAAAAGTTTTGATCAACTGATTTTATCGCATCGGACGAAAATATGATCAGCTTTTAACGAACTGTTTTTGTTCTAGAATGACAATTTCAATTCTTATGACTCGGGGATATTCTCGAATTTCGCTCGTCCTTCTCGCGGCTCGCGCTCGCAACGTCCTATCGCGAGAAACGCTCGGCGTAGCCTATCTCCTTGCCTATCTCGTGCCTACCCGTCCCCCCTCGTCCGCCAGCTTGTCGGAGCACGCCAAAGCGGCTGTGTACCAGATTCCGCTATATGCGCCCGAGCCATATACACGTCGCCATATACATATACATATACATATATAAGTACATATTCGAGCGACCGCATTTCGGTAGGTACGAGAGGAGGGATAAGTATTAAAACCGCGACAAATATTTGATTCCCATTGACCTTACTCCGTCTTTACCGCAGAAAACTCGTTAGCGTTCATCCTCGCCTCGTTGCCGTTTTCCCCTCTTTTTTTTCCTCTCCTCGCGACCGAGAGCCCAATCGGAATTCCAACGAGAGCTGTCGGGGCATTTTCCTCGTGGTGTAACTCGGACAGGTGTTAATTTTCCCGCCATTTTCTTCCTCTCGCCGGGTCTTTTTATCTCTCTCTTTCTCTCTCCGCGACTATCGCGCGCACGCGAGACCGTCCGAGAGCTCACCGTCGGCGAGTTTAATTGTTCGGGCAAAACGGTAAAACGAGGGCGCGTTGCATAAAGTATGTTTAGACCTCGGCTAGATCGGGCCCGTTCCAACGCGCCGGCACGAGATCTCGGCTTTCTCTCTTGTGCATGCGAGAGTGGAGTCGTTGCGCATACCCGGTGTCCCGCGAGAAACGTTCGTGAGAGATCTCGTGGACTGAGCGAAGATGCAGTTGTATGAATTTGGTGGCCAACTTTTGAAAAAGTATTTTTTATTCTAGCAACTGACTTAGAATCGTACGTAGTTTCGTTTCGTTTATAGCTGCTATATGGAAAGAAAATTATAGTAAAAATTATTATGGTAACATTGTAATATTTTAATTAAATATAAATATAATATTAAATTTGAACGATAAAAATATAGTAAATTTTGAATTAAAATATTACAATGTTGACGAACATGAAAGTTTGGTCGTGCACAATGAAACGCAAAGTGAACAATGAGAAATTAGTCGACTACAACAAACGATTTTGAGCGAGCTATGCGAAAATATAGTTTTTCGAAAGCAGTGTGCCAAATACAGTCCGAAGACGAATTCCAATAGGAGATATAAAGACTCTCTTGCTTGTGCACTCGGCGAAGTTTTCTCATTGAAGAAGCGATTGCGGTAGGTGGCGAGAAATCGAATATCTCGCGAACGATTTACGCGAGCGCTGCGCTCCGCCGTATGCAAATGCGCCGTACGTGTGGGCATATATTTATGCACGGGAGAGCATTACGGAGATCTCGTATCTCGGTATATACGAAACAAGAGTGAATTTCGTGCCGAGCGGGATCTCGCGTTTCTCCCTCTACTCGTCTCGTCATCGGCCAATTCTAGCGAGAATTCCGACGCAAAAGTTCCTCGCGCTTATCGGGATTTCGTAATTGGAACGAAACGGACAATAAGAGAAAGATCTGTTCCCGGGGAAGAGCGGCTAATCGACGAATTAGGGATGACAAGAAGGTCGCGGTCGGGGAGAGCGCGGTAAAAGCCGAGTGCTCCTCGGCGGTGTTGCCAATGAGGGGTAACCGCAGTCCCGGCGCGCCACTAGAATTCGCGCCACGGTTAACCGCGTTAACTTTGCGCGCTAGCGCGAGAGTACAGCGAGAGAGCGGCGAGTTAAAACTCTACATGGGGGCTGCGTTATCTTCGCAGTCCCGAAAACAACCCCCTACCCTTTCTCGACACCCTCCGACTCCCCGATTCCGACCCTCATCTCTTTATCTCTCTCCTCTTTTTCTCTCTCTCTCTCTCTCCCCGCACAGAACCAGCGGCTCTCTTTATCGGCGACCTCGTCGCGGACGATTCCGTTGATGCGATTGTCACGCGTCGTGTAACCCGCGAGTGAGAGATCTCTTGCAAAGCCCTCTACTTCGATTCGATAAAAATCGACGAGCGATATTCGCAAACGAGCCGTGAAAGATTAGACCCCCGCATGAATTAATACGATAAAGTTGATTCTGTCTTACGGTGCCGAAAGGGAAACGAGTTCGTTTCGCGGGATTTCTTATCTCGTATCGCAGAGCCGAAGGGTGTCAAAAGCCATTCTCGTTAACCCGTCGTATCGATTCGGGACTGAGCATTTTACAATGGAGAAGATATCTTCTTTCTTAATTAATTTTTTTAACGACGACGAGGCCATCGGCAACAAGCTACTAAAGATACAAACAATTGTAGATATTAGATACAATAAATTTAGTACGCGAACATATAAATATGTTACGGTTGTAGGAAAATAGTAGTATTATATTAAAGACTCGAGGTTGATCTCCGACGCGAGCACGCGTATCTTTGTGCGGGGAGGAAAGAAGCGAGAGCGTTTACGATTCTCGCCACATGTCGCGTCCTAGGAGGCGAAACGTTGAAGGAGGACGACAGAAGAGCGGGACTGGACAATATCGCGCATTCACAGATTGCGTCGTCAGGGACTCGGAATAATATTCGGGGTGACACGCCGCGTACTCGGTACGAGGGGGGATGCATGAGTCAGCGTATTCTCGATGCGGGCCGCGCGCGAACGAGTAAGAGCGTTTGCGAGGAGGGACTCCCCGAAAACGGTGAACCTTTTCTCTCTCTCTCTCTCTCTCTCTCTCTCTCTCTCCCACTCACTTTTTTGCCGTGCTTTCTCGGATAGCCGCGTTTTCCGTACCACGTGCCCGTGACCGATTCAATTTTTTCCCCTCGATCCCACCTCTCCCTTTTTTCCACGATTTTATTCGTTCCTTCTTGACTTCTCAATCGCGGGGGCAAAAATCGCTCTATCTCGCTCGCACGGTTTTTCATGATACCGGGGGTCGCGCGCAGCCAACGCGATCCGTCACACTCCGTAGATTCTCGCAAAGTGCTCTCTTTCTATTTTTTAACGGCGAGGGTAGAGCGTAGGTATACTGCAAGAGTTTCTACTCGACCGAAGACCGTGTCGGTTTAATGGGTCAAGAGTCATTTTTAATCCCGTTTTATTATCGTTCGACGAAGCGCGACGAAGTCATCGATACGTTCGAGGCGGAAAATATACAAATTTAACACTAGTTTCGATTCTAAATTCCAATACGGCTGTCAGTTCGATCGCCGTGAATCATGAGTGGCTTCCGAGTGGCTCCAAAGTACAACGCGCGAGTGGAGAGAGGCCCGATGCATCGGCGCTTTTAATTAACCCGATTTACTTGGAGCTAAAGAGAAAGAGGGGAGGAGAGAGAGGAAGAGAGCTGGCATACCAATACGGTTGAACTCGCGCCTAATAAGGGCTCTCATTAAAGGACCCCAGAAAACATATATAAAAGCTCCGAGACCGAGTAGTGTATCGCTCTCCGTCGGAATTCGACACCGTCTCTTCGCTAGAATTTTTTTTTTTCATTTTACGTGCGTAGTACAGTGGGTCAGAGGTTCCAAACGAACGCCATTAGTCGAGAATATGTCCTTCGTGGAAGCGAGCGTTGAAAAATCTTTGCTGATGAAAAATATTACACAGGTCGAACAAACTCAGTGTCAAAAATGTTCAACATGTTACACCTTTATTTTATAAAGTAGAATCACCCCGACTATTTTATTGTTTTCAGTGAGCCAAATTTATCAAAGATCGGCTCTGAAAATCAGAGAGAATGGTCGTTCCTGTGTTATTTTCGAACGATTCTCTCTCGTAACGCTCACCGAGGAGCTAATGTTTAAATTAATTTGCGGTCATTTCGTGGTGGTATTTTCGACACTTTCTCGGTCGTACGCGCAAGGACATTAATTTCACGGCGGTAGGTCGGGTCCCCACGATATCGGTGTATAGGAGCTCGCACACCCGACACCATGGAGACTCCTCCGCCCGCCCGACGGACTAATACAATTATGTTATAACCCCTCGGCAACTCGTTCTCCCCTACCTCGTTCTCTCGTGTCCGTGATCTCGAATATACATATACACATATATATTCATGTATGCGTGTATAATACGGCATCGCGATTTTTCGCCCACGATCGCGCCAATTTTCTCAATTCTTGTTCTTCGAAAAATTCACCGAACGCAAAAATCCGAGTCTCGTATCGTCGAATCTCTTTGGTTTATTTAAAAAAAAAAAATGTATCGATCGGAACGAATCGGGACGAAAAAATGAGGAGGCGAAAAGGGGTGAGGAAGGCAGTAGACGAGATAAACGCGATA
>NCVS01000261.1:35217-126674 GCA_003055095.1 Goniozus legneri
CGAGGGTTAAATAATCCAGTTAGCCGCGTTCTCGCTGACCATCGGGTGAAGTATGGAAATGAAGGGCATTCATTGGACGGACGTACGGATGGACGTGTCGAGGGGTGTGGGAGGGGGAAAGGGGTAACCGCGAACGAGAGCAACGGGCGTCCGACCGAACTCACCGCTGCCGCGCGTCTCTCGTTCGTTTTGTCCGGCTAGCATATACATATCATGACGCGCGGCTATCCGCAAACGACCGAGAGAAACCCCGTGAAAATTAACTAACGAGCAGTTGACACAACTTATCGAGTCGCCGGTCCCGTACGCGCGACTAATTCCCGCCAATTTGCATTTTTGTCATCCTTCCACCTCGCTCTCTCTCTCTCTCTCTCATTCTATTCATCTCTCCATCTATCTATCTGTCCGTTATCAATGTAACGTAGGAATTCTTTTGATGTTTCCGTGTTTAATTTTATGGCTAGAGAATATCAATAGCAGTTTGAATAGCGTGAAAGGATTATACTCGAGTCGATCTCGATCCCTGCCTCGGGTTAGAGAATAGCGAAGAGTGGGGAGTATCTCTCTCTCTCTCTCTCTCTCTCTCTCTTTCTGTATCGCTCACACGGGGGCTCTCGTTGGCACGCGCCACCTCCGCACGCGCGAGAGATATTGCGTACGTTCGAAGCTCACGCACGCTCGTACCCATCATCCTTATTAACGCCTGTTTGACGCGAGCGAGAGCGACGCGATTTCACACCTCTTAATCGTTCCGCGCTTTATCCTCCTCCGTCTCTCTCGTCAAACGATCCCACAAAGGAGGCCCGCCCGAGGGCCATCTATTGTCCTAGCGCTTGTTTTTCCTATTTACTATTCTCGCGGTTTTATATCTCGAGCGTCGTCGACTTTTCGCGAGGAGATTCTTTTCCACAGGGAATAAATAATGGAAGAATGTTTATCGCGAGGGGGGTTAATTTGGGAACGACCAAAGGGGTAAAATTGGCGAGACTCTCTCGGGCAAAGTGAATTTCTCGCAGAGAGGATCAATTTCCCGGCGTATAATGCCGGGAGAATTTTCCTTCTGTAAAATCCGAGTTTGCCGAGATATTCCTGCCGAAAAACTTGTCACTCACAGATAAGACCCAGCGGAGTTTTTGATTTCGTTAGGCTCTCCGCGAGTGGAGAATCGAATTCTCGAGTTCGCGGGACGAATCCGTAGGGAAAAGTCCGTTACTCGGGCTCGCCCCCGGGGCTCGACTCGAGTGAAAAGCCCCGTGACACGTGAAAAATCCACGGACAATGAGCGGTCTCGAGGTCCGGTCATTCAAATCGATATCGATCATCCGAGCCGTCATAAAGGAAATATTATTTTTGCATTCGCACCGGCGCTCGCTCTGACGCGTTTCAAAATTTCGTCTATTGAGGAGAGAAAAAACCATCTGCTGGGACACAAACATTGACGAATACGTAATCCAATAAGGACCTTTCCTCTCCTAAGCACAATGCAACTTCCGCTCGAACCGTCGAACTGGTCCACGGTGATTTTCGAAAAACGAGAATTCTCGTACGACAGCCACGATGAGTCTCGAAAGTGTGTACAGACGCATTTTCCGCTCAAATCGGATAACCCCGCGAGCTCTTGCGCACGCGACAATGGGTCGCGGGGTTAAGCGTGTTTACCCTGCTCTCGAAGGCTCATTCAGACTGACAATGACTTACCCACGCGCCAGGAGGTCACCGAGTATCGCTACTATTCTGAATTTACTACTGTTCGTTCTCTCTCTCCCTCTCACGATCTTCGCTTCCTCTCATCTATCTTAGGCACGCGCCAAGATTCTAATTTTCACTCACATGGATGGACAACAAAAGAATTGAATCTACAAGAAAGTTTGATATTTAAAGATGTTTGGGGGTATACAATCTAAGAGGTTTGATATTTATTAGCCATCCGAGTTTTCACGCTCCTCGTTCGAACAGCCAAAATAAAAGAAAAACACGAGGATCCTCGAGGAGGAGGATAATCTAAGCGCGTTCGATCGGTCACAATGTGCCTAATCAGCCGATGCAGGGTCGGGGTGCGTGCATCGACAAATCGGACAACAAACCGTTCGCCGGTGGACGACGCGGCCGATCTCTATCTGCATCGTGTAGCGTTCTCGAGAACTCTCCAAGAGCCCGGCAGCTGCCATCCAGATGAGATTTTCAAGATGCGTGGCGAATAACGTCGAGAGACCGTATCGTTGCCTCTCGATAATCAAAAAACCGTTTTCTCATCTTTTTCGTATCGCAACACAGAAAAGCATTTTAATGTCGATTGTAAATTGAAACAAAGCGGAACATGCGAGTGCAGCGTTACATGGGAGTAGTTGTCAGAGTGGAAATACATAACGAATTTTTTAATTACAATCCAAAAATTCTGGAATGAGAATCGAGATATATATATGCAAAATTTTAGCCAGTTTAGCAGCTGGCTTTTGTATTTAAAATGCAGGGACCTCGTTATCTCCGCCCACCGATAGCCGGGCATACCGGGAAAGACAAATTGGCTGCGCGGCGCGTGCCAAAACACTCGCATTGTACTTCTTTCGAGAGAGCAACCCCCTAGGAGGTGGAGGAGCTCCTCCGTGTTCCAGGAAGCGTGCGTGAAAAGGTGAAAGCAAAAGGTGTGTGTACACATAACACACCGGGTACATAATACCGATGAATGAACCCATGAAAACGGGCGCGAGAGGCCGTTCGAGACCTGCCGATGTACAAATCACGGGCCATTTGCTCCATTGAGGGATCTCGCTTTACGTGTTTCTCTCTTCTTCTCTGCTTCTTTTTTTTCTATTTCTCCACTCGACGAGGAGAAAAAACGACCATAAATTATCAGTCGGCGGAGAGATCCGAGCTCGTGCCACCCTTTTTCGCTCCGAGACACTCTCCAGCCCTTTAAACGATTTTTTCAATCGCAAAATCGAGCCCTCGACTTCTCTCGCTCTCCTATACGAAAATAAACGTCCGCGGAATTTTCGCTACCGTCTCTCGATTTTGTTTCTTCCTCGTTTCGGTGTTTTTTCTCGGGCTGGTATAAATACCGGTTTACGCGGAGTCTGAGAGCGCCTCTAGCAAGAATTTCTCTCTTTCTCTCTTATTGCCTTCCACGCGAGAGCATTCGGAGATAGGCACGCCGAGGCGCGTACATGGGAGCGTTACACGGGATCGCCACCTCGGCGAGTTTCGATAACACGGCGCTCTCGGCTTGTTAAAGACGCTCGTGGAGGGGGAGATGTTGAAAAAAAAGAGCGAGAGTTCCGCTAAACAGTCAGCGATCCGCAAATCGACGGTACGTTGCTCCGGAGAGGATTCTACACCTAGAAAAAATTTTTAGCTTAAAATGCTCTTTATTTCGAGTCTCATCAGCTGCGAAGATTACAAAATTTTTTCTTCTCACTTTAAGAGCTCGAAATGTTCGAGACGAGAAAAAAAAATCAAATGTTATTTGGATGGCAGGTGATGTAGGACGATCGGGGGCTCCGGGCCTAATCGATTAACACCTGACGCAGCAGAGTTAATATTGACAACCACTGTGCCCGATCTGCGCGGTTACGGTATATATCACACGGCATATCTCGCACGCGAGACAAGTACCGCCGCACCGTACACGGAACTTGAATCGAATGCGAATTGACGAGACGTATTAGCATAACTATTTTGTATCGCTCTCCCTGGCTATCTCTCTCGCACGCACTTAACCGTGAGAAATATTCATAGAAGATTCCAAAACACATTTTGCAATAGTGATAAAATCGTAACAAGTCACTCGCGAAGCACGAGTCGTGATTTTTGAGGGATTTGTACTCAAAAATCGGCGTTCCTGTCGTAGTTGTGAAAATTTATCAACGTAAACACGGCAATAATTGCGTTTTCGCTAAAAACTCGAGTTGTAATTCACCGATGAGAAAAAAATAAATGGTAGGAGAGTAACGAGTGTGTTTATTGTACCCTGTAGGAGTAATTATTATTACCCCTGTTGGCGGGCGCGGTCGCGTCGTCTAGTCGTCGCGCGAAAATTTATCGGGGCGAAGTTGTTTCGTCGACGGTAGTTGGGTAGAAAACGACCGGTGCCGTGTGCTCGAGGACAGACCGAGAAGGAGAGAGACAAGTGGAGAGGGGTGAAGAAGGGGACGGCGGAAAGCGGGCAAGAAACGAAATAAATTGCCGGAAATTCTTAACGGGGCCAGATATTTTGTACCGAGAAGTTGTAAATCCCCCGCGCTCCTCTCGCCGAATTTCAACTACCAAATGTTTCGTATTGCTTATAGGAAAAAAGAGCGCGCAATCTATCGCAATAAATAATCGAGGAGGCACGCAAAATATTTCGCATACCCAACTTTCACGATGAAATTGTATTGAAATGAAAAAATACTCTTTAACGAGGTACAGGCAATATTTCGATCCCTCGTGAAATATATCCTTACGGGGAATAAGGTACAATTCATTAGAAAATACGCAGTCGTGGTACGTATTTACGAAGAAAAAAAAAATATCGAGAATAAGAGAAACGATAAGAGGTTTCTCGCATAAGCCTTTCGCGGGACTTATAACTCCTGCAAGCGAGGCGTCTCAATGGAAAATGATGAGAAATGTCTCTCATTGAACGGTTGGGGGTCCACGAAGGTGGTATATGCACGAGTATACATACATATGTATATAAGCACGAGACGAGGTGTGGGTGTGGGATTTTATCATGCGCATCTTTGAGAAACTTCGGTGACCATACGAGAGAGAAGGGAATATGCGGAGGAACTAAGAATGAGAATTTCGGCACGGGAGGTCGAGTTTGGGGTCGGTATATCCGCGAAAATATGGACTCGCACTACCGCGAAATCCTCGTTACGAGAATGAAACTCGTTGATTTGTTTCCAAGCGGTTTCGGTTGCAATTTTGACTCATAAATGCAAAATTTGAGTACAAATTGGAACGAAAAACCGATGAAATTTTTCGAATCGGGACGCGTTGAAAATCATTCGCGGGAGAAATTAGCTAGTGAAGTGGATATTTATATAGTAAAGGTGGTACGAGGACGCAATCGAGGAAGAGCTCTAAGCCGAGAGGAGGCTATCCCGACTTTACGAATACCGTTAGGTCGATACCGCAACGTCGATGACCCTGCGCCCAAGCGGCGAGCTCTCTCGCGCGCGCGGCTCGTTTAATAGCGATTACATATGTAGAGGAAAACACGATGGCCATTACTAGCATCGCGATCGCGTACGATTTTATATACGCCATTGGTATAGCCATACCATACTGCGGTGATTTCGCGTCTTTTCGAGCCGCTCGGGCGCCACTTTGACGCGATCGAGCGTGAAATTTCAGTCCTTTTTTTTCTCATTCCGCGGATTCTTTCTTCCCTCTCTGAAAAACTCTCGATCTTCGGATTTATCCGGAAAATCGACGTCTCGCGACGCGCGGTTATTTATTACCACGGAAAGCGCGCTCGCGAGGTACTCGAGATGAAAAAGGGGAGAGGGAGAGAGAGAAAAAATCGTTTCTTACTTTCTTTTTTTGCTTTACGCGATCGGCGTGCGTCTAGTTACCTGAGATGACGATGCGGTTTCTCCGATCCTCCGAGGCGCGCGTGCGAATTAATATACATGCGACATGTGCGCGTCATCTGCGCGTCGCGTTTATTATAATTGCCGTGCCGAGAGACCGGGACGAGTGTTAATCAATCGGTGTCCCGTCACTCGATACCTCGATACTCGCTTTGCACAATTGAAAATTTCGTATCTCGTATTTTCAACTGCGCGCGATCGAGAGAAAAGAGGAGGCGAGTTTTTTTTCCGAAAACCGAAACCGCAATCACCGTACCGATGAATCGAAAAATTTCATTACGTCACGAGGGGGGTGGGATTGGATTCACCCGATGCAGATAATAATACGACGAACGGGAAGCACGAGGGGGTAGGTGGGGGTAGTGTAAGCAAAGTGGCAAGAACAGAGGGTCCATTCCGACGTCCCTTATCCTGTCGGGTTGCGACCCCTTCGGCCGTTTCCTGGCCGCTCGAGGGGCTCGCTCGAGGGGCTCGCTGGAACGGACGACGACACGACCCCTCCGTACATCGAAAATAATTCTATTAGGTTATATCGCGGTCTGTCGTTCTCCTCTCTCCTGTTCTTCGCGGGGACCGCAGAGGGGTCGCCATCCCCCAGCGCAGATAGCGATATCGAGTCGGCAAGTGCGAGCGAGAGACAAAAGAGCACTCCCTCCTCGAATAACGGAAATCTCGCAATTTTCACTCGACTCCGCGAAACGTCAATTAACTCCACGAGCGAAACATTTTATTTTCAATTCCGTCACCGAATTTCTTATTCCTTCTTTTGTTATATCTTTTCTTAAACGTGTTTATTTGAACGTTGGCGAATATCAAGTGTATTTAACAAATTTTTATTTTCAGCATAGTATTTTCGTTTAGAAATAAATTCGATTCGAATTTAAGAGACTTACGTTCTTCTCGATTCGTAGAACTCGAAGAGGGAAACTCGAGTTGGACTCGCGATTAGATCCGAACGACTAGTTAAATTTTTTACCCTTCCTCGTTCGTTCTCTCTCTCTCTCTCTTTTCCTCCCACGACTCGAAACGTCCTTGAGTCTACGCGCGGCTGTACACTGGATTATAAATCAGGAATGGGCGTGACCGACACGTAAGAGACGCGATGTACACGTAAGTACGTCAGCCGCAACGGGATTTATGCCGCAAGACAAAGCCGAGAAATGTAGAGAGAAAGAGAGCGTAAGAGGAGCACCCCTCTTTCCAATATTCCTTCCTTTCCCCCTCGAAGCTTTTTTTTCTCTTCTCTTTTTCTCGAGCACGCGAGACACGAGTCCCGAATTTATTTTCGCTACCGTCGGTCTGTGACACGCTCTATGGCTTATAAATCTCGAAATTTTTTGCCACGCTCGATTTTTCAATATCTCGTAGAGTTAGAATTCCCTTTTTCTCTTTCATTCTCGAATAAATTGATAACGTCAATGATTTTGAGAGATGGCGTTCGATTCCTGACGAAGGAGGTCAGATACGTTTTCGGTAACTAGTTACCTGTTTGTGATACAAAATTTTGCATTTTTTTTTTGTTTCGTTAATTCATTTTATTGTACGATTTTTGTGTCGATTTATCAAAGAGGTCGAAACAGTTAACTGGTTAATTAATCGAGATTGCATCGGAGTATCCAAGACGTTCTGCTCCGCTGTAATGCTCCCGCGCGTATCGCTATCGTCCCCGGAAGTGCATTATCAGAATGGACTCGCGTTTCCATCGACGTCTATGCGAGATTCCTCTCTCTCTCCTTCTCACTCCCTCTCTCTTTCTCTCTCTCCCTCGCATTCTCTCGGTTCGACTCGTATTATATTGGCTGACGTGAACGTACGCGATAATTGAGCGGATTCTTTTTCTCCATTCATTCCGCACATGCGAGCCGAGTTACGATATACAAATTCAGACGCAAGCAATTTTTTGGATCGCTTGTTGCGAAATTGAGAACGCGATAAGCTCTTATTTTGAAGAGAATCTCAGAAAACTACGCACTCTAGAAGATAACGACGACATATTTATTCGTTAGAGAAAATACGTATCTTCATTTCAGATTTTTCGAACGATTAAAAATACTGTTGAACCAATTAAATGTGCGTTTCTCAAATACATTTATTGCCAAACTTCGAAGAAGAGTGTTTGTACATCGACTTGCTCAACTCTGCTCAACTCTCTCTCTCTCTCTCTCTCTCTCTCTCTCTCTCTCTCTCTCTCTCTCTCTCTTGCATTCTTATTCGACACACTGCGCCGACCATCTTGAATCGCATTAAAAAATACCGAACGTGGTTTCTGCGATGTCATTGCGTCGTAACAGCGCGTGCGAAACGAGCTCCGTAATACGTCCACATGTCGTTCGATGATACCAACCAGCGCCTACTGATTATCCGTTTCATTTGAATGTCTCGAGCTCGCAACGCGTTTTTCGAAAAATATTTTACGACTTCGGGGATGAACGATGAACTCCGATTTTTCTCTCATAAAAAATCACACACGTTATTTCGGGAGGTACATCATCTTGCCCGTTACACATAAAAATCACGAGATTCGGTATATGTAAACATCGAACGTTCACGTCGTTACTATATTCAACGCGCGTGGAATTTATTACCGAGAAAACATTGACGCGAGTCGCGACAAAAAGTTGCGCGAAAGGCCCATTAGATCCTCTTGAAAATCAAATAGATAACAAATTTATACTCTATATAATCACAAAATTCTGCTAATAATTTATACAGAAAGAAAGAGAGGAAGAATTTTTTAACCCTTTCGCGTTCGAATCGATTGGCCGAGCTTCTCGTCTCGGGGGCACAAAGACGTCAATCTCCAGGACTCGGAATCACATTAGGCTTCTTCGCCCGGAGATGAGAAATTACTTCGTGATTTGTTCTCAAACATAAAAAAAATGAATAAATTTTCGCGCGTCATTTCAAAGAAGTGTGTAAAATTTGAACAAGATTCACAACTATTTTTCATAAACCCTAACAATCGATTCCGAAAATAGAGAGTCAAGTAAAATGTTTAAAGTTTTAGAATATTTCGATCGATTCAAAATTTCGGGAGAATATTCTAGACACATTTTACGATCTAATGAGCCAAAAAATTTCGAAAATCCGAAACCCACATAACCCCTTAAACGGTTTTGTTTGATTCTCGAAGGAAAATCGCACCGTTGAAGCGAGATTTTTTTTTCACGAGAGGTTTGACGAGAACGAGGGTGTAGAGATAGCTTCTCTCGCGGTGGCCTCGGGCGAGAGAACGAGAGCGGCGCGAGTTTTCTGACATTTGGTTACACTGACATTTTCACCCCGGGGTTGACAGCGGCCGCGCAACCCTTTGCCGTTGGCCGCTCAATCACTCCATTGTCTTGGCGGGGGTAGCGTGCTCGTTTTATGCTCGCGTCAACGCTTCATTATATGAGCGAGAGGTGCCGAGAGGGGTGGAGGGGCGAGGGGGGTAGGGGAGGATACCGAGTCCGGTCGAGTTGGCTTCTATAGAGACGAGCAACCTCTCGCTCTTCCACGAGAGACGAGGGCATTGTCTACGCCGGGGGAATACATTACGCGCCCACGCGACTGTGCGAACCTCTCAAAATCGAGTATTAATAACACTCGTGGCACCACCGAGACAATCGGAAAAGGAAAAACATCGGGGAAGCAGCGGCTCCTCTTCGATGATAAAACGAGTACAAGATGGTCACTGAGGAAAAAATTTGGAACCAAAATTACACTCCTTTTCCAAAACAACATTTCAGAATAATCGTTCGTTCGTTCGATTCAACAAAATATTCGTTGTAATTTTTCACTGGAAAGATTTTCTCCGTCTTACGAAATATTTTGGCAGTAGGAATGCACGTTTAATTGATTCGACAAAATTTTTTTCTCGTACATGGGGGTTGAAATGACGATAAATTTCGAACGTAAAACGAGAAGAGGGTGTGGGAATTAATAACGCGAGCGGAGGGGAAGAAAGGGGGGGGGGAGGGTTACGATTGGCGAGCACATAATCGAGATTGTTCGGTACGGCATTGTTTATACGGGAGCTGACCACTGAATTTATCAATACAGGCTGGCGTATCGGCTCCAGGATGGGGAATACGGGGATCGCATTCCGCGACCCTGTACGCATTCTGATCGCGTGGCCCGCGCCAACTTTCGTGAGATCCGCCTCCTCCCGGTATTTCGCCTCGTAAAATCGAAAACACCGTTCGCTGTTCACCGTTCACCGTTCGCTGTACGTTCGGTAAACGTAATTCTATAGACGAATTTCCGAGACGACGAGGGCTATTCGGAGGAAACGAGTCCCGGGTCACGACTCTCTCCGCAGGGTCTTAGCGCACTCAGACGGATTACGTCGCGCGCGGGAAAGTTCACGACCTTTTATTCGACATCCGGTGTGTATGGGGCGCGAATTTCGTTGCGGGGTAAAAAGCCACTACGTAATCCTCTAACCGGGCTGTTATGTCGCTGTTGACATTTACCCCTTTCGACTCCCTTCTACCCTCGTACGTCGATACGAGATGGAGAGAGAGAGAGGCAAAAACCGGTTCACCTTGTTGTAGAATCGAGGTGACGAAAAAAAAAGCTTTTAGTAGATCGCTAGTGATAGAGAAGAATAGAAAATCAAATATACTCGAATAGTTTCAAGTACTGTCTTCAACTTTGACTAATATCGGACAAAATATTCCTTTAGATTTATCCTAGTAAAAGTAAATTGGTTACGAGACAGAGAAGAAAGAAATCCGATCGAAGGGTGCTGGCTGAAGAGAGCGAAGAAAGAAGAGAGGAGAGCTAGAGGTTAATAATAAAACGACGCGGAGATATACCAATGGCGCGTAATGGGATTGGCATTGTTAACATTAACATGACAATGCGGCCTCTCTGGCACCTAAACGGTGCTCTGGCCGCGTCTTTCACGCTGACGCCTTCGGTTGCATATTCACACACGAGGATGAGGTGTCCCGTGTAAGGTTCGGGTCGCTTAAACACCTCGACCCCGATCCTCGCCACAGATAGAAAATACTCTCTCCCTCTCTCTCTCTCTCTCTCTCTCTCCCTCTCTTCCTCCTTCTCGCGTTTGTTATGATAATTGTCGTTTCGCGGTACAACCAGAGGGTAGTTAGGACGCGTATACACGTTCGTCTATTGTGATGAAGCGCGCGCCGCGAGAAATGCGCCTTCGTCACAATATTGTGATATCCGATACCGCGAGAGCGAAGCGATACCTGAATCGCGAGTACGCGCTATTCGGCACTTCCTACCGGAGATATCGTCGGCTTCTCATTGTGCAGCATTTTTTCAAACGTTTATTATACCCAGAGAGAAAGAGAGGTGTTTTTGCTGTGGAGCAAATTATAGAAAATGCAGAGAATAAGCAAAAGTGAAAGAGTTAGAGAGAGAAGAGCGGTGGACAATGACGTAAGGTGGGTCGTATCGATGTTCTCCTCGCTCGGGGCGCGAGTTTGATGGCCCACTAAAAGGATAATTAGATGCGAGGCGTCGAGAGCACGCGAAATTGCCGTATACCGACTTCCGGTGTCGTCCCCGACGTGCCGGGCGAATAAAAACTTGCTTCCCGAAGACGAGCGATAAGCCGAGAGGCGCCAGGACTCTCGTCAAAGCGCGATAATTAAGTCCCGGGACATCAAATTTCTCAATTGTGGCCTAGTCCTTATATCTTCCTCGATTCTTTTATTTTTCTTCCCGAACTCGGACCACCTCGATGGAATCACCATGCGAGGTGTCCGCGATAAAAGGAGCAGCGAGAAGGAGGAAGAGAGAGAGAGAGAGAGAGAGAGAGAGAGAGAGAGAGGGAAAGAGGGTAGGGGACGAACTGATAAAAAAAGAAATGAAGAGTAGAGAAGAAGAGTCGAGAGAAAATTCCTTCATGCCCTTCGGAAATGTCATATAGCTGTCGGGTGGTGCGGAGGCAATATTTCACGGCGGTAGGTCCTGTCCCCCTCTCCTCCCCCTCATCCCCCTCTTCGCCTCCCTCCTTCCTTGCCGGCACCATTCCCAGCACTTTTGAAGGAGTTTTTACGGAGTCTCTCTCGATCTTTAATCACAGCTCGACCTTCCATTGTCAGTGACGTCACCTTCCGACTCTCTCGCTCTCTCGCTCTATCGCTCTCGGTGGAAAAGGGTGCTCGGGGGATGCTTTGTGCCGCTGATCTCTCCTCTTCGCGTCATTTGTTCGACCCGAACCGACTTTCGCACCAATCTTCGTACGTTCCTCGCGAAACGTCGAAAACGCCTTATTTCGATGTGTAGAATGTAGGCCCCCATTTTTGAAAAAATAGAACTTTTAAAGATAATTCTGGGTTGAATTCTATCTTTACTATATTGTGCGACACTCACAAAAAAATTTTAAAAAATATGTAATTGTATTTAACTCACCTGGCCTGTCGTTCCTGGGTTGCTGTTGTTGCTTAGAGCCCAATAGATTGCAGCTAATTAACTTATATGAGATTTTGGAAAACTTTCTCGCAAGTATTCGCGAGTCCCGGATACTACGACAAGTGCAACCCCGAGATTTTTACAAAAATTTCGTTATCGGCAGGGGTTGTACTTATAGTATTCGAGCCTCGGGGGTACTTGCAAGAAAGTTTTTCAAAATCTTACTTCCGTTAATTAGTTGCATTTTATCAAGCCCTGGTCAACGAGAGCAATCCAGAAACGACAAGCCAGGTAATTTAAATACAAATATATAACATTCTTAAAATTTTTGGTACTATTTAATACAAACAGGAGAATCGAAATTTTTCGATTCAAGCGCTACTAAACAAAACACCGAGTTACGTTACGTCGTCGGCTAACAGTGACGTAATATTTTAAGGCCGGTTAGGGGAGGACTGTTCGCGTGAAAAGCCACCCCGGGGGCAGCAGACACGCAGCCGGAGCGCGAATGCAAGGGCGGAAATGTTGGAATGCGTGCCAACTATAGGCGCGAGTGATAGAGCGAGAGATTATATGGCCATACAAGTGTCAGACTAATCACGCAGGTTGCGCTCGCGCCGTATGGCAAAATTCGCGCCATTGTTTCGTCGTCCCGATTATTCTTCGCTACCAATTTCGTTCCTCGTTTATCTTCGCTGAAGTGGGGAGAGGATTTCCATCGAACGGGTAGGCCTAATGAAATTGTCGATAATTTTCGAGTCGGCCGAGTTGCGCGGACCGTCAATTGCTCGACATGGAATACAACTGAGGAATCCGTCGCGTCAATAAACACTGGTACGTCTGATTGACTGTTTTATGCCGTCAGTACTAATTTACCGTTCGAGCAAGCTGAGTGGTGCCTCTCTCTCTCTCTCTCTCTCTCTCTCACTCCTCGTCACCCCGCGAGCTACTCGCTTTCCGCATACTTTGCCCATTTAAAACGATCGTGGCGCCTCGTCGATCAAGCCATCTCGTCGTAAATTAAACGATTCAACCTTCTCCAACTGCGCTCTCGTCTCGCGCAAAACTCGCGCGACGAAGAAAAGGAATCTCTACGAAATTTTGAGTTTCCGTTAAGCCCCGGGATTCCGAGATATTACCGGGTCCCGGAAGCCGTAAAACCGATGCGGAGTCAATCCGAGATCGGCGTAATCCCTCGCTCGAGGAGCAATCCCTGCTCGGGAGAGAAATCGCTTCTTCGGCGGAATATCTCGAGAGGTTCTCGGCGAGACAACTCGGTTATACGCAGGGGGAAAATTTAATTGCGCTCGCGCGATAAGGGATGAACCAGCGGCCACCCGAGTCCAAATTTTTATAGGTTTCTGTACTCTTTTATTCTTGAATTTGACTTGTAACTAAAAATATACTTAAAAATAACTCAGTTAACCCTTAAATGCATCATGATGGAAATTTCCATCAACTGCATTTTATTTTTTTTGTCATTTTTTCGTTTTCACGGAGTATTTTGCAAAAATAAAAAAAAAATTAAGTATAAGGGTTAAAATTGTTTTACTTCAACGTCTTCTTTAACAGCACTTTGATTTTTTTTCAGACGCCTGTGGTCTGTCGGATGTAGCGCACATCGAGTCGCTCCAGGAGAAGTCCCAGTGCGCCCTCGAAGAGTACTGCCGTACGCAGTACCCGAATCAGCCTACGAGATTCGGCAAGCTCCTACTGAGACTCCCGTCGCTGAGGACCGTCTCGTCCCAGGTGATCGAGCAGTTGTTTTTCGTGAGACTGGTGGGCAAGACGCCGATCGAGACGCTCATAAGGGACATGCTACTTAGCGGCAACAGCTTCAACTGGCCCTACATGTCCACGATGTGACACTCTGTCTGGCGGCAGCTAGCTTCCGCATAATAACGCTCTCTATTTATATTTTTTTTTTGCCGGGAAAATCCTTTCCCCTCGATTTTCCGGTCGAGCGCGCGGACTCGACCGTAGAGACGAATCTGTTTGTGTAACAAGTGCTCAGGAGCGTTTGGGTGCGAAAAAAATGCCCGCCGAGGAGATTCGTGTGAATGCGTATTTGTTAGATTTTGTGTAGATAACGAGAACGAAAAATTGGATAGCGAATTTGTTCGAGACGAAAGGGAGTTTGGAAACTAGACGTCGTATAGTTACCAACGGAGGAATTGTAAATTTTATTATAAATAAATTTAGATGAAATTGTAATACGCGAGCGTTTAATTGCATGCATCGAAAATAAAAATTTGTTGAGTACAGAATATTTATTGGCATACGTTCAAATTAATTGAAATTGAAACTATTAATCAAAATAATCGGTTGCGTTAATACTAATTTGATTTTAAATAGTATGTATGCATTTTAAGTAACGATCTGCTTTGAAAAAAATATTTATTTCTATATTATCAAATAAATATTGAGTAGCTTCAACAAAATTTTTATTTTCAATGTGACATTTCGAACGATACTGCCCTCGAACGAGATGTACGAGCAATTTCAATTTTTTTCTATAAAATTTAAAAATGTTATATTTTGTTTAACGTTATTGTTTTTACACGGTAACAAACCCCGTTGAGGGTATACGTTTGTCGCGTTTAACCAGTTGACTGTTTCGACTTTGTTGCAAAATTAACACAAAATCAGAAAGAAAACAAATTCTGACAAATTTTGTGTCATAACCAGTCAACTGGTTAACGATCGTCAATGCGGAAATACTTTGATTGAATATATCAACGTTTCGTAGTACATCCTATAAGAAAAAAGATTTGTCATTAAGCGAGTAAATTCCAAACTGGTTTTTCATCTATTTACAAACATATTTTTCTTTCACTCTCGATACGTGTATATATTCCATTAATGAAAGGAAATTCTTTTTTTTTTTATAAAAAGTTGAAAAAATTAAAAACATTGTTAATCGAAGACAGAGCGGGACGAAACGATGAGGCGAAGAGAGATATCGTTAATATTGCGTTGATATACCCATATCTGTGTTAAGGTACAGAATACATTTCCTCTTTTTGTTCTGATTTGAGAATGTAAAATTATTACGACGATGAATTGTCATTTCTGTGCGCATCTCCTCGTGTTTCTCTCACTTTCCTTCCCACACTGTCTTCGTTTTATTTTTTTTGTTTTCTTTTTTGTTAAAAGAAAGATGAGGGAGAAACTCAAAAACATGCAAAATAATGTGATATATTATTATGCGAATTATCAAAATTTCAATCGGGCCATTTCGCAAGAGGAAAAAGAAAGAGGAAATAAACGGTGCTTTTTCTATTTTATAAATATTGTATGATATATTGGAAACCTAGTGCGCTGTACATGACTATCCAATGTTGAAGGAGAACGAGTGAAAAGTAAACTGAAATAATTAAATAAAAATAACAGATTATCATATTATAATAAATGTGACAATGTTGATCAAGATATTTAGCGGATAAGCTTAATCATGGAGTGTTTTTTTCACTACTTCGTTTTGTTCGAGTAGCAGTTATTTCGAGAAAGGGTATTCCGTAGATGTGGCTTTTCCAAAACGAACGATAAAAGAGCTGACAACTGTTTCGTATACACCGAGGAGAAAATTTTGTTGAACGAAATTTAACGAAATTTTTTTTCTCAGTGTAGATAATAATACTTAATTCGAGTTGGATGAAATATCTCGACTTTTCTGTTTTTCCAACGTTGCGTCGATTCACCGATTAAATCTACAATTTCACTTTCGTACGGCGTCATATCGAGTACTTAATTGTAGCGTGTACAGAAAACATTGCGAAGAAAAGAAGAGAGAAGTCAAAAAAAAGAAAAAGAAACTCTTTCGTCGCATATTCCGCACATTTGCAATTTTTCCCTCTCGAGATGCATCCTCCGACTGAGGCGATTATTCGCAAAGCTCGAAAATAATGTATTATAATTAAAAATAAATTGAATAATTGTTTTTATTTTGTTAGCGTACATAGAGCGTAAAGCAAGAAAAAATTCTATATATTATAAGTAATGTATAAAGACATGAAAATTTTGTATAAAATCTTGTACATATAATATATGCGTAAATATAAAAATATAAAGAAATATTATATTAAAAAGAATTATAAATAAACAAATAAATATATTGTATCGAAAATTTACTCAAGATGTTCTGTGGTTCGTGGATCGGAAATCGGTGAACTCGGAGGTAACCCTTGCTGGGATTTTTCAAGCTCTCAGAAAAATCCAAGTTCTCAAATCTCGAATGCAATATACATCAAATATCATTATCGTGAATTTACGTCTCGCTGGACCGAGTTGAACGGGGAACGAGGGACTCAACAGGGGAGAGAGGAAGGTAAAAGTTTCGGGATCGAGAATCGTACCCAGTTTACGAGGGTGGTCCGTTCCAAGCGAGTTCTCTCTCTTCTCCGTTATCGTTTTCGGTCACGATACGGTCAAACCTAACGATAACCCCGACGTCTGATCTCATTGCTCGTTCATACCTTCGGAGTTGGAAGAGCCAATATCGCGTCCACAATTAGTTATCACGCATATATGTAATGTAATCAATGATGCCTATTTCGATAAATGTACAATTCATTTTCAGTTTTCGAGTCGAGTGTCATTTCACGTCGCTCGAAATTATTGTAGGAAATGCCAGACTGAATATCTAATACCAGCAGATAAGGGAATTTCTCGATTGATGGATCGCGTGTGCTGAAAAATAATGGATAACGAGAGTGAAAAAGAGGCTATTCGGTTACGAAGAATATTCGTATTATTGGCGACCGATCGAGGTCGCGAAACGATGAATGAAATCGCTTCTGCTCGTTTACTCCACCGTTTTATCGCATTTCTGTTTTTCATTAAATTCATTAGAGCGATAAATTTTTCGAGTCAGGTGGATCGGGTTTTTCCACTAGATTAATATCGAGCGGCGATTCGTAGAACAAACATCAAATTTTTGTCTTCTCTCTCTTTTTTTATAGCAAATTCCACTTAATCACCCGAATGATAAGAAATTCTAAAAACAACAACGATCGTTCGATGCTCAACATCGAAACGCGCGATTCTTCGATTCTGGAAAATTAGCATCCGAAAACGACTCGACGTAGTTACGCGTCTCGATCGAGTACGCAGAAGTTGCATCGGCTAAAAAAAAATGAATAAGCGATTAACAAATTTATAATTGGAACACAGAGACGTGCATAATTGGGACGCATATCGGAAGGAACAGCCTACGTTGGAACGAGAACCTTCCGGTCTCCAACTGATGGATACAATTACCCTGTTTACTCTGTTTACTCTCTAGCTCGTCGTTCTCTTTTGTAATTTTTCTTATCGCACACACACGTTGGAGAACTCGACTCGAATTTTTTTTTCTTAGTAATCGTCATCGAAGAGCTGCAAAACGCGCTTGAAAAAATTCATCTCGGGAACGTCTTACACAACGGAGGAAAGAAGGAAAAAAAGAAGGAGGAGAAAAAAGAGACGTCACGATGGCACGTCGCAACAAAACAGAGTGCCAGTCGACGTTTATACGGCTTATTTAATTTTAATGCGCGTACATACACGCGCGTCTCGCGCGCTCTTTTTCTCTCTCTTTCTCTCTCTCCCCCTGTTTCCCAGTCTCAACTCGCATTCGTTCTCACTCTCACTCGGATGTTTATAAGCGAGTATAGAGGCGGAGCTAATGTCTCATGCTGAGGGCATAGGGCATCCACCAAACACAGTTCAATGATAATCAACACTCCGGAGTCTCCTGCTCGTTCGCTTTATCGAATGGTCTCGATATATATGTACGCTCTGCATTTCGTATTTCAGCGAGACGTAAAATCGAACATCACGTATATGCCCTACTATCACTCACCCATTGTGAATCACAATCGTTTTCAATTTCGAACATTGACGATTCTAATGCGAAATCAATTCAGATTTATTTATTTGTTGCTATTCTAATTTATCTATTCTGTGTCGCTATACCGAAAATAAAAATTTGTTAAAGTTATTCATTTAAAAATGTTGAAATTAATACTTTATTTAATAAAATCATTACTTAGAATTAAGAAATAGTTTTTAAAATAATTTATACATTATTTCATATATATTACTTATAACATATTACTATAAATAATATCTTTAGTTTAAACAAATAATTGTTTCCAAAATATTAAGAAAAAGCAATGATAATAATATTCTTTTTATTTTGCGTAAAAAAAACTATAATATTCAAATTTTGAAAAACTTCGTGCGGGCTTAAGTTGATAATTGGTCTATCAAAATTTCAAATTAATTTTATAATTATTATTTGAATAATTAATCTTTTCAATAAAGAAAAAATAAAAATATATTTTAACTGCAATAGTGGCGACCTCATTGAGTATATTCAGTAAGCTAGAATCACATTGATATTACCAATCGACAGTAATCGAAATGAAAATTATATACTCTCTACTGTAGATGGCAGTGCTTAATTTACCGACAAGGCCATAATAAGGCAATCTAACGGTTTCGTGCAACCAAAGCCGATGCTCCCTCAAGATGCATAATACCGCCACGCAATTTTGACAAGAAAATTTATTTTTTCCCGCGGGTTTTTCGTTATTTATTTTTTGTTTTACATTACCGAGCGCATTACGATGGATGTTCGCGGCAACGAATCTTTGGCAACCGAAGCTGTTGTCAAAGAAGAACCAATCGAAAGAACAAGTTCTCGTAATTCACAACAAAATCAGAATAGCTGTTCCGAAGAGGATTCGGAACAGCGAATCGAGTGCACTACTGAAAGTTTAGAATGTGAAAATAGGTCTTGTCTGTCCAAGTGTGTCTTTTGCGATAAACTATTTGGGGCAGACGATGAACCGAAATTGCTAGAGTGTTTGCATGCAGCATGCAATCAGTGTATTAGCAGTAGACTAAACGATCAGAGTACTTCTGTTGATGCTGACATTTTGTGTAAGTGTGTTATCGAGAGAAATCTTTACAGTATTTGGATTCGACTAAATGTGCCTTTTGTATTTTACAGTGGAAAGTAATGTAATTACATGTCAAGTCTGTAATGTTGCTAGCCAAACTGAAAATTTAATCGATAATCGATTTATAACTAAGTTTCTAGAAGACGAATTTAATAATAGTCCTGACGACGAATGTAAAGATGTCGAAGAGGATAAAAAGTGTACAAGTTGCCACGACAATGCTACAGCTACAAGCTGGTGTGTCGAATGCGAAGAATTTATTTGTCAAAACTGTGTTATGGTATTTTATTGAGTGTTGATTATATGCTACCATGGAATTATCATTTTTGCTGTGTGCTAACATATGAATTTTTTTAAATTTATCTCAGGCTCATCAAAGATTAAAAATCACTAAAGATCACACAATAAAACCGAAGGAAGAAGTGTCTAATGATCATGATAATGTTAAAAAAAATAATAAAAAATCTTCAGGGTATTTATTTTGTAATTTTCATACGCAAGAGCAATTATCTCTGTTTTGCCAAACATGCGATAGATTAACTTGTCGAGATTGTCAACTAACCGAGCACAGAGATCATAAATACAAATTTATTCATGAGATAGCAGCTGAAACTCGAACCTCTGTTTCTACTTTACTCAAAGAAGTTAGGTATGTTGTTCTTTAAAATTAAAAGAAAACAATATAGCTTATAGTTCCATTCATGATTACAGTTACAAGAGAGTTTTACTCAAAAGTGCTATGAAAGTTATAGAAGACAGGCAAGTTTTAATAATAGAAAAAAAGAAGAGCTTAGTACAGGAGATTACGCAAATGGTTGTTCAGTGAGTAGATACCATTTATTGATTATGTCATCAAAACAAAATAAATATAATTTTTATGGTGTCTCTGTGAAATTAGATTGACAAATGCTATAAATACAAGAGGAAAACAATTGGTAATGAGACTGAACGAAGTCTGTGATCAAAAACAAAATACCCTTAATGAGAAAAAGATTGCTCTTGATCAATTATCTAAGCTCACAGACCATTGCATTCAATTTGTAAGTTATGTACTCGATAAAGGTTCAGATATGGAACTTTTATACAGTAAAAAGTATGTATATTTTCATAACAACTACATTATCATTTATAATATACTCGTAACATTTTTATTTATAATGCAGATCTGTTACTTCTCATTTGCAACGTATTAAAAGTAGAAGAGCCGACATACCCAACCCAGAAATTCCTGTGAGAATACATCTCTCGTTAGAAAAAGTTTCAGATCTAATTAAAGGTATAAATCAAATGATATAATAATAATAACGGAAATTTTAATAATAATATAAAATATCTGAAATTTCAGTTGTATCCTCCATTGGAGGGATTGTGGTAGATGGTAGGGTGTACCCTTCGCTATCGCCTAGTACAGCATCTACAGCTTCTACTTCACGAAGTGAAACACCTTCGGAACCAGTGAACACACCAACTTCCCCTTCGGAAACTTCTGCTGCTATAACCCAGCCACTTGCAGCAACGCAACAAACAAATTGTGCACAACAAAATAATTACTGTCAAGTTCCATATACTATTACACAGCAACAACAACCACCACCACCACAGGGACCACCACAACAGCTTCAACAGACTACATCACAACCATTGCAACCACCAACGTACATGCAACATTACGCAATGAATGTCCCACCCCGGTCTTCGCCGCAAACGCACATGACAAAAGTACCATATAATATGAATTACAGCAATAGAATGCAACAACCAATGATGCTGCAACCGCGTCCAATTGGTACATGTCATCAACAACAAGTAACATCATCGACCCATCCGCACCAACAAGTTCATATGGATCAAAATGCTAGTTTACGAGGACTCTTAGCTCATAATGTACCACAGTACCGTCCAATTTCTAATAATGCTTATCGCATGCCACCAGGATATAGATATCCGCCGAGCAACGTTCAGAGGCCGTTACCGCCTCACTCTTACCCCCCTGTTTCTAATCCCATGGCACCTACTGTTCGCATGCAAACTCGTAATCCATCTCCACCATCCACTCAGCAGATACCATATTCGATGATGCCACAGCAACAGCAACCTGCTGCTAGGTGGCATATACCACAGATTATGAATCCTCTTTTACCCTTCTATTCAACCCGACAAACCACACCCACAACTCCAGCTTCTGTTAATGATGCCTATAAAATAATGTTAAAAAACCAACAAACAAACAATAGCAATACTCCCAAGTTCAATACCAATACTAATGTTAACATCGATAACACGCTACAATCTTCAAGTTTGACTGCTATCGGTCAAGCAGTCACCTCGTCCGTACCAAAAACACCAAGTCCTATTCCTGCTGGGAAAAGCGATGAAACAGAAAAAAGTATAGATAAATTTTGCCAGAAGTCGTTAAACGATTTGATGCTAACTATTGCCAAATTGGATAGTAATGGTATTGTTGTCATACCTGAAGCTCAAAGAAATCAAATGGAAAATGCACAGGTTGATAGTTCTACAGACGAAGCTATGAATTCCATAACAGATAACAATGACGGTATTTATTATTATCAAAGAATCAAAAATATTCAGGGTGTCTAATAATTATGATTTAATTTACAGAGACAGCAAAAGATGCTGCAGCATCTATGACAAAAGATGATCCAAATGAAGATTGGTGCGCGGTTTGTATGGATGGAGGGGACGCTGTGTTATGTTGTGATAAATGTCCTAAAGTATTTCATCTTTATTGTCACATACCCAGTTTAAAATCTTTTCCTGAGTTCGTATAAAGATATTTCAAATATATTCATTTTATGAAAGTATTTAAAACGCATATTAATAAATTTATTTTATGCAATGTTTTTAGTGAGAGCGAAACTTGGCAATGTATGCTATGTACAAACGTCCTCGACTGTTCGGAAGATCCTCCAGAGGAGAAACAACCCAATAAAATGAGCCGAAAAGATTTGAGAATAGCACAACGAATTGTGTTAGAATTATATTGTCAGTACGAACAGAGTCTTCCGTTTCGGGAAGTAGTTTCTCCAGAGGTAAAAAATATTTATCCTATGATTATTAAATTACTATTTCGGAAAAACTTTTTTTACCATAATAAATTTTATGTATTTAAAACAGATTGTAGAATATCATAAAATTATAAAACAGCCGATAGCGTTAGAAATTATCAAAGGAAAATTACATCCTGATAATCCTAGTCATTACGCAGATTTAAAACAGGTGATGGCAGACATTAGACTCATGTTCAAAAATGCATTCACTTATAATTCTGTAAGTTTGTTAATCATTAAGTAGCAAAAAACAATAATCGCATTGACAAAGTCATGTTAAAATTGATAATATTTTTATAATTCAGGTGGAATCACAGGTTTATCAGGAAGCACGAAACTTGGAAGAATTCTTTGAAAAATTGTTACTGAAATGGGCTCCGAATTTTGCGTATGATGACCCATTTTTATCAGCCGAACGAGACGATGAAGAAGTTTTTCCTCCCAATAAAAAATATCGACGTATTATAAATGATTAATATTTATATCATCGGGAGCTGTGTGTAATTTCTTTACAAATAATCTTCTATAGTTAATTAATTAGTATTTAAGCTAAGAAGAATTGAATTTTTTACGAAACAGAATCAAACAGACTCTAGTAGTAAATAATTTTATTGTTGACAAATTGTATTTACAATAACTTTTTTAAATAAATTTTTTTTTAAATTAGATGTTTTTATTAATATAAGGTTGACAACTAATTAATAATAATATTCGGAAGCAGTGTGGCCACTTGGCCAGACCGGGATCTCAAAAGATTACCAATACACAGTAGTTCTTGTATTTGCCGCACTCTGAAGGGATCTCTAGAGTCTAGAGTAGGGATGGGCGATATTTACCGATATTTTGACTATCGATACTTTTTCTCGAAAATATCGATATTTTGGACCGATATTTTCTGAAACTCAAATATCGATAGTCGATGGTGAATAATCGTACTATCGACATCGAGAATTGTTACATTAGCTCGACACTCGCAGCGATCGTGACAGCGAGTAAAACTTCCTATACCGGCAAAAAACAAAACCACTTTAATCACGAAAATTACAATTTTGTAATTTTTTTTTCATTAGGAAAAAGATTGAATGCATTTTAATAGATGAGTAATGATACGGTAAATTACAAAAAATTAAAAAATACACGAAAATACAAATATTTTATGTTTTTTAGCAAAAGTAATCTTATTTGTCGTAATTTAATGTCTGATTATAAGATCCCTTAACGCAGTACAAGGACATTTTCGCAATTTGCAAAACATCGCAATCTGTAATTCCGAAAGAACAAGATCCACTAAAACATTGGCAAAAACTTAAACCGTCGTGCCCAAATCTTCATAAAGTTGTAATGGAATATTTCTGTATTGTTGGAACTTCGGTTCCATGTGAAAGACTCTTTTCCGATGCAGGGAATATAAAGACTACTGATAGAAATAGATTAACAGGAAAACATTTAGATAAACTATTATTATTGGGTAGCTTAAGTCTTGACGATTGGGATTTCTAAGCAATAATTAAAAGTAAAAATTGTAAGTCTTATTTTATATTTTGAATAGTTAATATATTATAATTTATGTAATAATATGAAAAATGTAACATAGATTTGTGGCATAAATAGTGATTCTCCTGTGATATTATAATAAAACTTAATTTTTCATATTATTAAACATAGAATTTTGTAATACTAAATGTGAGTTTGTGATAACAAATATGTATTTCATCTTTGATGAATTTTTTTTTAATTAATAAAATAATTTGTGTAATGTTAAACTGATTTTTTATCATTCATTTTTATTTTCCTTCATCACTGTTAACATAAAAGTAATTCAGGTAAGAATAATCAGAAGGTAAGGTAATGTATGACATTCCAATAATAAATGCGTGTATTTTACATGTAATTAAATTTATGAGATTTTACATATGTCGTTGACAATCGATATTTTTCGATATTTTTTCGATATTTTTAATAATAGATCGATTGTTCGATGGTGAGCGATGAGAACAATCGATATTTTGATATCGATATATTTTTTGAATATCGCCCATCCCTAGTCTAGAGAGTAGAGATCCCGATTCCCGATCCCGATATGACCACACTGTATGGAAGGCGCTTGAAACTATTCTATCACATGGTAGAAGCTAACCTAACTTCCAGTGCTAATATTGTTGCCGTTATCTCATTTTCAGTGAAACTTTTCACTTGGTCAGTACATACATTACGGTGTAAGCGTACAGTTATATTAAAAAGTGGTCTCCTGACGTTTGGTATTTAAATAAATAGCATATTTAAAAAAATCACAATGGGTAAACTAGATGTTTCAATGTTTACCTACCTCGAGAAGGAAGATTTTCGAGTTTTAACAGCGGTAAGGTTATCCATGTGATACTTTTTAAATATTGAACATCATTTATATATTCTGATTGTTTTTGTTCTTAGGTTGAAATGGCAATGAAAAATCATGAATATGTTCCTGCTGTACTCATTGCGAGTATAGCTAAACTACGTTGTGGTGGTATTCATCATAGATTGGAAAGTTTATGTAGACATCGATTAATGAGTTACGAGCGAGGGAAAAGATGTAAGTATTTTCATAACCTAAAAGTCAATCATTATTGCTACTCAACAACTTTACAAATCCTTTTTCTCACAGATGATGGGTATCGGTTGACAAATGCTGGATACGATTATCTGGCATTGCATGTTTTAGAAAAACGTGGTGTGGTTCGATCATTTGGTCGTCAAATTGGTGTAGGTAAAGAATCAGACATTTATACAGTTGAAGATGCAGAAGGCAACTCAATTTGTTTGAAGTTGCATAGATTAGGAAGAACAAGTTTTCGTAAAATAAAAGAAAAAAGAGATTACCATAAACATAGGCAGTCCACGTCATGGCTGTATTTATCTAGGATATCAGCTACAAGAGAATTTGCTTATATGAAAGCGTTAATGGATAGAGGAATTCCTGTGCCAAAGCCTATTGATTTCAATAGACATTGTGTAATCATGGAACTGGTCGATGGTGGACCCCTGTAAGTACTATGGATGATAAATATTTTAAAAAGTTATGCAATAATGTGTAATTTTAATTTACAGTTGTAATGTCAATGAAGTAGATGATGTGGAAGCTCTGTATGACGAGTTAATGAACTTGATAGTTAAATTCGGCGATTTGGGTGTAATTCATGGTGACTTTAATGAATTTAATATTATGATCAAGAGTGATGGAAGACCAGTTGTAATTGATTTCCCTCAGATGGTTTCTACAAAACATGCTGATGCACAATATTACTTTGAAAGAGATGTAAAATGCGTAAGAGACTTTTTCCGCAGAAAATTTGGTTACGAAAGTGAAACATATCCTTCATTTAAAGATATTTCGTATGTATTTTTTTTATCTTTAAATGTAAGATATTCTTCATATGAATAATTTTCATTTATTTGTTTTTATAATAGACGTGAAGATTGTTTAGATGTTGAAGTAAGAGCTAGTGGTGTCACAAAAAAAATGGAGAAAGACTTATTATTAGAGATACAAATGAATCATGCGAGCGATGAAGAAGAAAGAGACTCAGAGAGCAAAGATGATGAGTCTGATGGAAACAAAAGTCAATCAAACAGTGATGAAATTAATTTCGAAGATAGTGAATTGAAAGATGATGAGGAAGATAAATTTTTGGAATCAACTACAGATATTGAACAAAGTATTAATGATGTTGCACAAACAATAGAGAAATCTTTATCCATAGAGGAGAAATTAGAGGATAGCAGTAATGAAGAAAACCATGATGCAGAAAATATCGATGATGATCAATTTCAACAGATCTCAGAGTCAAATGAATTATCCCCTAAAAATTCGGAATGTGCACGTAGTGTTAGAAGTGTTTCAATATCTACCTCACAATTAGAGATTAAAAAGAAAATACGACGTCAACTTAGAAAGCAACGTATCAAGCATGAAGCGAAACATTCAGGGAAGAGAAAACTCGGTAAAGGAGAATCTAGTGCCGTTATTCGAGCGAGACGAGATAATAGAGCTTCTATCCAGGAATCAAAAGGATTTTGGGGGTGGGATGAATAGTCGATCTGTTTTTAAAATTAAATTATTTTGTATTTTCATTTTAAGGTATAATAAAAATTGAATAATGAAGACTTGTTTTTCATTTTCATAAGAAACTTATATTATAAGATAATACACTATCAGAAGTTCGAAAATGTCTCCAAATAAATCGAGATGATGTTTATTTCTTCAGAACATGTAGTAATAGAGACTAATAATTAAGTGTAACTCTATATAAATAGTTTTGTTAGTGCTATTTGAGGAACAATCGATATTGAAATGCAAGCGTGAACAAAATTCATCAAAGTTCAAGGAAATTGCGATAAATGTTCATTTCGTGCTGTTTCTGCGCGCGCATATTCTTCATAGCCGACGTAATATAAAAGTAAGTAAAAGCGCGCAATAATACTGTGGTTTCTCAGTTCGCGCCAAGGGGTTTGATGAGACGTTGTTGATAATCGGCTTCTATTATTTTGTGTATTCCAGAAATTATTAACAAAAAAAAAATGACTAAGGACAATCTGACGGCTATTCTTTACGGTATCAACGATATCAGAATGGTTAGTTGTAATTATTGAAATTTGAATATAATATAAATAGGAAAATCATTTAATCAATAATTATTTCTTCGTTATATTTCACTGTTATTTATCTGATGTTTGATGATAAGTGTAACTTGAAATGAAAAATATACATTTGTTGTTTATTTTTAATTTTTTCTCTGTTACTATCTAAATGTATTGATTTTCATTAAAATGCATTATTTATACGTTTATATGAGTGTAAAATTCATTTCAAGGAAAACTGACAAAATATAATTATAAAAAATTTAATAATTTGTAATTTCAGGAGCAAACGCCCATTGACGAACCTAACGAAAATGGTAAGATATTAGTAGTTTTATACGATGTTGCAAATCGTTGTTTTTGCTTTTGTTCCCTATACCATTAAAGCTCTAAATCCATGGCTCAGTGCCACTAATCACTGCTATTATGCAATGTGTGCAAAAAGAAGATAATAAATTCGCACTTGATACGTCCTCCTCGACGGATTTGACGGTTTGATTTGATATGTGTGTAAACATACGACTCGAAGAATATTGCGAAATATTATACTTATGAGTAAACTTTCAATGATAAACGTATAAACTATAATTACGAAATTCATGTATCAAAATCCACTTGTTGTTACGCTATCGAGTGATTACGTAATTTTACTAAAATTGTTCTTTTTATATCGATTTATGTAGAAGTGTTACTGGAAATGTCTTGCGTCGGAATATGCGGTTCCGATGTACACTATTTGGTGAACGGACGTATCGGCGACTTCGTAGTCGAAAAACCCATGATTATAGGACACGAGTCGTCGGGTGTTGTTGCAAAATTGGGAAAGGGTGTTGAACACTTGAAGGTAAACATTGGAATATCTCTGAACCTCTAATATCATAGCGATAAAACGAAATGTCATAGGTCGGTGATCGTGTGGCCATTGAACCCGGTGTACCATGCAGACAATGCACAGACTGCAAAACAGGACGTTACAATCTTTGCAGAAAGATCATCTTCCTTGCCACTCCTCCTGTTCATGGAAGTCTGAGACGTTATTACAAACATGCTGCTGACTTCTGTTTCAAGTAAATAATTTCACGCGAAAATTCAACTTTGAAGCTGAAGTCCTAATTAACTTATAGGTTACCGGAAAATGTTACTTTGGAGGAAGGAGCACTCATGGAACCATTGTCCGTTGCAGTGCACGCTTGCAGAAGAGCGAATATCGGTATAAGCTCGAAGGTTTTAATTCTTGGCGCGGGTCCTATTGGTCTCTTATCGCTTCTGGTAGCGAAAGCCATAGGAGCTCAGAAGGTCGTTATAACAGGTGATAAATTGAGGCTATGTAACAAATCGTTCTTGCGTAAAATATAAAAAAAAACAATATCTCCTTTTAGACGTAATACAGAGTAAATTAGACGTAGCCAAAAAGTTAGGCGCCGACGATGTTTTGTTGGTGTCTAAAGACGATGTAGAAGAAGAAACTGTGAAACGGGTGCACAAGAAGTTCGGCGAAGAACCGGACAGAGCGATCGATGCTTCTGGGGCGGAAACGTCGATACGTTTAGCTATTTTGGTATTTGATAATTAATTTTATCTAGTCTATTATTCTTTAATATTATCAATAATAATATTAAATTTATTATTTTCTAATTATCCAGGCGACTAAATCAGGTGGTATAGCGGTTATGGTAGGAATGGGTAAACCAGAGGTGCAAATACCGCTTATAAATGCTCTTGTTCGGGAAGTCGATATCCGCGGAGTATTCCGCTATGCTAATTGGTATGTTTATAAACTTAAATCAAATATTGAAATATCTAATTATTATTGTCGCTCATTTATATTGCAGTTACGAAGACGCGTTGACGCTTTTGAGTACAAAGAAAATCGATGTGAAATCACTTATAACACACAATTTTAAAATGGAAAATACGAAAGGAGCCTTTGATTTGGCAAAATCGGGACGAAATGATGTGATCAAAATCATGATCCACTGTAAGCAATAAATCGATGCAGGACGAAAATAAGAATTTTTAAAAGCAAATATTATGTTTATTGTAGTCTAAATAAGGATCTCGTTAATTAATGTTATATTGAATAATTTTTATTTTTTATATATGGACAATTTATACAAAAAGTAATATAATGACGACGTTTACATTTTGCTGGCAAAGAGAAACTGTAAAAATTATATTTTTAATAACGACAACGATTTTAAACACCACAAATATCGTTTTATCAATAAACATTGGTTTTAAAGAATTTGTAGTTATAATTATTTAACTTAATGAGTTAACAAAAAAAAAATAATTTCTGAGTATAATTTAGTTCTTTTAAATGATTGTCTTACAATTAGTGAAAGCAAGTTATCTTGAAATATAGATTAGGTATGTTTTTTTTATCAAACTCAATAATACTCGAAGTATATATAAGTACTCAATGAGATTTAGTATACTTATTATATATTTAAAAAACTGTAATACGGCATTTAACACACTAAAATGTTTTATTTTTTTCCAACTATTCTGTAAATATTTAACGTTAGAAAAGCGTGATTATAATCGTTTCATTTATATCTCTGCTCTTTAGAAATAGCAGCTTTTACTTACAGTTAAAAATAAAATTGTTTATTTGCGAGCCCTGATTTAAGTTTTAACCTGGGAAGGAGCGGGAATTGTGTTATTGGTCAAACTGCAAATGCGATTGTAGTTAGATGAGAACTGAGAAGTAATATGGATGACGAGCTCGAAGATAAAATTTTGTATCAGGTATTTAATAATGCTGAAAAATTTGAATTAAGAAATTCATTGTATTTCGTTTATTATTCCACATCGTAACGACTGACATCTTTTAAAATTGAAAAAAATTATTACGTCAAACATAACCTTAATTCTATTTCATATGTGTTGTATAATGTTGGATAATGGGTGAAATGTTTTTTAATCGTATGATTTATATTGGTAACATCTTAAAATGAATGCCTACTTTTATTATAGACTTATGTGTCACACATGAAACTGGTATCAAAATTTGCAGTTGGCTTGCCAACTGGTTTGAATGCAGCAGCTAACACACCGCTTACCTACATTTGGAGAATAATGAGACTTTACGCTTTTAAACCAGAGATTTTAGTTTGCGGGGTGATATTAGCGATAATGCTATTCTATATGCAAGCTGTTGATTTATGGAGCAGAACACTGTTTGGAAAAATACAATATACTTTAGGACGTACAACATCAAGGGTAAGAATTTTCAATTTTAATTATTTGATAAAATCTAATTGTAACCATTTTAGTTTTTAGTTAATAATCCTGTGAGTAGTGGTGTAAAATTGACATGGGAATCAAAACAAAATAACATTGCAGCGTATGCAGTTCAAGGTCATAGACCACACATGGAAGATCGTTTTGTTATAAATGAAGATATTAATAACACAGGAGTATCTTTGTTTGCAGTTTTTGATGGCCATGGTGGAGAAGTATACTGAAATTTCAATTATTTAAATTCCTAGACTCTCTTAAGGCAAAATACAACAAACATTTCTGTTTATAGTTTGCTGCAAACTATGCTCGTGATGAGCTCATACCTAACATTAAAAAGCGAATTATAGAGCTAAAAGATATAATAGCTGGTAGATTACCTCAAGCGGATGAAACCAATACTGATAATATTGAATTAAGGGAAGAAACAAAAACAAATATTCCTTCAACCGAACGAAAAAAGTCATTTCGAAAAACTGCAAGTACTTCTACAACAGACGACTGTGCAACGAAAAATATGGATATAACCGATCCTTTATTACTTGATAAATTAGACAGTTTATCAAGACCTATTACAAGAGAGGTAATTTAATTGTGATTCTCATGTAATTAATAGCAAATAATTGTTCAATATTCTTTATGTAGGTCAGACCTAGTAGGGGTAACAATAAATATCCTTCTAAATTTGACCCACTAAGCTATCTTGATGGAAACAAAATAAATTATGGAAAATTGTTGACAGATGAAGTATTAGCAGTTGACCATTTGCTAGTTGAAAAAGCTAAGAAGAATTTTGATATTGCTGGTATTTCTTATAATAATTAATTGAATTACTTCTTATTCAAATTGACTATATTGATTAATTCCTACAGGAACAACAGCTTTAATTGCACTTCTTGAAAATAATAAGCTCATTGTTGCAAATGTTGGTGATTCAAGAGGGGTAATGTGTGATGGAAAAGGCAATGCGATTCCTTTGTCATTTGATCACAAGCCGCAGCAAGTATGTATCATTTGTATTAATTATTTTTATAAAATCATTACACTATTATTTATAATATTTGCATTCCGATTATTCAGGAAAGAGAGAGGAGAAGAATAAATAAAGCTGGAGGTTTAGTTACATTTAATGGTGTATGGAGAGTGGCAGGAATATTAGCGACATCGAGAGCTTTAGGAGATTATCCGTTAAAAGACAAAAAATTAGTTATTGCCGAACCCGACATTTTAACTTTTGATCTTCAGGATCATAATCCAATGTTTTTGGTATTAGCTTCTGATGGTTTATGGGATACGTTTACAAATGAGGAAGCTATAGCATTTATCAAAGAACGTATTCATGAACCTCATTATGGAGCAAAGAGTATTACATTGCAAAGCTTTTACAGGTAAAATATAATGCAGTAAGAAAGTTCAAATAAAGAAAATAATTATTTCATAATTTTACAGAGGATCATCTGATAATATTACAGTTATGGTAATTAAACTGAAGGGCAGTAATCACACATCACTTGAAGCCAAAAATAGTTAATAAGACTTGTTGTATGAAATGTAATTTAAAATTTCGCAATTTAATCTTTCAAAAGTCTAGTCATTTAACATTAACATATGTGAAAGACTATTGAATTTATAAATGTTATATAAGTTATAGTTATATATGTATGACATAATTTCAAAAATATTTATTATACACATTTGAAAATCATGTAACTGTACAAATGATCTACAAAGATGTGTAATAATAGATGTGAAATACAAACGAGACTTTAACATTTCATGTAAGCTTGTGATACTGATTGATATCATGATGAGTGGTTGGCAATGATATTCACAAATACAGAAATTACAAATTTCTATAATACATTAAATTTTAACGTCAAATCTTGTGTATATATATTTATATACACATATATATTTATAAATACAAAAGTTCTCTGAATATCAATATATTGATAAATTTTCTTCTTCTAAAAAATGCATGTTGATACCGTGCATTTTTCACATTTTCAATCATATTATTATACATATAAGTTTCGAGCATCATAAGTATTGAAAATTAAAGCTAATTGTCAACCGAGGAACTCAAACTCTTCATCAGATGTATCACATTGCCGTTCAATATGTTCGAATTCGATCACTAGAAAAAAAAAAATGAAATAGGTATTAAAAGAAAAAAATAATTTATATTTATGAATTTTTGATATTCTACTCACAACTAGAACTTGCAATTCCTTCTGAGGTAGCTTCTTCGGCTGGTGACCATTGTAATCTTTCAGTGCATAATTCGAATAATGGCTGTTTTTCGGGAATAATTAACATTTGTTGCATTGATTTGCACAAGGAATGGAAATCTTGCTCTGTAGCGCAAAAGTAACACTGAAATGTGAATCAGATGTACAATAAAAGTTCCTCTTAACAAAAAAAAATCATTTGTTTTTATTCTACTAACAAGAGCCACAGAAGGATCCATTCCAGTAATTGGAATACGACTGGCAGCTTTACAGTGGTATGTGCTGTCAAGTTCAACTTCGAATTCATTAATCTTTTGATCTATACTCCCAGTCTTTTGAGTAGTATGAGGATCCAAATATATCACTTCATCTCCTATTGTATGTATGCAAATCAAATATAATTTCAATTATAAAAAAATATATATAAGACTTAAATTACTTCATGTAAATACAAAACATACCGACACAACCTATGAAGTACAAAGCTAAATTTGGTTTTCCTCCTATTACACCTAGCGACTGAGGAATTTGAAATGAAGTCTGGAAATCAAAAGTTTCCAATTATGTCTTAGGAAATTTAATATCTGTGGCTAATCTATAATAATTTATGTATTTACCTTCAACCCATTTACGTATACAGGGTTAATTTCATTTAATCCAAGACGAAGGGGTATTAAGAGCAGTAGTGGTTTCCATTGCATGGGTCCATCGAGCAATTCATTACCATCAGCTTCGGCGGTTGTGCCCTCTTCTATCCTACATTGTCTTACTGAGAACAAAAATGTAAATAATGATTTATCATGATTAGTGTTTAATCAAATTACTTACAAATATCATTAATTATAAGAGTATTGTCTAACGCAACGTGTATGGTAATAGAGCTCCATTCGTCGTATATCACTAATTTTCTGAAAAATATAGAATTTTAGGGTTACCGAAACACTTACTGTAATAATTTCATATTAACCATAAAATTACCAACTTTAAAACTTGTGCAATAGTATTAGGACCAAACCATTGTCCAACTTCTTTGCCCTCTGAGGCTCCCATTAAAGCTATTTGATGAATAGAGTATGGAGCTGCTCTTTTATCTTCAAAACGATTTACAATTTTTAAGTAAGTGCTATCTCTTGTTTCTGGCATCCATTGCCAATCTCTTCCTGTAAAGCAGTTAAATAAGAAATTAAATAAAAGAATATATGCCATAAACCAAAGATACTTCCATATAATTGAGATATTACCTAAATGTAGAAAAATTAGAGCCTGGCCCAGAACCATTTGACCGCATCTAAGCATACATCCCCAACCTTTGTCAGAAGTAAACGAAGAGCTACATCCACCAATAGGTATAAAGCCTTTACGGTAGGTAAACCACAATTTGGACCTTATGTCCCTGCGAATTGCATCCAATTCTGAAATTTCTCATTTTATAGTTTTGAAGTATATCAAGATCTTGCATAAAAGTCATGGCCAAAACCTTTTGTGGCATTATATTTTCTTCCAAGGATCCAAACAGGCTCTTGAGTTTGCGGAATATCATCTGGTTCGTCAGAAATATTTTGCGTGAACAGAGTGTCCATTATCCTCAATTCTGTTCGGCAGTACTTGATTGCTGTATTTGCCACTTTATCATAAGAAACTAAGATGCAAGAATTATATTAAAAATAAACCTGATTACAAAATAAGTATGTTGAAGATAAAATTTTGAGGTTAGAAAATTGAAGTGAGAAGTTCAGAGTTTTGACGAATTCCTACCATTAAAATATTGAAAAACCCAAGTCATCGTTTTATCAAACCCAACGTCATTTTCACAAAAATCATGGATTTTGTACTGGGCCACGGAAATTTTCGTTATCGTAGGAGTGTCAACAACAAAATCATGACAGCGAAAACATGTATGTATTTAAAATGCGCAATCGTATACTGCGCATACGTTTAGCTCAACAAAGGTATCGATAGAACACAAGAGTATGATTAGAATGTTTTGTTACAAATTAAACCTACCTACCTTTGTTACCTTTGTTAACATTTAATAAAATTAAAAATTTCGTTTGATTAAACTTGCACATAAGATGAATATACAAACGTTCGTTTAATTTAATTTTGATTTTAGAAGAATTGTTCATTCACCATAAGTGGGATACATACATCATTTGTCGTTAAAAATTATAAGAAAATAAAACATTGATAGTTTATAAAATGTACTAATAAAAACGAATTACCAACAATTATATGTAATAAACAATTCCCTTAAATAAATTACTTCTGTTAAATTTCCAATAATGATGGATTAGTCTGCCATGCGTAAGCGTAATCGTCATTTGAAAGAGGAAATTTATCATTCCCGTTCGCCACAAGTATTCATTTCTCATGTATACCTTTGGGCGCGTTCATTCAACATCAAACATTCGCGCGGCGAACTCCGCGCTGAAAATTTCGCGCCTAGTAAAAGGTAAACTAGTACATTACGTTTTATATTTTCAATATAATATATTTTCCTACAAAACTTCACAGCTCTTTTTTTATTTCAATTTACGTTTTCGATCGACGGATTAGTGAATATGAAAAGTGGCAGTGATTGATAACTTTAGTGATTGTTAATTTAATTAATAATGGGAATGAATTTATTCTCTACGCGGAATTTTCATAATTTACAACGTAAAAGGTAATAAACTCGAACGTAAATACCGAGTGCATTCAACAAATTCTAAAAAATTTAATTTGAATTAAAATTTAAAATCAATTAATTTATTCTTAATTTCATAAATTTATATTTCATATAAAATTCGGAATGTCAAAGGATTTATGTCTCGTTGCGAGTCGTTAAAATAGAAACAGATAATATTCTGATGGATTTGCTCATTTTTCTTGATGAAAATTAGTTATTAACAGGAGACGAAATGAAAAGATAAATTTTTGTAAAATTTTTATTGAGATTGTAACGAATAAATCTTGTGACGCGTGTGAGAGCAAGCGAAGCGTGACGGCCTCTACGCGACTGGGATTCATGACATTTCAAAGGAGCACGGTGAAAGTTTGTAAGAAAGTATTTTTATAGCGTCAGCCAGTCGATAGTTTTCGTGTAGCCGGTAAATCCGTCGGTGCAACTGCGTCCGCCATGTAATTGATTTCCTCTCGTAATTGCCATTCGCATTATCTAATTCTCATGCATCCGTTGGGATGACCACGAGATTCGGGTTTACCGTCCTTCGATCGTACAGCTCAATATCTCGGTCATGAACGCACGAGGTGATCGAGTTTCTCGCGTACCTGCTGCTGCTTCTTCGAGAAATCGACGAATGTACATTGAGGAAAAAATTGCAAATGAAATATGCAAGCCTATACTGCTGGAACTTTTGTCGGATCAAAAGGAAAATCTTTCGAGTGAAAAATTTATCGAAATATTTTGTCGAAATTATTTGATCAAACTGTCAACGTGTTTTGGCAGGGTAGGACTGCATACTTGATTCATAAAAAATTTTTTTCCCGATACATGCGTCAATGCAACGATTTGTGTTTATCTTACTGCGAAAAATTTCATAAAGAGAGAGCAGGAATTCGATAAAGCGATTTCACGATCGGCCGAGTTAATAATTCTCACCGTGAACGATAACAAGAAGTGACCGTAGCAGAAGCGCGTTGACAAAAAGACGCGATAACGGCGCGCATGTGCAAAACCTTACGAAAAAGTGGAGAGACGGACAACGAGAAGGCAGAGGAGGGAAACAAACCGTAATCGTATTACGTGGGCGCACGAGTACAATACCGATGTTGACACAATTGTTTCACTGTTTTTCTTCCATAATTTTTCATACATCCATGATTTGAGAGAGAGAGAATTATGTTCTTCGCGAAAAAACTCCGCTACGAGGACGCCGACGAGGGTGTCCTTGAGAGACTGATAGAAATGAACGAGGTACTCCAAATTGCAATAGAGAGTCGTGATTTCCCTGGCGGAGCGAATTTTTTTTCTCGTCTCGTCGTCTCGCGTGACAGATTCTTTTTTCGCGAAACTATTGCATATCCGGCTTTTCCGAACGGCTTTTCACGACAATGAAATCATTTTGTTTTTCTTCAGGACGCTATGGACAACGAGAAGGTCTGCACAAGCGCGAAGACGAACGGTAATTTCAAAAGGTCGGTATCGGTCTCATTTTTGGGTGGATAAAAAAGGGTTAAAAGGGTTAAAAAAGAGTTAAAAAAGAGTTAAGAAATTATTAAAAATTAATTTTCACACAGCGTAAAATACGAGGAGAACGAAACTTCGTCATGGAGGTTTTGGACGAAGCGCCGGTACGTCGTCGGTGTTTTGGCGTTTCTGGGATTCTTCGTGTCCTACATACTCCGAGTGAATCTGAGCGTGGCGATAGTCGCGATGACTGCAAATGAGACAAAAATCGACGAGGACGGTAACATTTACTACGTGAGTACACACGCGCTTAATCCCGAATCGCGGTACTGTCAATATGATTTACCTCGCGGCATGAGGGTAATAATCGTTACATCACGCTCGAAGCGATATTCGACACTTTATCGTATTCGCGAATCTTTATGGATACGCGATTGGTTTACTTCGAAATACGACATCGTAAAAAATATTTCGTTCGAGCATGGAAAAGAATTGACGCTTATTGAAGAGAAGATTAATTCGTTCTCGGAAAAAAAAATTAAAATTTAAATTGAAATTTTCTACTGAAAAAAAAAAAACGTCGAAAGAATTACGTAAATGGCATTGTTCGCAGGAAAGAGAGTTCGATTGGGACTCGAAGATCCAAGGACTCGTGCTGAGCTCCTTTTTCTATGGTTATATGAGCACCCAGCTGTTCGGTGGCTGGCTCGCGGCCAGGGTAGGCGGCAAGCGAGTTTTCGGCATCGGCATCGCAGCCACTGCACTCTTCACTATCATCACACCACCTCTAGCTCGAATTAATGTCTACATTTTACTAGCACTTCGTATTATCGAAGGGATTTGCGAGGTCAGACGCTTTTTAATTACTTTTTAATTAAAGAGCAGTAAAAAATTGTTCTCAAAGTCTGCGAAGCTACACTTTAGGTGTATGTGTAAAAAAATTTTGATGTTTTTTAATTGTTTAAAATTTTGTTTAGGGGGTAACTTATCCCTGCATTCACGCAATATGGGCCTGCTGGGCTCCGCCTCTGGAAAGATCGAAGTTGGCAACTCTCGCGTTCTCCGGAAGTTTTATTGGCACCGTCTTCGCCATGCCCGTGGCTGGCTTGATGGCCGAACACCTCGGATGGCCCTCTGTTTTCTACGTTTTTGGTGCGGCCGGTCTCGTGTGGTTCGTAGCCTGGATGTTAATTGTAAGTGACGACCCAGCCGATGATCCTCTGATCACGAAAGAGGAACTCGAATACATCAAGTCTAGTTTGGAAAGTAACGAGAGTGGCGAGGTACGGAAGCCATATATAAAAATATTCTCTTTATTAAAATAAAAAAATTCTATTTTTATTTGGAATTTCAGAAAATAGTTCATCCATGGAAATCTATGTTCACGTCACCAGCAGTGTGGGCCATTGTGGCAGCGCATTTTAGCGAGAATTGGGGTTTCTACACGATGCTAACCCAGCTCCCCACGTTTATGAACGGTAAGAATATAAAATTAACCCTTTGGCTCACAAATAAAAAAATTTTTTCTGTACGTAGATGTTCTGAATTTCAAACTGGACAAGACTGGGTATTTGTCCGCCATTCCGTATTTGGCGATGTCAATTGTGGTTCAAACTTCGGGCCACTTCGCTGATTTTCTTAGGTCTAGAAAAATTATGTCCACGACGAAGGTGAGAATATACCGTCGTTTATCTTAACTTTTTCATAAAATTTTTAATCGATTATTTCCAGGTTCGAAAAATCTTCACTTGTGGAGCTTTCATCTGTCAAACAATTTTCATGATGGCCACAGCATTTCTTTTAACTCCCAGTGGAGTCGTCACTTGCATTACGCTGGCCGTTGGAATTGGTGGCTTCGCGTGGGCTGGTTTTGGGTATTTTTTTTTTCATATAACGATTCAGACATTTTGACATTGAAAAGTTTTTTTTACCTATCAAAGTTCTATATTACGAAATTATTTTTTTAGAGTAAATCATCTGGATATTGCACCAAAACACGCTAGTGTCCTGATGGGAATAGGCAATACTTTAGCCACGATACCAGGTGTAGTTAGTCCAATCATTACCGGCTATGTTGTCCCTAACAAGGTACATTTCAATATAATCTTTAAAGAATATTAAAAAAAAAAAAATATTTACGTAAATTATATTTTTTTTTAGACTGCGGGTGAATGGCGAATAGTTTTTATGATTGCCAGTGCGGTGTATTTGTTCGGAGCCGTAGTTTACGGGCTTTTTGCATCGGGAGAAATCCAAGACTGGGCCTTGACGATCGAAGAGAAGCAAACGAGACGAGAGAAGAGAGAGTCGTATGACAATGACGCTATGGAAATCGAACACATGTAGACGAGAACTATGAATAGATGAAACGAAACATTTTTTATCCATTTTTCAATGAGAAATTGAAATATCCTCTACTCTAAATTGTTCGTTTTTTAACAACTTTTTATATTCCCAATATTTTTACTCGCGCAGGCGTGTCAGCGTGTATGGACTGTGTGATACTTGTAGAATGAAAATTAAAATTGGAGAGTAGGAAAATTTTATTTTGTGTATGCGTGCTTTCTGAGTGTTCGAAAAAACGGGTCTGGCATCCGTGTGAAGATAATGTAAAGTCGTGATATACAATAAATTGTAATACGTAAAATGATTAGAAATTTATTTTCCTTTGTGTCTTTTCTAGGCGTATGAATAGTATTCCCCAATTACGTTACAATGTATGATATAACTGCAACATTCGTTGAACCGTTTTCTCGATTTCTCAATTTTCGAGAATAATGTTGTACAAACAACGGTTGCGTGTTCGCCTCAAAGTCCGCTGCTCATCCAGTATTTACATTCGAAGAAGATTAGGTACAGAGACGTGCATGTTGAATATGCGCTTATTCCGAGTTGTTAATTAAAATTGTTCATTTATCCGCAATAAATATTTACACAGGGATGAAATTTATCAGATATCGAAAAACGAGAGCACAAAATAGTACGAAAATTTTAAGATGTTAGAGATTTTAGATGCTCAGTAGCAATAACATCTCCGTTCGGAAGCTAGAAAGCTCTTTGCGTCGATTTTATAAAAACCAAGAGTACTTCCTGAAAAACTAAATTATTTTAAAAGATGCAATTTCGTGTAATCGAAGTGTTGATACAGTTGTTCCGTTGATTTCGTTATATGTATTTCGTTTCGAGGTACGGGTGTCCATTACGAGTCGAGAAAAACTTCTTATATTTCCAAAAAAAAGTGCATTCCAAATCGAGCCGGTAGAGGCAATGGACAGACGCGTCCTTGGAAGATTGATCGAGACCGTGTGACGTATGGATAAGCAAGCATAGAGCAAGTATAGAGCAAGATTTCGCTATGGGCAAACAGTTCCTTATTACGATCCGCGTAGCTTAAGTGACCGCACGTTCTTCGTATTCCTTGGCAAAATATACAGTATATAATAAATATTATATGTAATATTTTTTTGCTGTACAATTTCTCAACGGCTAGTTCATTTCGAGCATCATGAACGGCGTAAAAGTGGGCATCGCGAACGGAAGGTAAGTGTCCAGCAGGTTGTTTTCAAACAAAACAACCGGTACAATTTTGTTCTTTCAATTCAGAATGAAAAGCGCTGATTCGGAAGTTACATTTTACAAAAAACGTCGCTACGTCGTTGGTTGTCTGGCATTCTTTGGATTCTTCGTTTCCTACATTCTGCGAGTGAATCTCAGCGTGTCGATAGTCGCGATGTTGTCACCCCAGGAACGAGTTAACGAGTATGGCAGAGTCGTCTACGTAAGTTTAACAATTAAATTATTTAAATATATATTAAAATTTATTATTAAATGTACCAACATTTATAATTCAATTTATCAAGAATTTGTTTTCAAATTTGAAATTTTTATTTGATTTCGATAATAAAAATTAAAATTTACTGAATGCGCGCAAGATTAATTTATATCGTTTTAATTTTTAACGAAGAATACTCAAAAGATTTATTGACTCAATGAAAGGAAAAAATTGGAGTCATCAAGAGTAATTTGGATTTGTGTATATTTACATTGCTTAATCGATAAATCGATTATCACTGTAATCGTGTATTAATGATAGGTGAAGGAGTTCGATTGGGACACGAAAACCGTAGGAATGGTACTGAGCTCGTTCTTCTACGGGTATATGACCACGCAATTTTTTGGGGGCTGGCTAGGGGCAAGAATTGGAGGCAAATGGGTCTTCGGGACTGGCATAGCTGTCACTGCCTTCTTAACGATACTCACTCCACCGATAGCGCGCTTCAGCATTTACGCCTTGCTTGCTGTTAGAGTGGTCGAAGGGGTCTTCGAGGTCAAATTTTTCTCTTTTTTTTTTTCTTTTATAATTCTTCAACTTTTTTTGCATGATTTCCTCATCATGCAAAGGGTTAATTTTTTTATCATAATTAAGATGACCAAATGATTCAGGGGGTGACCTATCCTTGTATACACGCAATTTGGGCCTGCTGGGCTCCACCTTTGGAAAGGTCGAAGCTCGCGACTTTGGCATTCTCCGGGAGCTCGATCGGCACCGTCTTCGCAATGCCTGTTGTTGGCATTATGTCGGAAAAATACGGTTGGGAATCCCCGTTTTACGCGTTCGGCGGTATCGGCCTCTTCTGGTTCGCGCTCTGGGTTGTTTTTATGAAGGACGATCCTGCGGACGATCCTTACATCACGAAAGCTGAGCTAGATTTCATTAAAGAAAGTCTTGGGGACGTTGCAACTGGGAAAGTAACTGAAAATTTCTCATAATTATTTTTTTTTTAATAATTTATGGCTATAGGCTTATTTTGAATTATTTGTCATAAATTTTTTTCGATCACAGGATATCGTCCATCCTTGGAAATCAATATTCAGATCCCCTGCGGTTTACGCGATAGTAGCGGCTCATGTCAGCGAGAATTGGGGATTTTACACGATGCTCACTCAGCTGCCCAGCTTCATGAATGGTGAAGGGAGTATAATTCTTTCATCGTTCGAATAACTAACGAATATTATTGCTCCGTGTAGACGTTCTCAACTTCAAATTGGACAAGACGGGCTATCTTTCGGCTGTTCCCTATCTGGTTATGTCAAGTGTCGTTCAAGTATCTGGTTTCGTCGCTGATTTCCTCAGATCGCGGAAAATAATGACGACGACACAAGTAAAGATTTCTGTTATCGTTATTAATCATGGATAAAAAATAAAAAAAATTAATATATATCTTGTCATTAAATATTAATATAAATTAATAATTATATGATTGTAATTTAGTTAAATTATCAACTATATAAATGATTACAGGTGCGAAAAACGCTCACCTGTGGTGCTTTTGTTATTCAATCGATCTTCATGATCCTCACAAGTTACATGACAACGACGACCAGCGTTGTGGTATGCATCACAATAGGAATTGGTTTCGGAGGTTTCGCATACGCTGGTTTTGGGTAATTTTACAGAAAATTCTTTATTTTTCTAATTGCAATATATTTTATTTTCAACTTTTTTTTTAGAGTAAATCATTTGGACATTGCACCTCAACACGCGAGTGTTTTGATGGGAATAGGCAATACACTGGCAACTATGCCAGGAATGATCAGTCCTATTGTAACGGGCTACGTCGTCCAGCAAAGAGTATGTCTAATTCGAATTAATTTGATTTTTTTTAATCTAATTTTTTTCTAGACTGCTGCCGAGTGGCGAATCGTGCTTATAATATCCGCCGCGATTTACTTGTTCGGTGCGGTGGTATATTTTTTCTTCGGATCGGGACAACTTCAGGAATGGGCCCGGCCACCGAAAGAACCAGAACCGGAGCCAGAGAAGAAAAAGGCCTACGATAATCAGGCTGCGGAAATAGAATATATGTAAAATTGAATTCCATTCTGCTACGTCACTTTTTTTGTTGCAATATTCGCGGAACGAGACAACGGACAAATATTTATCTTAACTTATTTGTATTTATACACTGAAAATAAAAACTCGTTGAATTCACTTAATCTTCATTTGCCGTACGTTCAGATAAATATTATAATTATCGAACAAAATATTTATTCGAGTTAAAGTTGCTAATTTTGTTTTAAATAAATAATAATGAAATTGTATAAATTGGAATTTATATCAAATTAAATTGTAATGAATAATTATTTGCCATGATACAAGTAGACGACCGATATTCGGTTCGAATAATCGCGCCAATTTTATTGGTAATGGCCGGCCAATCCCGGAGTTGCAATTCCGTACGTCCGAAACTCTTGTCCATATTTCATGGGCCTCTGTAACTTATCGGCCACGGCACGAATGTCTTTTTATCGAGTGCTTGTGTAATTTTACGTGTAATATAAAACATCGAGCGACAAAACGAAAGTTCAATCATGTGTATAGAAATTTAATAAACCACCAAAACATGACTCTGAAGCGGGACCGAGAACACTGACATATATCTCGCGAAAAGTGTGTGAATATTTTGTTATCATGTCAAACGTCATCTGTTCCAAACACGGATTGGCGTGATATGACGTTCGTGTTGTCGTATACAAGCGTCGAGGTCTGAACGCTTTTAACGAGATGCAAAAACTGACATTGTAAATCGTCAATTGATCGTTCTTTTATTTCTTTTTCACTATTTTTCATTCGTGTTTGCCTGAGTGGACGCGCGTGCGAGCCAATATGGCGGCAAATCTCGAAGAGGAGCAGAGCTTACGCGAATGCGAAGAATACGTCCAGAGACACAATATCCAACAAGTTTTGAAGGACTGCATAGTGCAATTGTGCGTGGGTCGGCCCGATAATCCAATCTCCTTTTTACGAGAGTATTTTCAGAAACTCGAGAGGGTACGTATGTTGCGATCGCGCAATTGTTAACCTTCAAAATTAATCCATACTTAAAACGACAACTCTTAGAGAATAATTTATAGCATGGAGGATCATTTTATAAAATTTAAGAATCTGAACTGTTAAAGAATTTGAAACATTTCAAAAATATATTTTCTAGTGTTAATTATTCTTATCCTGAAGCGAAGTAAGTAACTATATGAAATGTTTGTTTTTAATTTATGCAAATAGACAGTTAAAATTCATCTCGTTAAATCGAAAAAACAATTAAAGGAAAGTTTTAGTGCTAAATCGCTTTTATGTGTAAGATTTGCGCTTCTAGTTGTTATCAGTCGTAAGCGCCCTTGTCGCCTACACGAATTTATATTTTCACCCAACTACATGCACTCTTATTTCTGTTCTTTTATTCAGATGTTTTATTCAAGTTCCCAAGAATATGCTCCGATTCTAATACACATTCGACAACTGGTATGCAAATAAGGAAAAGAAAACACGCCGAACTAAAAATACCAGAAAGCGAGGATTCACTTGTTATTAACGCAGAATGTTACACGAATACGAAATTCGAAAAACTGTGCGCCCGTGAGGCGACTAATGCGGTACACTGGCTAAATCGAAAAATAAACGAAAAAACGAATAAAACGGCGCCATCTGTGCAAAGATAAGCTTTGCCGTGTCGGCGAGGAGCTTTTGCTCTTTACGTGCGTTCAAATGGGGACGGCTAAGACTTGCGCGCGTGTGTCGCAGAGGAGTGAGAGGTCACGAATAAGGTGACGCCGGTGAGAGCGAGAGAGAAATAGAGAAAATATGCTGGAACGATGCACGCGGGGTGGGAGCCTAGTAATATAGGGGCTGACGATCTAAACATAGAATACGCTCGAAATATAACGAGGCGCAACCTTAGCGAACGCGACAGGAGAAACTGAATCTCCGTGTCAGTACTTTGGGGAAAAAAATTTAATTTTTTCAATTTTTAACCGAAAATTTTCAATAGCTTTTACGTTCGGTGCGGTGTCCCGCTTTCACAATGTTCATTGTATTTCTTTTTTAAAAGTGAATCCCTTCGTTCGCGCTTGTTCGGCATTCCCTTGTTTGTCGGAAGAGCGCTGCCGTACCGATCACGAAATCTGTACAAGTGGTGTTTTCATATAGTGTGTGTGTGTGTGTGTGTGTGTGTTACGTTTTTGCGCGCGCACACGTGCAAGTAGAGGGTTCTATGTAATATCGCTAATCTAATTTTCGCGAGGCCTTACAATATTACCTTACTCGGCTCCGAAGACAACTTTTTCCCTGATATTTTGAAAAGAGAAAGCGCTAACAGAATTTTTTCAATATCACTGTATACAATTGATAAATACTTGGGAAATAAAAGAAGTGAGGGGTGAGTGAGATAATTGAAAAAAAAATATTTTAACGGGTCTCTTCAATAGACAAAAAAACAATTTCGTACGTTGGTGTACTGTACTTAATATTCGGTTGTAAAAAAAAGTTTGTGAAAGTGACTAGTGTTGTACCTATCGAGCAGAGATGTCTGAGGTATGATTTCAAAATTTGACTGTTACTTCGTGCAATTTGTGTAAAATAGAGAATAAATGGTAAACGAGTACCTACTCGTGTTACTATTTTACGGCTGCTGCAGTGTTTATATTTTTGCGCTCTTCATTGTATTGTAAAGTTAATCGATATTGAAATTTTTATCCATAACGTATTTAGCTTGAAAAAAAGAAGAATATATCATATATGTATATACATGTATAAGTATATATATATGCATAACCGATGCGTCAAATATTCTACGTTACAAGAGATTATATTTATATTTACTCGGCGTTAAACACGTTGTGTACTCGTTTCGTGGTTGCTTTCAGCAATAGTCGATAGATAGAGTGATGGTCGATAACGAAAATGCAATCGTCCGTGATAACATCATCTGACCTATAGCATTATTGTACGTTTATCCTTCGTTTAAACCTGTTGACTCGTAATTTTTTTTTTGTATAAATATATAATATACTCACGTATATGTCACACGTATATAAATATGTGCGCTCATACCGGCTCGTTGCGTTTTAAATTGTGTTAAGGAGGTCCGAACCCTAGCGTCTTTTTTCAATCACGAATCTATTTACAGGAGCAAGCTCACGATGCGAAACAGCAGATTGCCACCAGCCCCGAGGACACTGAAGACATGCCGGCCGGTCAGCAAGGACCCCAGGCACCAAGACGTCGCGGTGGAATCTCAGCGGAGCCGGTATCCGAAGAAGATGCTACCAGTTACGTTAAAAAAGTCGTACCTAAAGATTACAAAACGATGGCAGCGTTGAGCAAGGCGATCGCCAAAAACGTTCTATTCGCCCACTTGGACGAAAACGAACGTTCGGATATATTCGACGCGATGTTCCCGATGACGTTCCTGCCGGGTGAGCCGATCATACGTCAAGGTTTGTATCTCCTTTATAACTCGATCAGCTGTTTCATCGCACGTCGGTAATAATTATTCGCTTCCATAGGTGACGAGGGAGATAATTTTTATGTTATCGATCAGGGGGACGTAGAGATATTCGTAAACGGCGAACTGGTGACGACGATTGGCGAGGGTGGCAGCTTTGGAGAGTTAGCACTAATTTACGGCACACCGCGAGCTGCCACTGTTCGAGCGAAAACCGATGTAAAACTGTGGGGTATCGATAGAGATTCGTATCGAAGAATTTTGATGGGTTCGACCATTAGAAAACGAAAAATGTATGAAGAGTTTCTTTCTAGAGTCTCGATTTTAGGTATGAGTAAAAAAAATTTAATAATAAATTAAACTGAATATTTAATAATAATGTTGATTTTATAGAATCGTTAGATAAATGGGAGAGGTTGACCGTAGCGGACGCCTTAGAACCTGTAGCATTCGATGACGGGGAAACGATAGTCCACCAGGGTGAGCCAGGGGAAGATTTCTATATTATCGTTGAGGGTACGGCGGTAGTACTTCAGCAACGATCGGAAGGAGAGGACCCAACCGAAGTTGGCCGTCTCGGGCCTTCTGACTACTTTGGTAATATTTCATTTTCCTTATTTGATTGATCAATTACTTTCTTTGAGACGGTCATTTAATTATAGGAGAAATAGCTTTATTACTGGATCGACCTAGGGCAGCTACTGTCGTAGCTCGCGGCCCTCTAAAGTGCGTGAAATTGGATAGAGCACGATTCGAGCGGGTCTTGGGTCCATGTGCTGACATTTTGAAACGCAACATTACTCAATATAATAGTTTCGTTTCTCTTTCTGTGTAATTGATTCATTAATCATACCATTATGTCCATGGGTATATATTTTATCATCTTGTTAAATTTTTTTAATTCATTTGAAATCTTAGCATTTAATGTATGATATGAATTGTTAATATGTATATGCGTTGTAATATTAACCATGCTGCAACACAAAGCTTTTCTATACTATGCAGCTTATAGTATTGAAATAGACGTAAAAATCTGTTACACGTATTATATATTCAAAATTGTAATATGATCACTGAAATTCGTAAGCGACAAAAATTTATCTTGTATTATTTATCAATAAATAAAATATAATTCATTCAGAGTTATCAGTTAGTTTTCGAAAATCGATTTGTAATGAAAATAAAAAATAATTGATAAATAATATCAGTTTTCACACTAATATACGATAAATTTAATTTATATTTTTAGTATATGGTCTTTCGAATAAATACACAAAACATTTAATTAAAAAATTTTTTATTTAATATCTTTATTTTTTATACATAATGTATATTATATATATCTTCGATGAGATAAGAGATAATTATACATTTAATTAGTTAATTACGCCTTCCCTAATAATATATACACTTTCGAAATATGTACAATAAAAATAATCATTCGGTTTTAGAAGAAATCCTTGGAACACTTACATTTTAAAATGAAAAAAAAAAATAAATAAATAAAAAATTTCCAATATAAAGTCAGACAATGACCGATTCGATGTGCACTGTTGGGATTTGTTTTTGGCTTTGAAGAAATAAGCCATGATCGTTTTGTTGCGCGATTTCTATGTTCGATTTGTAATATTTTTCAATTTGGTTTCTCCATGTTTTTTATTTCTCCAGTCGCAAAAATTCAAATAGTAGGTTAGTACTGATGAACTTCCTGATGAATTAGTTCCACTTGATGCTTCGTGATTTATACACGATCATGCAAATCAAATCCATAATTCACTTTTTGCAATTTCCAATAATGGTAATGTTCTTCATAAAATTTCTTTCGCGCGATATTATTCTTAAGACAAAATGATCCAAGATCAAAACTAGTGAATAATTTCCTATTGATTTGAGTACAATGCACATTGATATTTGAAACTTAATATTAACGGAGGACAGTAGGAAATAACATTTATTCTGTTCCGAAGAATAGAACAGACTTTTGAAAAATGTTTTTTTCCGATATAATGAAACGGCTTCATACCGGTTCTCGAGAAAAGTAAGTCATATACGTGACTAAGAATCAAGTTGATTTTCCACAATAGTCGTCATCAAATCATGAGGTTTCTTGAGGTAGAAGACAGAAATTGTCTGTTCCCCTTGGAAAGATCCAACTTATAAACTCATTCGGACGGTAACCATAAATCAATCGAAGAATTTGATTGATTATTGATCGAAATAATGTCATACGAATTTGATCACTGAAGATAGTCAAGCTCAGGAGGTTCGACATATATGCATATTTATACATATATGTCTCTTTACCATATATGCATATTGTGTTCGAAACAAATACGCATATATTCAACGAATTCAATATCCATTGAAAAAGCAAATTAACACGCTGCTGCTTTACCAGCCACCTAGAGAAGCACAGCTTGTTTTACAGTCGATAAGATGACGATCGGGATCAGCATAAACCAACCCAAACTCACAGACAAATTCATAAAACTTGTCCAAAGATTCAAAGGCCAATTCTGCTACGATGAAATCAACCGCCAAATTTTGCCGATAGCTAAACAGTAGAAGAAATTAAATGTTAGAAAATCATTAATATTAAATGTAATAATATAAGTCAAAATAAAAACAATTTTATAACACATTCATATTTAAAACTTATATTCCGTTGACCTGTAACAGAAATTTTTTCACTTTTAAGATATTCACCACCCCATCGTTGTTCCGAGTCAATCCTGTTTGAAAATAAGAACGATTTGATGATGATTTGGTTATTGTGAATTGGTTACTGGGTAATGTTTCTGCTGTTCGAACAGTTTAATAAGAAACATCAGCCAGCTTTTGAAGGAAATGGATTATTTCCCTGTTACTTCTTGTGACTCATTGTGATGTTTCTTACCATCGTAATGAATTGCTTCATAATTAATTAGTTAAAAAATTATTAGAAATGAATAAATATTTTTACGTACGATTTTATCATGTGTTTAAGTGCAGTTTTTCTTTCTCGTGCAATGAACCAATCCATCAAGAAAGCAGCCATTCTGGGAGCTGAACTGTACAACTTGAAGAATGTATGAAAATTACCCAGCCACCACGCTGAGCGAACTTTCAAAGCATGCTTCACACATTCATCTTTTTTATCTTGCTCCGACAGAGCTGCTAGAATTGTTGTTAAGTCTGCAATACATAAATTATGCATTAATAATGACGTACTATTATTTCATAAAATTCAAAGGTTAAAACGTAAAAAAAGATACCCTGAGTATTTTTGGTAAAAATGTAGTAAAGTATTCTGTAAGCGATAAATTCGCATCTATTCTCTCCTCCGACATCTTGATACAACATTCTTAATTGCGTTTGGCATTGATTAAATTCTTCGTGGTCACCTCGTTCCAAAGCTACTCTAGCATGAGTTTCATAAACGTGAACCGTGAAAGCATCACGTATTCCTTGAACCGTAAGATCTTGCCGAATAGATTTTAACTGATCACACGCGTACCGGTAGTCTTGTTCAGCCACCCAACGTTTTTTCACGTGAACCAATGAATTTTGGAGCACACTTACCGGGCGAACTGCACATGCTGCTGGAGCCTACAACAGCCAATAAAAAAATTAGTAAAAGATAATTCTTGGCAAATATTAAGCTAATTGAGATTGAATAATTACCGAAGTAAGACGAAGATAGGGTTTTTCAATATCTTTACACGTTCCGATGATGTGTAATCCTGTAAAATCAAAATCACCTGCTGTATCATCCTTAACAGCACTGTTAGAAGTCCTAGAATTAGTATCATTAAATCTCGCTGCTCGCTGCTGTAGTTTTTCTTTGGAGCCCAATTCATCGTTATGGCCAGACGCTAAACCAAACTCGGAGTAGAAATGTGATTTTACTTGTTTGGTTTTCTTAGCTTTCTTGTTTGCGTGACTCTGTTTATTCCGGTTGGACTTTTTGTTTTTTAACGATTTATAATCGTAATCACGATCGCTATTATTGGAGGAAGAAGATGCACTACGTCGGTACTTTCGGGATGGTGGACTTCGCGACGAAGAACGCGATCTAGACTTGGATTTCGATCGCGATATCGATCGCGACTTTGATTTCGATCTGGACCTAGTTCGCGAACGTCGGTGAATTGCAGAAAGCCGCGCACCCAGTCTAGCTCCAAGGGAACTCGACAGACCCGGCTTGCGCAAATTCCCTTGTGTTACCGAAGTTGAATTCGCCAATGGATTATTCAGTTTCAAAACGGGATTTTGTGGTTTTATCGTCATAGTCATTCGCTCGCTGTGAATACTGGGCAGCGGTTCCTTGTCCCAATCTTTTATCCAAAGGGAACCGTCGTTCGCAGCGCGCGTAATTTTCCCTTTCAAGATAATCTCAACTTGATCCTTGTCAACGGGGGTTTTGCACTTTTCGTAGCAACGGTTCACGTAGTTTTTCAGACTATCTGGCCAATCTCCTACTGGATTCGGATTTGCGTTCGTAGCGGGCGGAGACACGTTTGATATCGATTTGTTTAAACTTGAAGTTGCGTTGGGTGTTGTCACTTTTATTTCTGGTTGTTTTTCCGGCGGCGGAGGTATCGGTAAATCGGGTTGAGTTGGAGGTAATGGGGGTAATTCAGTTTTCAAATGTGCACCGGCAACAAAATTTGTTGTTCCGTTGTTTTGTTGAAATGTGTTATTAAATTGAGCTGCGAGATTTTTATTTTTCTTACGCTTCTTTTTAGCTGCGCCACTATTACCAGATGGAGTAAAACCCAAACCTGTTTTTTTATTTGGAAAATTAAAACGGAACGGACTATTCATTTCTGTAAAAAAAATATAAGCAATTAATTGTGCACTCGAAACAACCTATAATTATTACATTTTATACTTACGAGACATATCATTTGAAACTCCATTCCAATTGTTATATGGATATGTATTATACATATATGGAGGTTGTTGTAATGTGGATTGAGTTTGGTTATTAACAGAAGGAGATTGTATAGGTCCAGGAGGTGGAGGACCAGGGGGCAAAGGTGGTAGATCTGAATCATCTTCTAATGGTATTGGTGTTCCAGGAATGGGTGGCTGTGAATGAAATGGCGATTTTCCTTGATTGTTTCCCTGTAAATTTTGTGTTTGTTGTAATTGCTGCTGCTGCTGTTGTTGTTGATGCTGCTGCTGTTGTTGTTGTTGTTGATGCTGCTGCTGCTGTTGTTGTTGTTGTTGATGCTGCTGTTGTTGTTGTTGCTGTGCTGCCATCTGTTGTTGATGCTGCTGCAACTGTTGAGGATTAAAAGCCTGTCCATATCCAGCCATAAGGTGGGGATGAGGATAATAATACATTTGGCTTTGCTGATTGTAACCAGAATTGTACATTTGTCTGAAAAATTTCAAGTTTCATATACATATTAATTACAGAATTTCAAGATATCTCTTTATGAGTTGGTTATATAATATACTAAATCATAGAATAGATGATAACTGTACTTGTAAAAAACATTAACCAGTTAACGTTAATGTTAACGTTAACTTGTCAATGAGTGTATTAGTCATAGAGAAATACCCAAATTTTGTATTTTTCTTGTCCACAATTAACTCATTGAGTCATAGTTGGTAATTAAGAATATAATAAAAGAACTTTCTTTATCAGTACTTTGAGACACAATATCTAATTGTATATTTTTCAGAAAAATTGAATAATATTTATTCTATCAAAATTTAGTGTTTCTGCGAATGCTATGCAATACAATATAAAAAATGTAAAACTCTCAAAGTACTTTGTAATATATTTTTTGAATTTCATTGAACCAGTTACTAATTAAAATTAGATTGAGTTGAATTATCATCCAGTGCTTGTTGCCACTGTTGTATGTGCAAGTATAATAAAAAAAAAAAAATGCTCAAAAATGACAATTTAACCAATGAAAACATTAATCAGCTTACTTAAAAGCGCCATATTATGCACTTGTACAAGTATATAATATTTCAGCTTTGTAATAAAAATTTGCACAATTCAACTTTGAGAACAAAACATATTTATAACTCACCCCGCGTACGGCGCATACATAGACATATTATTCGACGGAGGATACTGCCATGCCATATTCGTCATTGAGTTAGCTCCAAGAGGCTGAGGGGGAAATGGCTGCTGCTTCTTCTGCGACGCTAGAACTTCACCTTCGGACATATTGAATCTATATCGATGTATAACGTTGTTATGAATTCCTACAATGATGTTTCACTACCACAAACGGAAATAATTACGCAAATGTCAATCATAAAACTATCAGAGGAAAATTTGTGCTACTTTATTCATCAAATTGAGAAATAACATGACCGAGATAACTGAATATACACAACCCACAACTGTTCACTGGTCACTTGCTTCACTTGATTCACTTTACGTTCACGACCTACCTACTACACGAAAGGTCTACCAACCATCCAACTAGGTACCCCAGTCCCCAATCGAACGAACGAATCTTCGTATCGCATCGGCTAGTGCCGACCGGCGGACCGGACGTCTTACGTCAGCCATTATGGTCAAAAATACCTAGATACCAGTGTTACCATGTTGGAGACCTATTGGCCACTAGATTCCTAGAGAGAAACCGAAGCGCCCTCTATTCCCATATACTTATACTAAAGCAAACTAAAGCTAACTTCATGTCTTCATTAAGGGGTCAAATTGTTGTGTTTACTAAGCCGATAGGTTGATTCGGTAACGTGGGTTGTTGTTAAATTTGTAGGTTATATATATCAAGAATCATGGTTCGTAAGAAGATTGATAATCGTATAAACGTTTTAATCGAAAATGGTGTCGTCACGGGACACCGTACTATGTTTGTTGTTGTGGGCAATAAAGCTAGAGATCAAGTAAGTGAAAATTCCGTAGATAAATTTTGTGGAACCACATGGTTTTCATCTATGAACATAACCTTAAATAAATTACAAAATTATGAATTTTAGGTGGTATTATTACATCATTTTCTATCAAAGTCAGTTGTTAAAGCAAGACCATCTGTTTTGTGGTGCTATAAGGATAAATTAGGATTCAGTGGCCATAGAAAGAAACGCATAAAGTCAATTCAGAAAAAAGTCAGCTCAGGAAAACTTAATGTCAATGAGGATGATCCGTTTGAATTATTCGTGTCATCCACTAATATTCGTTATTGTTATTATAAGGAAACACATAAAATTTTAGGAAACACATATGGCATGTGTGTTTTACAGGTATTTTCACAATCATTTTTCAAATCAATTGGAAGAAAGGTTATACAGTGCACTTATTAATTTATTGTGATTTATAGGATTTTGAAGCACTTACTCCTAATTTATTAGCAAGAACAATTGAAACAGTCGAGGGAGGTGGCATTATTGTTATTTTATTACAGTCTGTTAATTCTTTAAAACAATTATTTACAATGAATATGGATGTGCACAAACGTTTTAGAACAGAAGCGCATAAGGTATGTAATTTATTTTGAGAAATTTTAAGTTAGAACCTAATTATCATAATTTACATGTAATTTTTATTTTAGGATATTGTTTGTCGTTTTAACGAAAGATTTCTATTATCTCTTGCATCTTGCGAACGCTGTTTGGTAGTAGATGATCAATTAAATGTTTTACCAATATCATCTCGTAATTTAAATATAGAGCCTATTACAAAACAAGCATCAAGTGAAGAACAGTCTGTTTTAAATGCTCTAAAAGAAAGTCTACAAGATACCCAACCTGTATTTGCACTGGTCAATTGCTGTAAAACAACTGATCAGGCAAAAGCACTGTTGAAATTTGTTGAGTGCATATCAGAGAAAACTCTTCGTTCAACTGTGTCAATAACTGCTGCTCGAGGAAGAGGAAAATCTGCTACCTTAGGTCTAGCGATTGCTGGGGCTGTTACATTTGGTTATTCAAACATATATATAACAAGTCCAAGCCCTGAAAATTTGAATACATTATTTGAATTTGTTTTTAAGGGTGAGTAGCACTATTATGCTAAGAATTCATTATGTTTACATAAATTGCATATATAATAAATACACATTTTTTCATCAGGTTTTGACGCTCTTGGTTATCAAGAACATATGGACTACGGATTAGTACAATCCACGAATCCAGAATTCAATAAAGCTACTGTTCGTGTTAATATTTTTAGAGAACATCGACAGACAATTCAAGTAAGATAACTTTTATTTTTACCAGAAAACATATTTTGTACTTATACTCATAATTTTACAGTATATCCATCCTACTGATGCTCATAAACTAAGTCAAGCTGAATTGCTTGTTATTGATGAAGCTGCTGCTATACCACTTCCTCTAGTAAAAGCTTTACTTGGACCCTATTTAGTTTTTTTGGCATCAACAATTAACGGATATGAAGGAACTGGTCGCTCGTTATCCTTGAAATTATTACAACAATTGAGAACTCAAACTGCAAGTTCAAATCATCATGGAAAGAAAAGTGAAACAGAAAACGATAAGACACTTATAGGCAGAGAGTTATGTGAATTGACTTTAGACGAGTCAATTCGTTATAAGTCTGGTGATTCTGTTGAAAAATGGTTGTCTGATTTGCTTTGTTTGGATGTCACATCACATGCACCTATTCTTTCTGGATGTCCACCTCCAGATATGTGTCAATTGTATTACATAAATAGAGATACATTATTTTCATATCACAAAGCCTCTGAGATGTTCTTACAGAGATTAGTTGCCCTCTATGTAGCATCTCATTACAAAGTAAGACATTTTACTATAGTTTATTACTATGTGTAATTTATAAACTAATTATCATTACGTTTTTTAGAACAGTCCTAATGATTTGCAAATGATGTCAGATGCACCTGCACATCATCTGTTTTGTTTACTAGGTCCTGTTGAACAAAATAGAAAACAACTTCCAGAAATATTAGTTGTAATCCAGGTAAGTTTTAATAAAAAGATGGTATCATAATAATTTGATAAAAATTTAAAGACATTTGATACTTTTAACATAGGTTTGTCTTGAAGGAGAAGTAAGTAAAGCAACAATTAGCAATGGATTGTCGAGAGGTCAGAGAGCTGCAGGAGATTTGATACCATGGACTGTTGCTCAACAATATCAAGATTATGACTTTCCAACATTAGCAGGAGCACGAATCGTTCGCATCGCTACTCATCCAGAATATCAAGGAGTACGTCCTCTTATCTATCTCAAATTAATCGTTAATTTGATATAATTAATTTACCTATTTAATTAATTGTTATAGATGGGATATGGCGGTCGTGCATTAGAACTTTTAAAACAATATTACGAAAAGAAAATAATAAATCTTGATGAATCCGTCGCAGTAGCAGCGCCAACCGAAATTACAAACGTAGAAAATGAAGAAGTTGACTTACTGGAAGAAACGATTGGTAAGTGATTGAATAACAATTGGCAAAAATGAAAATTTGATATTTACGTTTACTGTACATTTCAGAACCTCGTAATTCATTGCCACCTCTTCTTTTAAAATTGAACGAAAGAGCGCCGGAAAATCTGGATTATATTGGTGTATCATTTGGAATAACGGAGCCTCTTTTGAGATTTTGGAAACATGCTGAATTTGTTCCTGTTTATTTACGGTATTTATTTAAATTACATAGTATTTATTAAACCGAATGAATTTATAAATTCCTTTTTAATTTTAGACAAACAGCAAACGACATAACAGGAGAACATTCTTGTATAATGTTACATAAAATTAAATCTGATCAAAAAACCGAATCCGAATGGTTAGAAGCTTATTGGAAAGATTTTAGACGACGTTTCATAAATTTACTTTCTTATTCGTTCAAATCATATTCACCATCTCTAGCATTGAGTATATTAACAAACAATGCTATTGCAACAAGTTGTACAGGTAAGTTTTAAGAGTTATATATTATTATTTCGTAGTATTTTCTATAATGATAATTTATAATGTGTTCCATTTTAGATATAACAAACGAATCGCTGAATCTATTTTTTACTCCTTATGATTTGAAAAGATTACAAATGTATAGTAATAATATGGCAGATTATCATTTAATAATGGATTTGTTACCAGCATTAGCGAGATTGTATTTCTTGAATATGATGGGAAATACTAGTCTTTCGAATTTGCAGATGGTAATTATATTTTTTAATAAATTCAACTTTTAAAATGAAACTTGAATTTAAATTTGAAATTGCTATTATCTATATTTTTTAGGCAATTTTATTGGCGTTGGGGTTACAGCACAAATTAGTGGATAAATTAGTTGAAGATTTAAATTTACCGTCTAATCAGTTGCTTGGTATTTTTAATTGTATCATAAAAAAATGTATACAATACCTAAATGGTGTAACAGAAAAATATGTTGAGAGTACTATGACCACTAAAACTATCAAAGATGTCCAAATTGAATCAATGCCGTCAAATGAAATTAGTTTACATGATGAATTAGAACAAGCGGCAAAACAATTGCAAAAGAAACAAAAGATTGAATTAGAAAAATTGAAGAAAGAAGAATTAAATCAATATGTAATAAAAGGTTCTGAATCAGAATGGAGCAATGCGCTTTCTGGTAAAAGCCATAAAAGTTTAATAACCATCAAAAGTGGAGAGAAGAGAGTATTATCACAAACTGATGATGTGGTAAAAAAACAAGAAAAACCTTCGAAAAAGAAGAAAAAAAACTTTACAAAATAAATTTGTAATCCATGTAAAAATTTCAATAGAATGTAAGCAAACAGAAGAAACAAAAACTTTACGAAATAAATTTGTAATACATGTAAAAATTTTAATAAAATATATATTTAAAAATTTACATAATAACAATCTTACTTTTTTATGAAATTATTCGAAAAAGTTATTATCTGCTATGAATTTTATACATTGATAAATAACATTTCTTTCGTGTTGTATGGAACGCGATAGTAATTTTTGAAGTAAGGTCGTTCTCTTAGTATTGTACTTATTATTATTATTACTATTTGTACTATTCGTTGTTTTGTTTGATGAACAGGTATTCCGATCGTTACATTTCTTGTTTAAATTTGATACTGGCTTAATATTACTTTCTTTGATTTCCTTTGTTGTTACAGACATATCCTGTTCTGCTTGATTAGAGTTAATCTCTTTTTGATTGGGTTCATCTTCTATTCTGATTTTCTTTATAGGAACTTCTATAGGTCCACAATCTGAAAGTTAATACTTATGGTTAAGAGGATTCTTATAGGAATTTCAAAGTAACATAACACAGTTATCTTACTTAAATACACATACCTTCATCAGAATCACTCCCATAGTCAGCGACTAAGCTTGATGTTATTGAGACGTGATTACTTGATTGTAAATTTTGCAAATTATATGGGATTTCTTCGTCATCTGATATATTACAATTTATGTCATTACTGTCATCTTCTTCATTTAATGATGAAAGATTATCTGTTAATGTATGATAATTATATTTATGTAAATATTTTCTTACTATAGTGTGATTTTAAATACATTAAACTTACTTGTGCCCGTAAATGGAAGTAAACCTCTATATCTTTCTGGTGTGGTAACAGACTCGTTATCTTGTGTAAAAAATTTAGAACGTTTACGAGTTTTACGTTTTTTGTCTTTTGCTGCTAATTGTTTACATTTTGTATTTGAACGAGTAAACTCCTTTATAACTTCTCCTCGTGCTTCTTTTTCGATTTGTTCAGCCTTTTCAAGTTCCATTTTAGCTTTTGTTGGGAACTTTCTATAAAAAATTTATTGAATTATAATAAGCTAAAATTCATTTAAAAAAAAAATTTCTTTGTGTATTTGTATTGAATTGTACTATTGAAATATTCTATAATGTGTACCTTCTTCTCTCTGCAATAAATTGCTGTATATCTTCATTTATTGATGAATTTTTTATCTTATTAAAAAGTCCAGAATTATGTTGTAGCCTGATATGTTCTTCCACAAACTCCGGATCGGCAGAATATGTACATCCGTCAATACCACATAACTTGTGGGATTGTTTATGTATGGTTAAACAGTAATCAGATTCAAATGTTTTATCACAGACATCACAATAAAATGATATTTCTTCTTCAGAGCTAGAAATGTTTTCTTCGTCGTTCATTTCGTCGTTTGAAAGTATATCATCAGGATACAGACTCGCCTAAAAGTAATATTTCTTATTTAAATTGGTAATACGAAAGACAAATAATTTTTTTTTAAATAATTTTCATTTTTACAAGTATAACAAGTTCCGTGCCTGAACATTTGCACATTCATGTATTTGTACGAATAGATATACACCCTTCACGACACGGAACGTTTTAATGGATTCAAAAAAAGAATTAATATTTACATATCATTATATGTAAAGTGAATATTACCTTTATTTTACACTGTTATTTTATAAATTTATATATTGCCGAAAAATACTATTTTTAATTTGAAAATATATTGATGCAATATTGAATTATTTGTCACAGAATACAATAAATTCACAATTTTACAATAAATTTCATGAATTTACGATTCTATATTCACATTTAATTTTTATATGGTGTTCAGGAAACTAGAAAACATTACTTGAAAGTGTGGAAAGTTCTTCCTGTTTCTTATAATACTCAAACATTTTGCCTAAGTAGTAAAATTTTATGAATGCCAAAAATCTTAATATAATTTTAAAACTCAAGATGAATTTTTAACATTATGAATGAAAAATCTTTACAACATAATCACAATCACGAATGACTTTAGAGAAAAACAGATAAAATTATTTTCATATTTCAGAACGATTGTATTAACAACGTATAATTGATGAGTAAAATAATTTCCCAATTGGTCAATTGTGGAAGAAAACATCAAGAATGAATGAGTATGATTAGATTTTATACAAATACAATTTATTGTAAGTATTATAAACTGTCAATTTTACTGTTTAGTCTTCACAGTCACTAAGAAGCTATATTCTCTTACAATAGCACTATAAAGTTTCTTACAGCAGATGTTAAATATAAATTTTACAAATTTATACTATAGTACTACAAGTAATCTGTGCATTCAAAATTATTTTCGTGCATGTAATGATATTAACAACAGCACTAAATAAATATGTACAACCTTCTATTTAGAATTCAATGCATTTGGATTTTGTAACATCAATACAAAATGTAAAATATTAAGAAAGTAATGAAGCAAACTCATTTCGGTTTATTTAGGTTACTTGTTTTTCACCTATATAATATTAAATTCCTTTAATGACAAATAACATATGACACGAAAATCAATCTACTTTGATTCTGATAATTGCGCTACTTCAAGTCATTTTTCATATATTTAAATTGGGCATTCCATAATTAATAAATTATATATAATTATAAATATTGAGAACATTTATAATTAATGACAAAATTTTAATACCCAATTGTTTCCTATCAATAATCAACTTTGATTATTAGATTGACAATATTTTTCTACACTGATGAGATGGATAAGAGGTATTTAATGAAATCGTTCTGAAGTTTGAAAACTATTTGATGTAGATGCTTTTAAATGTTTGTATAGGAGGAGTAGCCTGGAGCTTAAGACTGTGCTTGTTCGCTGGAAGGCTGCAACTCCTCCATTATCTCCATTTGCTCTGATCGCTCAGTCATGGTTTCAGATTTTGTTTCTGTACTATTTTCATTTTTTGTTTCAGTTTCAGTTTTAATTTCAGTTTCAATTTCAGTTTTAGTTTCAGTTTTGGTTTGAGTTTCAGTTTTCTGAACACCCTCAGATTCATTTGCATTCTTATCACCTGATTTTTGAGCACCCTGTAATTAAAATGATTCATGAACTATTCAATCATTTTCCAGTTGATGGATATGATAACTATAAAATATTTGTTCATTTAAAATTCCTAAGTTGAACTTTTAGCACACTTATAATTCCTGTTAGCAAAAATGACAGTAGCAAAATTAACAATTGATGCAGTGAAATATTAAATTTAACCAATTTTATGATCTTCCACTCAATAGTATTTCTTAGCAGGTAAATGAAAAAATTTTCATGCGCAAAGGAGAATTATAAAATTATTTGAATATTCACAGAAAATTTCCATTACTTACAAAAGTACTGATGACGTTTTTTTTTCATTAATTATGATATATAATTGTAAAAACAATAAATTCTTTAATTAAAAAGAGGTGTCATTTTATAATTATAGAAAAAATATTTTTTTAATGTTTTTACAATTATATGTGCTGCACAAAAATTTAATTTAATAAAATTCTTATTTTATTTGTAATTAATAAAATTATGAAATTTCATAAGCATTTACCTGTTCTGGATGTTTAGCAAAATATTCATTTTTTGCATCTCTAATCATTCTGGTTACTTTGTTTCTCAGATCTTTGAATTCTTCCCATTCTTTAGCATCTTTATTCTTCTTGGCATCTTTATTTTTTTTTGCTTTAGCATAAAATTTATTTTTTTTTAATATTTCACTGCGTATTTCATCAGTCATCCATGGCTTTTTCAATTCTGCTTCCTAAAGTAAATAATATAAATTACTATAGATCTTGTTTAAACATTAAGGGCAAAATATTTAGGATTTTGTATTTGAATTAATAAATTAAACACTTACATCATTTTTAAAACCCTTTTTCTTGGCATTTGCACCTTTATTCTTATTTGTGTCATTAGCTACTGGATAGCGTTGTCTATTGTGCGGTAATATTTGCATAGGACCTGTCCTCATCCATGGCCTCATAGGCGGCCCCCTAGGGCCAGGCGCTCTCATGTTCATCATAGGTGGAATACCTCGTGGGGGCATACCTCTACCTCTAGCTGGAAATAAAGGTGGTGGACCACCAGGGCGAGGAGGCATATTTACCGGTGGTGGTGGTGGTAGAGGTAACCTTTGTCTTATGGGTCCGAACATTGGATTCATATTTATAGGTGGTATTCTTGGCGGTATTGGTGGTATTGGTGGTACACCAGGTGGAGGACGCCTTCCGCCGAATCTCGGTGCTGGAAGTGGTCTAACTCCAATTGGAGGAATCCTCGGCCCCATCAGTGGTCCTCGATTTAACGGGCTCATAACGCACTGAGTTACAAAATATTCTGAACTAGGAACACGAACAACAAACTTTTTCTTTCAATAGTGACCCTCTACCGAGGGGTTATATTCTTCGCGGCTCTATCACTATAACTATATGTTTACATTTGTTCTACAGACACAACTTCGAATTTGTTAAAAAATGCTCATGAAATTGTTAACTGTATTTGCATCTTACAATATAAAATTATTTCAATTATGTAGTGTTCTACGTGATGCTTGATCGATGAAACTGCTCACGCTGGCGTAGTGAGTACTTGAGTAGGTAATACAACGACGATAACCAACATGGAGTCGCGGCCGAAAATGTCGACCCGAATAAACTGAAGTTGCTGTGTCTAGATTCGCGCGGTTCTATGTTCAAATTATGTAGGAACTCTAGTTAATGCGTTTTATTTTATAAAATTTATGTAATTTTATTTATGATAAAAAGAAAAAATTATTATAATAATGTCGTTGTTAAAAATTTTAATTATGTTTTTTTTTGTTCAATTTATGAAGGTAATGTAGTTACAAATATGATATGAATATTCTTACCGATTACCCTTTAACGGTAAAAATGTTCAGATTGTCAAAGTTCAATTTTAACGTGATCGGAAAGAGAACAGGTTAAATTCTAATATTTATTGTATTATTATTACAATTTACAATGTCAGTAATATCAATCTTCTAAGTTACACTTCAATCACAACAATTATTAATATCTTCGTATCGGTTTTTAAATAATGTTTTAATAAACTGTTTAATTTCAGTTTTTATAACCACTTTCTTAGTTCTTATTCTCAAAACACATTGTAATATTTAGTTAAATGTTATATATATATATAGGTATTGTGTTGATAGAATTGTGTAAAATGTATTCTAAATTTTTTCAATGCCATCAATTGATTACAAATAAAAGGATCTTGTTCAGAGTGACAACCTTCAATTCTAAAGAATGTATTCGTTACCAAAACAGTAAGTTGAAATGAGCGTAATATCAATAAGAATTATTAAACTGTTGGTATGTATATGTTTCAGATTATACGCGTGTGACTATTGGCAATGCTTCGAAGGATGTGAAATCGGCAAGTCATACAGAATATATACCTCAAAAATATTGTAAGTTTCATTATATTTGTTACTTTCTTCTCAAATGCAATTGACTTTTTTTTTTATAGTAATATCATCGAATCAGACAATATTAAAACATCTGAAATGGATGATACAGAAAGATTATTTAGGACAAGATATATTTTTAATCGGTGCTCCAGGAAGAAGAAGACGCAATTTAGCACTAGCTTATATAGAATTGACAGGACAGGAAGTGGAATTTGTAGCGATATCTCGTGACACAACCGAGTCAGATTTGAAACAAAGAAGAGAAATAAAAAGTGGAACTGCACATTACGTAGATCAAAATGTTGTGAGAGCTGCTACGCATGGTAGAGTTCTAGTCATCGAAGGAGTGGAAAAGGCAGAAAGAAACGTGTTACCTATTTTAAATAATTTATTAGAAAATCGAGAAATGAATCTAGAAGATGGACGATTTTTAATGTCTGCTTCGCGATATGATAAACTTTTAGAGGTATCATTTTTATAATTTCTGTTTTTTATTTTTTTTATTATTGATTGATTATTGGTCAATCTTATTTTTATAGAAACACAGTCAGGAAGAATTGGACTCTTGGAAATTGGTTCGAGTTAGTGAGCAATTTCGCGTTATTGCTCTTGGATTACCGACTCCTCGTTATCTTGGTCATCCACTGGATCCACCTCTCAGATCGCGATTTCAAGCGAGACACATTTCACCGCCATCTTACGAAGTTAGTACTTAGTTTTTAAATTATATTTAATTTAAAAAACAGATAGCGGTATTCTAATAACTCCATTATATTTCTACGATTTTAACTTTATTTGTTTTCGGAATGAATGTAATTTTGTACGTTTTAACACGATAGAGTTGTTAATTTATTTCAAGGATTTTAGTCGCACTTGGATATTTTCGTTGAAATTTGATTTATGGGAAGAAAGTAGTGGGGATGTCTTTTTACTCATTAGATGAGGGGTGCGGTAGTCGCGCGGGCGCCTCCGACTATCCGTTCCGGTACTGCTCGCTGTCGTATAAAAGCCGATTTCAAAGCTGCGCTATGGTCACAGTCACCGCGAGCTTGGATCGCGTGTTACAAACTGTCGAGAAACCCCTTACCTGTCCTATGACACGGAGTCGATACGTTGAATTTCGGTCGTGTCTGCTGTTCGGGCTTTTTCTGTGTTACGAATTCGAAAAAAAATTAGAGCAAAATGTAGTTCTCTAGTGATTCGAAACTGGTAGAATGTTAGAATCTGATTTTTATTTCAAATCTTCAAAATTTTTCAAAAATTCTTCAATCGATGAAATCTAATTTATTCGATCTTGTTTACTTCGAAATTGAGAAATACTTTGCACGTGGAAAAAATGCCAGCTATATGGTCGTCGTCCGAAAGACCGTTGTCCGTGAAAACTGTGTGGGTGGATGGAATACGTCACGCTATTCTGTCGTCGGACGATCCTCTGATTAATAAAAAAATGCGACAACGGCCTCGAACGTCTGTGAGCGAAAAATATTCATCTGCTTACAAGAAATACGAATCGGTAGTGGACAACATAAACCGCCGCTTTGCCAATCTTCATCTCGTCGTCAAAAGAAATTTTTCGAGAGATCAGAGCGAAGATGAGGAGTTACATTACAGACGCTACGTGCCGGATTTGTCAATGGATATTCCAAAAGACGCGAGAAGATCGCAATTTGACGAAGAAATTGGAAAAATTTACAGCTTCGATTGGCAACAGTCAACAGAAAAAGAGAGCGCGCGATCTTGTCGCTTTCACAACTGCGGTGATATCGAATCACCAAAATCAATTCCATCGAAAGACGAATGTACGAAGAATCTTGCGATAGCACCGATTAATCATCTATCGGAAAAAGTGCTCCAATGGTTGGACCTATCGGGGAGAGCGAACAATTATTTACACGATTCGCAGTTGGATCCTAAGAAGCACAGAACTTATTCCGTGGACATGATCAAGAAGCATAATTCTAAGAAAATTATTTCGTTGAAAAAACAAAATAGTTCCATGTGTGTTGGTACAGAACAAATTGCGATACAGAATTATAAACTCGAGAGCGATTATGAATTACATTGCAACGAGAGAGTTAATCGCGTTCGCGCGAAAAAATATCCTCAGTCGGCTAATCTGAGTAATTTTGAAATGAACAGGAGATCTGTTCAGAACAACGAGAATGCAAATTTTTATTCAACGGAATACAAAGTTAAAGAAGAATTCAAGTCGTTTGACGATTCCAGTAGATCGGAGACCGAACTATCGAACGAAATTTTAGCGCTCTGGTCTCCACCCGGAAGTTTACATCTTCATATTCACATGCCAAATTTAAATCTATCCACAGAAAAAATAATGTCTTCACAAGATTCTTTAGCCTGCGATTAAGCGATAAATCCAATTATTATTACGCCGTATAAGTTTGAAAAATTTTACAATTCTTTAAACTATCTTAACAATTTAAACTAATAGCAATGGGTATAATTTAGACTGCAAACTACCTTGTTGACCTATACGACATGCCATTACGAATTCTTTTAACTACGTACGTAACGAGTTTTCTTATCTATGAAAACGTAGCCCATAATTATATGTTATTCTCTTTCTTTCTGCGCCCGCCTCAACTTTTAAAAGGCAATCATACTTAAAGAAAAACGTATAATTCATAAATCATTTCATTAAATTACCATTCGTCCCGTGGCATCATTAAGGAAACCATTCGAACTATTCGAAACGAAATGTTTTCGGTCTTTTGGCATAATTGTGTGGCGTGTCTAAAACGTTTCGTTTATTCCAACTTCTCGATTACCTCCGATCGAGTAGTGAAGATTATACCGATTCAATCAGAACTTTCAGGCAAAATAAATCCATTTGCGTTTCTCGCGGATATCGTGCTAAGAGGTAGTTTCCAGAGCACTTGGCGCACATTGGAAAACCTCTTGGTGTTAATCACTCCAAGGAACTGCATCGTATATATCACAGAGACATTCCGAAAGCGCACTAGTTTTGAAATACTTTCATGCAGTAACTTCTCTATACGTAGCAATTTTATTTCGTTTTGCTTCTGATGGTTAATCTTGTTGCAGGAAGAACTGAGCAATTTTAAACAGTCAGCACCGAATGTGGAGCCTAAAAAGTTATCGAAATTATTATCTAGCGCATATGCTTTGATATCACAAGAGTCAATCGCTTTAGGGCTACCCGATTTTCCGTTGGATAATTTGCCACTGGCAGTGGCGATTCTGGTAAATAATATTTTTTTAATTTCAATTATTTTAACATGATAATTCGTACTTACAATTTTTGCAGAATAATTCGCCAGATACACCTCTGTTTGAAATATTTTATAGACTTTATCCGTACAAACTTTATTTGGAGAAAGAAGGAATAGATGCTGTGGAGGGTGTTTTACGCACATTTAATATTTTGAGTGATAAATCAGGGACGAGGAAAAAGAAGGAAATTGATATTACAAATAAAACGAAAAATGCGTTGTTCCAGGTATATATTAATGAAACAGGCAAAGAATAAACTTATTTTATTCAAATAAATGTAATAATATTTGTTTCTTCAGTTGCCATCTGGAAAATCAAATGAAAGTAGCTCTAATGATGAGTTTGTACAAACAGACGTTCAAAATAATTTGATTGCTGACATGATAGATTCATTTTTGGTATCTGATTTATGTTTAATCGGACCTAAAGGTTGTGGAAAAACAATGGCTGTGAACAAATTAGCAAATTTATTCAATTTCGATGTAGAGCCCATTGTTCTTTATCAGGTAATTTTTTAATTAAGTACTATTGTATTTTACATAAATTACAAAAATACACATGACGAGTGTAATTTATAAAAAATTCTCCATTCAGGATATGACATCTAGAGATTTACTGCAACAGCGTACAACTGGTATTAATGGTGATACGATCTGGAAAAATTCGCCACTGGTGACTGCAGCGATTGAAGGAAAATTAGCGATACTCGATGGAATTCATAGAATTCATCCAAGTACGATAGCAATTTTACACAGGTTCAACGATAATTTAGAAAAAACTTCAGCAGGTACAGATTATTTCAATTACTGATTGTAAACATATATTTTTTAGATTGGTTCATGATCGTGAGTTACAACTATACGATGGAAAGCGGCTGATACGTGCTGACAGATATGACTCGATCAAAGAAGAATTTAAAAAGACCGACGAAGAAATGTATTCATCAGGCGTCATAAAAATTCACCCGTCTTTTAAAATCATTGCTTTAGCAGAACCGCCTGTTGTCGGTAGCAAAACTGACCAGTGGCTGAATTCTGAATTAATCAGTCTGTTTATTTATCATGAAATGAAACCACTCAATAAGTCCGATGAAATTCATATTATTAGATCGAAGGTATGGATAAATTCGTAATAATTAATAAAGCAAATTAATACAAATAATTCATTTTTAGTTCGAAGAACCTAGTAAATCTTTATTGAGTATTATTGAGTTGGCACATATGTTACGTTCAGCGACCGATCCAACACTGCAATCTCTTGCATCGTCACTAAGCACAAGACAATTATTGCGAATAGCAAAAAGAATGAGTAAATTTCATACAGATGATATTTATAATATCGTACAAGAGGCTTGTTTAGCGCGTTTTTTGCCTGTAGTAGCAAAGCAAGCGCTTGAAGACTGTTTAAGAAAATTGAATATTCAACCAGTAAGAAATTTTGTGGATGACAAAATAACTTGCAAATTGTCTGACGATTTAGTGATAATTGGAAATACAACTGTAAAGCGGAATCAAACAGACAATTTAACCAAAGTTCCCGATATTCTATTTTACGATATACCACAACATTTAAGACTTCTCGAAACATTGTTGCAAGATTTTAGTTTAGGAAATAATATTTTACTCGTTGGTAATCAAGGAGTAGGTAAAAACAAAATTGTCGACAGAATGCTTCAACTTTTACGTAAACCACGCGAATATATACAGTTACATCGGGATACCACAGTACAAACTCTCACATTGCAGCCGACAGTTAAAGACGGTGTCGTAGTTTACGAAGATTCACCACTTGTTCAAGCAGTTAAACTGGGTCATGTGCTCGTCGTTGACGAAGCTGACAAAGCTCCAACTCACGTAACTTGTGTGTTAAAGGTGAGTTATTTGAAAAATAAATGTAAAACATAAAATATTAGACAATTAATTTTTTTATTTTTAGACTTTGATAGAATCTGGAGAAATGATTCTCTCCGATGGTCGACGAATTGTACCTTCAAAACGAGCGAAATCCGATCCAAACATAATTCCGCTGCATCCTAATTTCAGAATTATCGTATTAGCTAATAGGCCAGGATTTCCTTTCTTAGGAAACGACTTTTTCGCTGCATTGGGAGATTTGTTTAGTACATATAGCGTTGATAATTTATCAAAAACTGATGAGATTAATCTTTTGAAACAGTACGGTCCAGATGTTAAAAAAGAGATCATTCATAAACTAGTCGATGCTTTCAGCGAATTAAGAGACATGTCCGATCGAGGTTTGGTCGCATATCCTTATTCGACAAGAGAAGTTGCGAATATAGTCAAACATTTGCAAGTGAGTTGACATTTTGAAATTATTATTCCTGCAGTGTAAAAAATGTTAAATAAAAATTTGATAAATTTTTCTTAGGCATATCCAGAGGAATCATTAGGCGACGTTGTTTGCAATGTTTTTGATTTCGATCGCTATGATTCGGAGATATACAATACCTTAATAAAGGTATTGCATAAACATGGTATTTCGATTAATGTAAATTCTTCATTGGATAAATCATGGATGAGTTTAGAGAAGTGGCGACAATTAATGGGGAATAAAGAAGAAAGATTAAATATCATAAAAGAAGCGTTTTCGGGACTCGACGTGAGTGGACCCAAACACGGTAAAGTCGATGAGAAAAATGAGCCTCACGTAGGGGGTAACACCTGGGCTGGAGGAACTGGAGGTGAGATATAAAATTGTCCAATTAGAAGACCACATCCTGCCGTTCTGATAACATTATTGTGCGTGTAGGTAGAGACACGGCTGGTTTAGGAGGCAAAGGTGGACCGTACCGGTTAGACGCCGGCCATACCGTTCATCAGCTGAGTGACGCAGAAAAGGCTGCAGTGCCGGATCACATCAAAGCAGCTGCGCGAGAAATGGGACTTCGCGCATTCAAACAACGACTCAAAGATATAAAAATGAGCGCATACGAACACGACGTTTACATGCGATTCAGCAACGCTGTCAAAAATCAAGTTCAAGCACTTAGAATTATATTAGGTACGTGATGCCAATTGGTTTATTCCATTTTATTTCTTAATCGAAACTTATGATTTTAGGGAGTTTACAAGCTAAACACAACGAACGCGAGTGGTATCGACACCAAGCGTATGGTGAATTAGACGACACGAAATTGATCGAAGGTATAACTGGAGAAAAGAATATTTATAGAAGAAGGATGGAAAAAATTCCAGACGTTGGAACTCCATTCGCCAAGCCAAAGCGATTAAAAATCGTTGTCGACGTATCTGGCAGTATGTACAGGTTCAATGGTTACGATGGACGCTTAGATCGAGAAATGGAAGCTTGCGTAATGGTGATGGAGGCATTTAGTGGATACGAGGAAAAGTTTCAGTACGATATCGTAGGTCATTCTGGAGAAGAATTTAACATTCCATTTGTCGAACGTACACGACCACCCTCGGATAATAAAATGCGACTGGAAGTGATAAAGGTATTTTTATATTGCGTCAAAAAATGAATTTATTTCACGTCAAATAAACAATGATAATTTTCTTTCAAGACAATGGTCGCTCACTCGCAATTTTGCATGTCGGGTGATCATACACTGGAAGCGGCACAATATGCAATCAACAGTCTGGCAAAAGAGGATTCTGACGAGTCTATTGTCGTCATATTTTCAGACGCAAATTTAGACCGCTACGGAATTCATCCCAGGGAACTCGCTAAAATCTTATCGTCAAATCCAAACGTGAACGCGTTCGCTATATTTCTTGGTTCCCTAGGCGACCAAGCGATCAGGTAAATTTTTCCTCTGTGAATAATTTGTATATTATAATAGCCTCATAAAATTAATGATCTCATTTGTTTTCTAGATTAACTACAAGCTTGCCATCAGGACGCGCCTTCGTTTGCCTCGATCTTGAAAATATCCCTCATATACTTAAACAGATATTTACCTCGTCGGTGCTAAAAACGATGCGTTAAAGGATCAATAGGAAGAAATTTGTATATTCTCTGTAGATATTTTAAATGCAATATTTTTATAATTTATTAACAAGAAATAAATCTACTCTTCAACGAAAAATCAATCCGACGCTTCTTCTTTTTTTCTTTTCGATGCTGATCGTTTCGAGACGGACGATCGAAGTCATCTCGTACAGAGAGAATGGCCGATATCGGCCGAGATCGACCGAGGTCGTGCGAGCGAGCGTGCGCGCGAGTACGGGGGCTGATTTTAGAAAGGCAGGATGGAGAGGAGGGGGGAGGTGGGGGCGAAAACCGAACGTCAGTTTGACGCCGGTCGTCGAATGGAACGGGTGTGGAGACGCGTACAGGGTGCGGGACGTCACGGCATATCGGGCCATTGTGGCTGTCCCGCGCAGCCATGTCAGTGGCACGTGGATCAGCGGGCAAAACGGGGCGCCGGACGGCGTTATCATCGGGGACCCCAGAGGATCGTCTGCTCGTGCCAAGTGCAGCCCTGTCCGGTCCATCCCGTGCTGATACGCGTCCGCAAACGACGGCCTAACTCCGCCAACCCCGACGGTACCACCGCTTCGAGGTAAACAAAGTTCTCGAACGAGAATGTAAAAAAAAAGAAAACAAATCGAACACAAAAATCGTTTAGATGCGACTGCAACGAATCGGAGTGTCCCCACGTCGGAGCGGGTCAACTGCGCGGTCCGGTATCGCCACCTCGGTGGTCGGTGACGGCGACCCGAGCGGATCGACACCAGCAACAGCAACAGCAACAGCAGCAGCAGGTCGAGAGCGCGGAGAGATTAAAGTGCGGGCACACAGGCGGCGGCGAGGGGCCGTGCGAGTGCACCGAAGCGAGGCCCTGCTCGCACACGGTCAAGACGCGTCCCGCGAGGCGCACTTGCGGCTGCACGACACAGCCGTGCAATCGCGGCAAGTGCCAGACGGAGGGACGCATGAATCGCGTGAAATATCGCGTGAGACGAGCCGGTTGCGCTATGGCCAGGTGTACGGCTGAGCTCGCCATGCTGCACCTGCACTGGGAGCTCGCCGCCGAATGCGCGCCCTGCCGACCCCGCGCGCTCACGAGGCGCCTCTGTAGACGCCAGCCCAGCGACAACGAGCTCTATCGCAGCAACAGCTTCAAATTCGAGAGATTTGAGAGGCAGAGGGACGAGTGCGTTACCCCTACGCGTAACCAGGTGAGGGAGTTGCCTGTGTGTGTGTATGCGTCTCCGAATAGAGGGGAGGACTGCGATTTTGTCCCACTCACACGCAACATGTGACACGCTCTCACAGCGGGAGCATGGCACCACGCGCTCTCGCTTATTGATCGATCTTCCGTGAGCGCGCGCCACCAACTGACCCGCTCTACACCAAATTCCGAATAGCATCTCCCATTCGCCGCCAATCGAACACTTCTCGCCACCTTTTCCCGCTCCACGTTCGTCGGCTTTTTCATCCCACGAAATTAATCGATTCTGTAGCAAGTGCAGTGTTTTCGTATCGGAACCGAATCGAGGTCGTCAATCATTTCGATTTTTCAAAGAGAATTTCGTATCTCTCGTTAGACTTGACTCAAAAAATTTGACTTACAATGTAACGTTCGAGGACACACACCGAACAATACAGCTAGCTCATTGCTTCGGACGGAAATACCACAATCAATTTTCATTTAGCTTTTTTTTACTCAAAAATATACATCAAAAAAATCAACGAAACATTCGAGATAAATAACTTTAACAATAACGACGAAAACTCAATCGTCGTATTCGTCGGACGGTCTATGATTGCATTTCATCTCGTGAGTCTCCTTGCGATACCGTTTAGGCATGACTCGACAGCCGTAAACGTTCCAGCGACACTCGACCTGCTCCTCCGGATCGAGTTCCTCTTCCGATTCCTCGGATAGCGAACCCTCGTGCTCCTTGTAGTTGCACTTGGATTCGTGAATGGACTTTCTCCAACCGGGCATTCGTACTTTGCATCCGTAGACCTTGAACCTGCACTCCGTTAGTTGATCGGAAAAACGAGCCTCGCTATTCCCGTCCGCGATGCTCAATGAGCCCATATCATCGATTACACCGTGCTCTTCCTCGTACGCGTCCTTGTAGTTGCAACGTTGCCGGTGAATGTCGCGCCTCCATACCGGCATTCTCACTCTGCAACCCACTGACTCATACGGACAGCTCACTAAGTCGCTATCGTTGTGTCGAAGGTCAGTCGCCAGTTGTTCATCCTCCAAATTTGGCCTGAACTGGCACCTGTAACACGCGTGTCGATATTTGTCTACTATTCCAATGTCAATGGTAATTACAGAGGAAGATTATTTCCATTGCAAAGAGGACGATCCCGGCTAGAAAAATTCTCGCATTGAAAGGATTTGCAATTTAAAAATTTTAGAGTTATTTCTAGTCGGGATGAAAGAAAAATCAATTCTTGCCTAGACTCGTGTGTCTCGAGCAAGTGCCTGGGCGTTTTGACCCAGCAACCGTGACACGAGTACCGACACGCTAGGAGATCTCGATCGTAGTGAGCGCCATCGTAGGCTTGCCTCTCGTGCTGGAGAAAATCGATATCGTCGGACGGCGGTGCCGATGGCGCTTGATGTTCGGTAAGGCCATGGTAAGAGTCGGTATCGCTCGGATGCTGAGGGCGCAGCGTCGCGAAACAGCTGGGACAGTCGTAGTAGTAAGGCTTGCAGCGTTGACACATCGTGTGCCCGTTCTCGCACATGTAACGAGCCAGCGTTCCCATTTCCATCAGGCAAATGGGACACAAGCCCTCGCTTTTGATTCTGTCCGCCAAACTTGGATACAAATCCATTGTTCCTAAAATTGAAAACTATTTTATAGAAATCTTTTATCGATTTTTTTTAACACTACCAGTAACATTGATATACATAATTATACTAAATATTTGATTTTATTTTGTTATAAAAAAAAAAACCGGTAAAACTAGCGTTGAAAATAGTACTCACTCGATATTTCTCTTTTGTTTCTTCTTCGATTTTTCGAGATAAGCTCGACGATACGTCGCCACGTCAGACTGGTCTTTGCGACTGTCACGGTGCGTACGCCCCGCAGCGCGTCGCGGCGTTTCGCTTATCTGTCAGCCTACCGATAACATCCGCGCCTGATGAAATTTTTGTTTACTCGCGATAACATCTACCTTCGTACGATTCGAATTGCAAAGTACCATATCAACGCGAGTCTTTTGTTAGAACTGTACGTCACGTGACGTTTCATTTTTTTGATAAAATTACTGTTTTGAGCTAATTAAACAAACTAACGACCCATCCCAGGGATAGGGCGCAATAAGAAGAATAACCGGGCATATCGGGAAAGTAGATTTCCCGCTCGCGTTTGAAACAAGTTGCGAGCGAGACTCGCCAGCGGGCGCCATTGAGCGTTAAAGGGTGGTTAGCCGGCGAGTGCGAATCGATTGCGATATATCGCCGCCCGACGCGCCACCCCGACGTGGGGACGGAGCGACGCCGACGCTCTGCGTCGCGGGCTCCGATTGGCCCGCGGTGATGTCACTCGCACGGGCTACCCCGCTCACCACGCACCGACATCATCCCGCTGACTCTCCTGCAGTCGACGAGGGCATCATCGCGGCGGCCGTACGCCGCTGAAAACGCGTGACAAAGGTGCAACGCATTTTCCGCATTTATCCGCGAAAGGAGAGCCAGGTGTCAGAATTTTCCGCGCGTTCTCTTCCGTCCGATCGATACCTCAAGGACGAAACGTGAGTCAGTCTCGACTGGGTGAGTTATGTCTCTTCTCTTTTTCACGCGAATTGCGTTTCGCACGCTATCCCCTTTCTCCCCGGCCGTCCGGCCAGAGAACGTTCCGTGTGTTCTCTGTGCTGAACCGAAATCGACGAGTTGCACACGTACACACACACACACACACGTACTTTTCGTTCTTTATCTCTCCTTTTCTTTCCCATCACGGTAGGCGTAATTACTCCATTTGTTTACTTTTCAAGGTCCAAGCATGCGTCCCACATACAGTGCTCGCTACTCCGAGCGTGTCTCGTCTTTTACCCTTTTTCAACTCACCGTTGAATGGTTTCTGATTAGACGGCGAATCGACGTTGTTGTCACGCGGAGGGCAAAACACGGCCGCACAGTCGCCCCGTGACGTCGCTCTTACATTTATAGTTCTTCGTGCTTCTCAAGTTTTTCATTAGCCACGCGATACGGAGGGCTGAATAGAAAGTAAGAAAGCGGGAGAGGAGAGCTTTTTTTTTACTTTCATCTCGGGTCGTTATACCAATTTTGCATTCACCCCGATCGACGCTGCCTCGGTTGCGTTAACATATACAGACGCGCAATCACTGCTGGAAACCCTGCCGGGACTCAAATTTCGTCTGAAAAAGGACGAAAAGCCTCGCTGTCATTTATCACCGTAAGAGCCACGGGGGTTTTCACGCCACGACGGTCGATTTTCACTCGAGAAAATCGTCGAGCCCCGCTTTATGAATTTTCCCCCTTTAATTTCAATTTTTTGCTCCCGTAGCTCCGCGAGGTAGGAGAAAAAATTAAAACGAGTCACCCGCCGTAAACGAATGTAGGGTACGGCGGGGGTGGACTTTCGCTCGAGGAGCCGTTTAACGAGTAACGAGAGGCTGGAGAGGCTTGTTGGCACTCGAGCGGGACTCTTGGAAGACGCGAGCTCGAGAAATATTTCCCCTTGCGACGCTAAGCGAAATACACGGCTCGGTCTAGGATGTGGGGGTCCTGGAGGAGAGCAACTCCCAAAATCAATTAGCAACCTCTTAAATGATGGGGTTCCATTGTCGCGACTCGGAGGGATCGCCGCTCGTTCGATTCCCCTTCACCTGAGGCTCGCGAGATGAGAGGGACGATAAGAAGAGGGGCCGTTCATCGCGATGAATCGATTCGACAATTTCTATTTTGCTTCGACGATCAATTACTTTGCTCGCTCCCCGTTTCCTTTTTTTCCTTTTTCGATAACACCGCCGACCCGTCTATCCGAGTCGAAAAAATTTGTGCCGTTTTTTGCAGACTCTCGTTATTAAATCTGATGAATTTTTTGATTCGGGTATGTCTCGCGTATTTTTGTACTTCACCTTTTTTATATACGTGACGCATATCGACCTAGTTCGATCGAGACCTCTAATATAGTTAGCACGCGGAAGCTCGACTACACGAGGCGTACACCGGCTCCTCCTCGAAGCCACCTAACTTCCGGAATAACGAAACTGTATTGCTAGGGGACGAGGATTCGCCAAACCGAGTGACGTCAATTCAATACCCTGTGGGCTGTCCGGTGCGAAATTGTATGAAAAAAAAAACAATTTCGCGAATGGACAAAAGAAAGAGAAAATACGACGAGAGATTCGGCGTTGATATTTCTCCTTTTTATTGCAGGTTTCATTGTGCGATGATTACAGCCTGCCAGTCGATTTTGTGAACAAAAAGAGACCGGACAGCAGCGGCGGTGCGGTCGAGTCGACTAAGACCTCTTGCGTACAATGGGCACTACCTAGCCCCACCGTCGAGAACGTAAGTCTCTCCGAGTTGTCGCGCGAGCGAGCGGCGTGACGCAACCCCGCCGGTCGAGTACTAATGATATTAACGGAAAAATGGGTTAACAGGCCTGTCGAAGAGTCACATCGTCGGCAATTTTTTCCCCTCCCTTGTGTGTACACGTGTTGAAATAATTCTAAGCCTCGAGAAAAAATTCCGCGAGTCGAGTGCAATTCAACTCGGAACGATTTAGCTTTCTCCCGAGTCAAAAAATTGGATCGGTTTTTAAAATTTCAATATGTATCAATAATGTGAATATAAAATACTTTCGAAGAACCGTAAAAATTCTTTGACTCGGACGATCGTCCGGTAGAATTTTAATTCAACTTGTTTATCTATCGCAGGTCGAGGTAGAACTCGTTGAACAATACAGCGACCCGCGCGACACAAAGAGGAAAGCCTACGAGGAGGCGGAAGTGAGCTCGCAATTCCCAAAGCAGAGCGGCAAGCCGAGCCGCGTCTACTGTCGACCTTGCGCAGGTGGGGCAAATTAAATCCTTGAAACGAATAAAGAACGTGGGAATACGAAATTTACTTTTTTTCGCGAGATCAGATCGTCGTGATTCGGGAACTTCCGGCGAGGAAGTCGAGGAGGAGGAATCGGTGATTCAAGAGTCGGTTGGCCGGAGGAAGACCACCAGCCCGTACGAGTGCACGGCAGAAAAACCCGTCGAGCAGAAAAATTTGGCCAACGACGGGGTGGTGGTGGATTGCGTGGCCCTCGTTCATCTAGCCGATCAATCTCCCACCGAGTCGTGCCAACCCCTTCGTCACCCGTCCCCGTACTACTACGGTGATTTGTTCAAGACTCCTGGCGAGGCCCGCCCGCAGACTAGTAAATACCGCAACAGTCTCAGCTTAGACGTACCCGGCGAGTCCTCCAGGAAGTTTGAATTGAACAAGAGGAATTCCTTGGCGGGCGAGAGGAGTCAGCATACGGTAACTTATTCTTTGTTCATTTTATATGGAATTGAAATGTGAACCGATTTGAAAATTAACATGTATTTTTAACCGTGCAGGGTGACCAGGATAATCTCGAGAGCCCGACTTGTGTGAGCTATGCGTTGCCTTCGAAGAACGAGATACTCTCGTCGTGTATCATCACCGACTGGGAGCACACGCTCATGCCACCGCATCGTCTGTTGAGTCATGACTTGCCCACGACCGTCTGTACGTGCGTAGCCTCGGCCGACGAGGAGGAGGAGGACGACGATGAGCTAGTGCGCATCGAGTCCCAGGCGCTGCGCTATCACCAGCCGCGCAAACAGCGACGCAACAAGCAGGACCGTCGCCGGGCTTTACGCCTCGGTGACGGCGACAACGTGGAGGGGGCCCAAGCTGACGAGGAGGAAGAGGAGGAGGAGGACGAAGAAGAAGACGAGGAGGAGGACGAGGAGGACGTGGGAGCAGACGGGGAGGACAACGACGAGGAGGAGAACGAGAGGAGACATCGTAGGCGTGTCGAGAGACGCAGGAGAGAGAACAATAGAGGGGGAAGATTGAATATCGAGGATATTGATGAGGAGGAAATGGCGCGGCGACGTCATCTCTACGAAACGGCCTTCGACTGCAAGGTCAACCGGTCCGATGACGACCTCGATGATTTTGATCGCGTCACGAATCATCCGGTACTGCACTCTCAGGTAGTCTTGCTTTTTTTGTTCTCTCAACCGAGTCGGAATTTTCATTCCACTTTGCAAAGGGTTTCAAAGGGTTTTCAAGGTTAAAATCGGAACTGAAATTTCGACTTGAACCTTTGTCTTTATTGTATTATCGATCGTGTTCGTATTTTTAGACGAGAAGCGGCACGGCGATACTCGCCAGCAGGTCGAGTTCCTTCACAGACACGACGAAGCAGCACTCCGAGCAGCAGAGCTCGTACGCGAAAGGCGAGAAGTGCTCGCGACGTAAAGTCCTGATTATCCGGCCAAAATCGATTCCGAGCCGGCTGCAGCGACAGGACGACGACAATCGTCAACAGTCGCGGCAGTCCGACGAGATATCGAGCATATCCCACGACGTGAACTCGCTTCGCATAAACTCGAGCGACGAGAAAGTCGACTCGTCGCGATTGAATCCGCGAGAGTACACGCCGTCGCCACCGTCCACGGCTCCCCTGCCGGCCAAATTTCACGGCAATCGCGACAATTTATTGCTGAATATACGCAGCGCGCCCGATTTGCCCGCTCAATCGGATCATTCGAGACTAAAAGACGTCAGGCTACCCGTTAAGTCGTCCAGAGCGAAAGACTCGCCGAGAGAAGCCGACGAAGTTCGGCAGGCGAAGAATCGGCCGAAGAGTTGCGTGCAGGATTCTGTTGAAGCGTCCAGCGGTCGACGGTTCGACAAGGAACTCATTTTGGAGTTCAAAGGCAGGCCCGATGAGAAGCACACGGTAAGATAGTTGAATTTTATAAATCAGTTGTTTATAAAAATATAATTTAAAATATCGTGCAGCAGAGACCACGGAGTTTGGTGAGAGAGAGCAGACCAATAATGGAGTTCAAAGGCAGGCCACACGAAGCAGAGGGTGACCTGGTGAAACTCCGACGCGAGTCCGGTCTGCTGGAGTTCAAGTTACGGAACAGCAGACGCAGAGTTGGCTACTCGAGCACGGAAAGTATGGCCACGAGCAGCAGCGGAGGGAGCATGGAATCCCTCCGCAGCAGCACCAGCGAGGGAAATCGCTCGACCAGCAGCTCCGAGAGTCGACACAGCACCAGCCTGAGCTCTCACAGCTCCGACAGCGGCAGCGCTAATTGTTTTCGACGTCACCGGCAGCAGCCACCGCTCACAGGGTTTCTCACTCATCACACCAACAAGCTCCACATACTCTCGCCAATATCCGACAAGTCCTCTCAAGAACCGGCTTCAGAAACTTCCGACAACTTCCGTAACAACAACTCGCAAAAAGCCTCCCCGGAGGAGACCGCGGAGAATCACACAGCTCGCACCAATCTCAGCAACACCAACAATACCGGAGTTGCCGTGAACGCCGTTGTGGTGTCGCCAGCGGACTCGTCCTTCAAGAAACGAAGAGTACCGCAGAACAAAAATTTGATAAACCTGGCCATGCAATCGTCATCGTCGGGTGACACGGAAATACAGGGTTCCGATAGCGGAATTTCGATCGAGTCTCGCGCCGGAATCAAATTCAAGCCATTCGTTCTTCATCCGGTAAAGCCTCAGCAGCAACACGACTCGATGAATGTTGCTGACAAGGGCAACGAACCGGAGTTCACAGATCTGCCATTCGATATGCCAAAATTGCGTCGTAGGCGATTACTGATGCAGCAGGACGCGACTACTTCCGGTAGCGCGACGAGTGTTGATTTCAGGGATCTGCCCTTCGACATGCCCAAACTCAGGAGACGACTGAGGTGTACGCAGAGTACAGAATCGAGTGCTTCCCAGGCCTCGTCGAGCCTGTCCATTCGCGATGCCGAATCATCGAATGTATTTGGTAGGAAAAAAATTATATACTCTCGAAATAACTAAACGTTTATAGAAAAAAATATTCTGAAACCAATTTTTTGTAGGAGGTAATACAACGCGCCCAAAAATGACATTGAATTTGGATGGAAGTGGAGTTGGGAATTCCGGTGATGGGATTGATTTCGCTCCAAGAAAACCGGGCACTCTAAGTCTCGGCTTGCCACTAGACATGTGCACCATTCGTGGTTCCGCCGACCTCGTCGACGTCGAACTTCCATTGGAGAGACAGGGGTAACCTTCCTATCTTCGCTCAAAAAGTTTTTCACTGGAAAAAATGTTGTTGAACGAATTGAATATGCATTCATATATTGTGAAGAAGATGTTTTGACAATTTGATAAAATAATCATTCGGTCTGACAAAATAATTGTTAAATCGACCAATAAATTTTTCATTCAAAAGATTTTTATTCCACTCAACAAAATATCCTCTTGGCAGTATATGATTACAAACTTAAATGGTTCAACAACATTTTTTTCTCAGTGTAATTGTATTTACTATTTTTTGTCACGAAAGGTTTATGAAATAATAGTAAAGTACTTTTCCGAAAATCAGTAATAATACATGTACTAAAAAATAACATAACGAAAAAAACTGATTTTACTCTTGTTTGTAGTTGGTATCATGGATCCATAACCAGAATCGAAGCAGAAGCGGTTCTCCGGCTTCTCCGTGAGGGTAGTTACCTAGTGAGAAATAGCGAGTCAACCAAACAGGATTATTCGCTATCGCTAAAGTATAAATCCCTTCATATATAACTTAATCGAGCAGTTTATTTTGAAAGTAATGTCCATTTTTCAAATAGAAAATTGATAAAAAAAAAAATAAATAAATAAATGTACCTGAAGCGACTTATGTGTCACTTTCAGAATAAACAGCTTAATTATATTACGACGAGATAATTAACGAAAATATATTTCAGGAGTGCTCGTGGCTTTATGCACATGCGCATACAGAAAAACGAAGAACTCAACGCGTACATCTTGGGGCAGTTCAGCAAGCCGTTCGATAGTATACCGGAAATGGTCCGTCATTTTAGCGTTAATCGTCTTCCGATTCGCGGTGCCGAGCACATGTGTCTTCTGCATCCAGTGATAGCTCAGCTTTTGTAGCGCTTCCGCAGGAGCGCCGCGCGAGATGCCGTGTAAAGAATTTTTGATAGATGACTTTTTCCATGAAAGTTTGTTCGAACGATAGATGTAATCCGGGGATGTTGCAATCTCGTCGAATATAACAGACGACATTCTCCCTCCCTCTCCTGAATCAACCAGAGTCAGCCAATTGCAAATTTTTGTTACTCGTATTTGTCATTTTTTTAAAACCGGAACAAAAACACAAGGTTGATATTTCTTAAACTTCACTCGAATAAGTTTTAGTGTAAAAGTTTAATTGAATAGGGTTAAGAGGATAGTTCTGATAGCTTTACAAAGGGTTGTTCCTTAATGAAATTCACGATGGGATCAGTTTAGATATATATTGGAGGTTGGTAGGTTGTAAAGAGGAAACATCGTGTGAATAATAATTAATCAAGGAAATATCAGGGTTGTGTGTGTCAGCGATTACGATTTCAACAAAGTTCAAGATTGAGACAAGTTTTGAAATGTGATGTAAGGTTAGAGGTTTGCAAATCGCCAAACTACAATTGTATCTATAAATTGAATTTCAGAATTTAAGCACACGTCGTCGTTGATGGGATAGGCTTAGACCGATCTGAATCATCGATGACTCGTCATCCGAGTCATCCGTCCGATAACTAATAACTTTCGGAAGAATTTTTGCAGACTAATAATGGCAAATGAAATATAGTCCTTATGTGATAATAATTTGTTATAGAATTTAGTATAATTTTACCTGTGATCTGTTATTTTTTTATTAATACTGTACATCGTTGCCGATGGCATATTGCGTATCACCTTTCGAACGGATTTTTCACCTAAACGAAACTCGTAAGAGTAGAAATTTGAAATCACCGAATTTTCTCTCTCTCGAAAAAAAAAACATCAATTAAAGAGTGATATATCAAAAAAGATAACAAAACTAACTAACGAAACTGATATTATTTAAGAAGAGGTATTAGCGTTAAGTGAAATTACAGAGAATACGAATTCTTTTATTTTTATCCTGAGAATTTTCATATCTTATTTATTCCTTTAGATTATATTCAACGACGTATGGTTTAAGCTGGCAGTATTATTAATTGTAATCAATAATGCATATCTACGTTAAAATTTAAGTCGTTATATTATTCTCATATGAAAATTATTGAATCTGTAATCTATGCGTTTGTTTCGCCGTTATATTTATTAGATTGTCTCTCGTTGAACTGCGATCAGACGTGAAACCCTGTATACTATTAACCTTATTGTAAAATCGTAAAAACGATAGCTCATAGTAGTTGTAGTTTTAGAAAGATGTATACAATAACATACCAAAGTGAACGAGAAATGCGATAGCGCAGAAAACATGTAGATACTTCCTGTACCTTAAAAAAAAAATTTGTATGAAATATGTCTATTGATTTCGACACGTTAACGTACGTGTGAATGTAGCATATAACAGTCGTCCGAGATTTACGGATGGAGACACGTTCTTTGTCCGTATAAACGAAACTGATACTATTCTAAAAAGTTCCAAATGCGTTGGTAGCGTACATTCACGCGAACAAATAATTTCAAAACAAAGTGCTGTGCAATAAAATGAAAACTCAAGGAGAACAAATGAGTAGTTACGAGGAAGCGAACTAACGATTTAGTATTTTTATTTTCGTCATCGGATCACCCGAATATGATAAATCGATTTCATTAGCTAGTCTTGTGTACTCGAAGATAACAATCTTCAAAATAAAGAAAACTTTAATAACTGAAGCGACATTTATTGTATTAATTCGTAATTATTTCATTATTATTACTGTAATTATTTATTAATACATCCTCCAATGTTTTTTTTGGTCGAGTATCCCCTTAATTTTTTTAAGTAGTATATTTAATCGAGGAAGTTACTGACTCGACTGAGAGAGAGAGAGAGAGAGAGAGAGAGAGAGAGAGAGAGAGATAGAGAGAGAGAGATAGAGAGAATGAAAGAAAGAAAACCGAAATAATGGTGTAGCTAGAGGGCGAAGAGGCGCTAGAACAAAATGGGGTGAATAAGACAGCAAGGGGTGGAAGAGAGTTCGTGTTACTTGTCTATTTATCCGTTCTTCCTACGTTCCTCGCTGCCAAGTTCACTTTTCCCGTCTACCTACTGTCTCATTGTGCGACACTCTCCCATTTTTCTTCCTTTCTACTTTTCCACTTCTATTCTCTATTACATTCACTGTTACTAGTTAGCTTTAACGAGTTTCTTTTCAACGAGCAACCTTTGTTGGTAGTCTTCGCTGCAGAGAACCCTAATCCTCAAAGTTAAATACCCAGCTACCACGATTGAACGCTGATTGGCCTCGCGAAAATTCATTTTTCTCTTTCTAATTTTCCTCCCTCTTTACTTTTGCGCGAAACAAATTTCGGCGAACGTTTGCGCTGTTTGAATAAAAGCCGAGTGCGCTTGCGCATCGACATCCTATTTCGTTTTCTATTACGTAAACGTCTGGAGCACGCGTCTCATTTGCTTTATTTTTCATATGGAATGTTCTTTGGCACGACCTCAAAGGTAAAAGTCAGTTTCAACTTCGACCCACCCACCAAATTCTTTTACTCGAGCAGCCATACGAGTCCCCTCTTACTTCCGTTCCACAATATACCACCCCGGTGAATTCCAAGAGCAACCTCTCGATCATCTGAGCGATATTCGTCTCGACCGATTACCAATGTCAAACTAATATCCGAATACGCGATTCCTTTGATGGAATATTAAAAATTTATCCACTTCCAACTTGGAATTTCTTCCTCAATCTCGTCTGGACGATTTTCGATTTCAAATTTATCGAGTCGAAATTTCTCAAAATCTTAGAAACCTACGAAAGCTTCGGTATAAAACTCATATCGGTTTAGAATGAATTTAGTTCTGAATAACTACTAACTCCTGTCTTGTGGTTCGAAGGTTCGAACCAGGATTAAAATTTCTATTCGGATTATCGAATCGAACGAGCTCGTTACCGATATCGGTTTATCTCGCGAATCGTTCGGCCCTTTTTTCGCGCGATTTTTTTCATCTGCAGCGAAACGATAAAGAACGAGCGTGCGAGCGCAACCATTCATAAAATTGATCGACTAGACCGAACGAGCGAGAGAGCGCATCCCGTGCGCCACTGGCTGATTGTAAATTGTAAGCAATTTCGTAATTGCGTGGACAAAGCAATTAAGCCATTCGACTGAGTCCCACGATAAAGCGCGTTCGGTAGCGAATGCACCAGCCGAGCAGCCGTACGAGCGTACAAACAGAGCGAGATAGAGAAGGCCGATGCAATTTGTATAATACACGCGATCCCGACGCCAGTCGCCGGATCATTTGTACTCGTTAGCGCGTGCTGAATCAAATTCTCTGATTTCCTCATTTTTTTCTCTCTCTCTCTCTCTCTCTCTCTCTCTCTCCCTTTTTCCGAATAATCGCGAGAAACCTATTTTCCCGAAGGTAACCTCTTCGGTCAAATTAGAGACTCACCCCGCGGGCGAATATTGATGAGGGAGACTAAAGCGAGCGCGCGCGCACGTTAATGGACGTTTAAATTATGTAACCCCGCGCTCGTGCGGGCGCGCGTCAAGGAGTCTGATTGGTTATTTATGCATTCCAAGTGGGCGCGAGCGGTGTTAATGATTGAGAAGTCGGGACCCGGGAAGTTTCCAAGAGTTGGGTATTTAAACCCGAAAAGTAACGATGAGGGGTATAGGCTGAGATAAAGTGTCCTCTGTTGCACCAACAGAGACAAATTCGGACTGCAGTAAAATTTGATTAGACACTTCAACCTCTTACATTCTTCATTCACACTCGGAGAAACTTCTAGCCACTATTCTATCGCAAACTGCTATTAATACATCGACCATTTCTCATATTTGTTTTTTTATAATAATTTAAATAATTGGTTAATTTAACTAATTCACTGATTACTAATCGATATAGTAAAATCGAGATTTTTCTCGTGCCAGCTGAGAGATATTTATGAATTTGCAACGTTTTCGCTAAAACTAAATTCTTCCTCAATCGTATATTACTTTTGAATGCAATGTCGCCGAACCTATATTAATTTTGCACGGATATACCTACTATATATATAAATATCGATTCGTTACCGACGACTCGCCTGTCGGGGAATTCTTCGGCGCGACATTTTTCAATAATTCCGTACGAAATCGAATAATAGCAAAGAAAGCATCGAATTCTAATGCAATAATCGCGGAGCAAACGGCAGCGAATACATATTTATATCGCGATTCAATCTCCGCGATATGAAATACGGAATTTTTTTTCTTCTCGGTGAGGAAGCGTAAGCTCGCGATGGCTCGGTTTCAGGAAAGCGCGCGGTTCCGCGACGTCGAGAGATTGTCAGCTCGATAATGTATCTCTCACGGTGTATAAAAAAAAGAGGAGAGAGAAAGAGAGAGAGATAGTGGGGAGCAACAAAAAGTACTCGGCGAAAAAAAAAGATCCACAAGTCGGAGTACGTTCGGTCCAGAGATTTAGTCATTTAAAATGCATAGAGTTCATAACTTATTCTCGGTCGACTATAACGTCGCGAGCGAGCAAGCGAGCGTGCCTGCGAGGTGAGTATCGCCTATGCGCAAGCCAGCTCGCACACTCGTTCCGCGAATCCTCGCATTTTCCACGTCGTTCCTCTTTCGCGTGTCTCCCCGTTCGACGTTTCATTCCTGGACTTTGCCCGCTTTACCCTCCCGAAGAGTCCAAGTTTTTTCCACGAGTTTCTCATTTGCGCGTCTGAAATTCGATTGCGGCCGGCTCGCTTTGTGGTTCCATAACTGCCGCGATATTGTCATTAATTTGTAAATTGTTCCCGACCGCTGTTTGAATACCCCGAGAGTTTCATAAAAAAAAAAAAAATACCCAACGGTTCAAACTCGATATCACTTGTTTGTTTCAGTCGGATGATTTTATAAAGCACAATATTCCGCTGAAATTTAAATTCGGGATAATCGTATATTTTTTATCGGATAAATATAACGGAAAAACATTCGATCGACGTCGCTGCCGCTTATATCGATTAAGGGGTATCGCTAGTTCAACTGCCTGAAAAGAGACGATTTCTGGCAATCTTTTTAAAGAAACTGATGCATGGAATGTTTTAATTTTTCAAGGGTTTATTCGCGGATGTATGCACTGAAAATAAAAGTTTGTTGAATCTACTTAATAATTATTTGCATACTTCCAAATAAATTTCATGTAAAATCAACCAAATATTATTCTTAATTAAAAATACTAATTTTGTTCTAAGCATAATTTTTTTGTGCTAAATTATAATTTCTTTCATCGAACAAATTTTTATATATTCAAATAAATATTAAATAGCTTGAAATTTTTGTTTTCAGTGTCAACTATACCTACACTAATGCTGTAAACTATTCTTACTCATTTTTAACAGTGGTGTCATTGAGACGACCGATTCTGAGTCGATATACGTCGAGATCGGTGACGATGATGCAGTCGGACGGGGATGGCCCGGCGCGAGAGGGTTGAGACTAGCGCGTCTTCGAGAAGCGCCAGAGGTAACCTCCAGAGGCGACTTCCGCGAATAATTTAATAATGCGCGGAGCATTAGTCGGCTCAAGTACCGTAAGCGGGGGATAATCCTTTTAACCAGTTGTCTGGCAACCCCTTTAATCCAGCAACCCTGGCGACAACTAATTTCGCGAGATATAGCGTCGCGGGTTTTGCGGTCAGGAGTGATGACGTATCCAGCGAGGTAGGAAGACTCCACTGGCTCTCTTAAGTCAAATTTTGTTCTCACGTTATACCCGAGTAAAAAAAATCGGTACTCTATTATTAACCACTCGAATTTTGTATTGACAAGTAAAAAAATCGTCTTTCTTATCGTATTCGCGAAAACTGCGACTAAAATTCGGACAAAATTTCTCGACTCGGGCGCCTGTTCGTGCATTCTTGTCTCGATCTTCCTCCTCTCTCGTCCTTTTTCGCTGGCCGCGACGGCGAGCTGACTGCACGTCGGCGCGTCGAATTTCGGTCGACCAGGATCCGGTGCGCTAATTGCGGAAAAGCGGTCCCACCGCAAAACCGGCGCGGCGCGCACCGAATCACCTCCGAAATCTTTGCGAGCACGATCAGCGAGCACGAGAGGAGCGCGTCGCTCTCTCGTCGGTCCGGTCCGGAGGCGAACGCGGGGAATCGTGGGCTGGGGGTAAAACCCAACTGCGAACCCATGGTTATCGAATTAGTACGTCCCTGCCGTACGGAATATCGTTAACTTCCACGGTAATTCGATTTCGGACTACTCGCAATGTAGGGGCAGAGTGTGTATACGTTACTATACTGAATGGTCCGAACGAAGCGTTATGCGAATTTTGATTCGATCGAGTATTGTCGGAACTTTCTAATTGACGACTGTTCTCGATTCGCAAACACGTCATCTATTTCCGAAAAAAAACTCTCTACCTATAAATATCGCGAACGAACAGATCTAGCCGATAAATTGTATTCGAAACGAAACAACCACCCAGTATATCGCGCTCGTTCGAGAATTCCGCGAGGTTGGAAAACGTTTTCGAAAATTCGTAGAACCACCGAAAATTCGGTAGAAAGCGGAGAGAAAAAGAACGAAGCGAGCTCGATCGATTGATTAACGTTGACTCTCTCGCAGCTATGTTTTATCTCTCATCCGCGAGAGGCCGTAATGTCTCGCGACGCGAAACTTACGAACGCCAAACTGTAACGTCCTTATATTAAGGCTCATTTCGGTTTACGAGATCGTAAACTGACGACGCGGCCCTGTATACATATATACGTGTACGTTCACCGCACCAGGTGCATTATAGCGTTCCTCTCGCGTACGAACGAGAGGGCGAGAGAGTGGCGTGTTTTAAATAAAATGAAAAAAGGCGAGGCGAGAGGTGGATGAAAGGAAAAAATAAAATAAAAAAAAAACGGACAAGGGTGGATAACGACGCAGCGCCGGGTGACACCGAACGTCGTTCCTTCGACGCTTTCAAGGATCCTGGCGAATTTATATTTCCGCGCTTCCGACCGCTCCAAGGTGGCGAAACAATAGAGGAAGATACCCGGTCGAAAAATTTGACGGGTTTTCTGCTTGACATTGTGAAAACCGCGACTGAAACCCGATCAAATTTTGTAACGATTGAATATAAAATGTCAGTTTTTTTGAAAACTCAACTCTCTGCCGGTACTGTGGCAGATTCAAATTTCTTTACGAGTATAAAGAACCATACAAATTTTTTTTTGTACGATTCCATATGAAATTTCGAATGCTAGATGCTAAATCTCGATATACGCTCTCCTCCTAGACGCGAGCATCGAGTTCGTGCCGCAATTTCTTTTTTTCCTCTTTTGTTGCCACTTGTTCGTTGTTTTCCGTTGCGTTCTCCTTTTTTTTTCACTCAACCGGCGTCGCACGTAAGCAGAGCGATAGCCAATCGCCGACACGCAGTTACTTAATTCCATTCGGCACGACACGCGTGTAACGACCAGGACGACTTTTCCGAGAAACGTTTAGGCATGCGCGCGATCGATTTCAAACGCGGTCCGCGAATTTTATCTTTCCTTATGTGTACATACAAGAAATGGCACAGCATGAATTCTTCAATCTTCGATCAAACGATTCCTGAGGCCATTAGTAACCGAATGTTATAATAAAATATTCAACACTACGTTACACCGTGTACAGTAAAACAAGTGTGCGTTAAGTAAAAGCACAAACATAATCAACGAAAAATTGCATTATTCAACGAAATATTAATCGCGAACGAGTTTGTCGGATAGAACGGTCCAATTCGCAATAAAAAGTCTCGGTTATATATTCGTCTCGTTAACCACGTTATAATTGGTTTTATCTGACTGGCGCGGAGAACGCTGGCGCGACACGCGATTCAAGTGAGCTTGAAAAAGCCTTCGGTTCGAAATTAAATTCATCCTCTGGTCGCACACGTGGCGAGCTCGCTCGTACGTGAGACGTTCGACGGTGCCGATCGGCCGGGCCGATATTACTATTTGCACAAAATTACAGGCGGCGCGAGCCGAGTTTCCGATCGGTAGCCACTCTCTCCTCTCTATCTCTCTCTCTCTCTCTCTCTCTCTCTCTCTCCATGGTCCCTTGTAATTCGCTCTCGCGTGCAGATCGGCCCTGTCGACGCGAGTTTACGCGAGCGAGCGTGCCTATCTCGGGGCGTTTGCTCAATTTTCTTATGGCGTCTTTTTGTCTCGCTCTCGTGTGCAAGCTCTCCCCGCATTTTTTTTTATCAACTCCCACTACTCCTGTCGAACACGCGAACACCGAACGGCGTGTACCTACTCGAGTCGATCGAGAAATTAAGAATGCAAATTTCGAATTTTCGTACAGGAGGAGGAAATATAACCGAGAGAAAATGGAGCGTGACGAACCGAAGAAAGCGGCGCAACGAACTAGTGGGAGGAGAGAAAAAAAATGGCAGAGAATGAAAATTACACCTGGCTAACGAGAGCCGCATTGCGAATTCCCCGTTTTTCCTCTCTGTATATCTCTCTCTTTCCCTCTTCATCGTTTTTCCCTCGTTTTTTCTTTATTATTGACATCGGTTTTGCGGCCAGTCACGCCAGCCGGATAATGACAAGCGCAATACCTGGGCCATTTCGCGACGACGAGGTCCACGAATGCGAGCGCGTGCTTCCGTAGTTTATTACCGGTTCTATCGTCGCTAGGCCATCTTTATTACGTTATCGCGAGCTGCGTGCTCGGTGCCAGTTTGCGCCGTACCCTCTCCCTCTTTCTCTCTCGCTCGCTCTCCTTTACGCTCACCCCCTCCCCACTCTTCAGATATTCATTATAAGGGAATAAGTAGCGGTCGCTATTCAATTTTAAAATAGCGTTAATCAACAAGGTAACCGGGAGACTCTCGTGCTCCACAAACTCGGTCCTCGATCCGCCAACCGATATAATTTTCTTTCAGTTATTTTTGCTCAACCCGTGGCATTTTTCCTCTCAACCCACTCTTGCGACGCAGGCTAGTTTACACCGCGAGTAATTATAAAAACGCGCGTCGCTTTTTCTCTTGAAAGAGATCGGTCAGATAAAAAGAGCGAGAAGAGGCTGAAAAAGAGAGGGAGAGGAGACAAAAAATAATAATGTACCAAAAAGCTGCGCAGGAAAAAGATCCTCTCTCTGTAGGGAGTATCGCTCGTATGCATGAGAAATATTTTCGGCGCACGCGTGACTCTCGATAACGGACTGTTATGAGACAATATACAGTGTACACACGCGTGTGTATACGTTCGGTGAATTCGATCGCGTGAACTCGAATCCTGTCCTGGAGAGTTGACATTCCATCCTGCCTTTTTGGCAGAAAATCGAGAAACAAGAGAGTAATATACACTCTATGTGTATTTTACTGTGAATACTGAAAACAGTATTATTATTAAAAAAATGAACTTTTCTATAAATGTATCAAATTATCGAGTGTTTTATCCGAAAATTCTGAAAAAAATTTGAAAATCTAGTTAGAGAGAGAGGAATTCTCTATATCAAGGAAGAAGAAAGATGTTTTTTCGCGTATGAGTATCAGAAGTGCGCGAAAGAGGCAAAAAGTTCGCTAAACGACTGCAAACACGCGCACCCTTCGCGAAGACCCTTCCGCGCCATCTTCGCGGGAGCTCGCGAGTTGGGGCTTTAGGTTGAAAATACCATTATCTTCCACCGACTGCTCGTCTTCTTTCACCCTGGCTTCTATTTCCGCCTCCCTCCCCTACTCGCTGCCTCTCTCTCTCTCTCTCTCTCTCTCTCGCGTTCGCTCGCTCGGTTCTGCAACCCCCTCATGTCGGTCTCCATCTCGCGCAAACGGACGGCTTATGTTACAGCCCATAGTGCGTAACCTTACCCGATATGCACTTAGATGCTCCTCTCCGCGGCTGCTACGCCCCCACATTTTACCGCTCGTCTCGGTCTCTTTAACAGAAATTCATCTCGATGACCTTCTACCGCAAGTTCTCTCTCTATACTCCTCTTCGTTATTAGTTGGATCGTTCGATCAACTCGGTCGACGATAAAAGTCGATTCGATGACGAATAGAGAATCTCTTTGGAATTGTTGGGTAAGAGAAGAAATACAGGTAGGCAGGGCATATTTTTACCGATCCGTAGCCAAAGTCGGATAAGAGAAATAAGGGCCAAACAGAGTAAGGAAAAATAAAAGCGTAAAAGGGACAGGGGGTCCTAGATCAAGTGAGACGTCAGTAAATTGGATTACGGCCTTCTCTCTGATTCCCATCTCGTGAGATAGCTCCCATCCTCTTCAGTCTCCTTCTACCTACGCTATCTCCCTACCCACCTCCGCCGTACAGTCAAACCTTCTTTTCTCCCGGAACACGGTCGCTCCTCGTCTCAACTTTCCAGCGATTCCCTTCCAGCTTACTTCCTATCTCATTCTACCATAAAATTAATATCCAAAGACGAAAGCGTTCGCCGCGCCACATTGTCTAGCACCCCCCTCCTCCCACTTCTTATACTTCTACTCGATTATTCTCCTCGTTTCCTACTCCATCACTCTCGATTTCTCTTTGCGACCGCGCACCCTCGTCTACGCTTTTATTTCTCACCGGTCTTCCAGCAATTTACGTAATTCTGGATAAATCTCGCCGAGTGTATGTACACGAAATTAAAAATTTATTGAGATATGAGGAAAGAAAGAAAAAATTTGAGAATTAAAATTGACGTGTATTGTAATAGGTCCGGTAAAATCGCGTCTCGCTCGACGGTGTCCCTTATCGATCGCGGCTGTCTCGGGAATGTCGATAATGGCGGATCGGTAGGATAATTAGGGCACGTCGTGACGAGGACGGCCCGAGGCGCGGCGGGCGTCTCACCTGAGCGGGTTCATCGAATGTCGTTCCAATTTGGATTCGAATTGAATATGGGGCCGATAGAGAGGCGAGGAGTGACGGTGGGCTCGCTAAGATATAGAAATGCGAATATCTGGAGGTCCTTTCCACCGCTCTCGGTCTATAAATCGTGCAGTGAACCGAGAATGCATTAACAACTTCGGCGTTATCAATTTCCATATAATGCTGGCGGTGTAGAAGTTGGCTCTCAAACTTCGTCCCGGTGCCGATTAACAGCACGAAGACGCACGCGCGCGCGCGCTACCTCCCGCAGCATCGCGGCCCGCTTTTGTCTGAGAATGTCGCGCGCGAGCTCCCGGTAAAACATTCACGCGCGTATACGTATTTACGGAAAATTTATTACGATCCTCCATCTCTGGCGAGCGATATATATGCGCGCAGTTGGAGCGTACACGTTGAATGGCGCGCGTCCGGTTAGAGATATACGAAATTTCGCCGATGAATCCGAGTGAAATTCTCGAGTTTCGTAATCATCGCAATTTCAACCTACGTGACGTAATTCCGAATGAAGATTATGCGGATCTGCGGCGCGCGAATTGTCCAAGTTGTCCGGCGAGCTCTATACGACGTCCGCTGCACGTCTTTTGGCCGGACGCCAGGATAGGGGACACGAGTGTGTATCGTTCGGAGTCTAAGGGTGTCTAACGGAACGCGGGATTCCCCGCTAAAAATCCAGTCGATATCGTAAAATTAGGAAAGAAAGGGAACGATGGTGTCGTTCGGCTTGTTCGTGCTCGTGTACCATCGCGATTCAACATCGATGGGGTGGCTATAAAGCTCCGCAAGCTGTTTCCCTTTTCCCCCTTTTATGTACATCGCTCGCTAGCTGGGGAGAAGAGAGAGAGAGAGAGAGAGAGAGAGAGAGACCCAATAAGAATAAGCGAGAAAAAAACTCGGCAATGCGAGATACTCAGCTCGATGGGCAAGAGAGAGGCAATCGTAAAAAAAAACTTTTCCAATAGGGTTCTTTAAGCAAACTACGCCCGGCGAATCGAGAAGATGAAGTGGGAGAGAAGGAGGGATGGGGCTTCTCATCGAACCTCGAAAACAGACGAGGAGGGTCGCGAGGGACCGTAAAGGTTTATCGAAACGGCCCGTAAATTCGACACTCGGCAATTCCATTTGCGCGCATGAGCTTCGACCCGGCGAGCCGGAGGATGAGAGGGCCGCGAGTCGAGGACCGGAGTCCGGACGTCGAACCTCTGCCTCGCGGTTGCCCCCCACCAGTTTTTTAAGTGACTCCGGCATTAAAACTTTGATGGCGTTTTGTCGGCTCGTCTTCGTCCAGAAAAATTGCTTCGTAACTCGATCGAGCTGTTCCACGAGCCCTCGCGCACTTTCAACTCGCAAATGACTCCGCGAGGAAGATGACAAGGAACTGCTTTAATCGATTCGTACCATTTATAAAATCCTCTCCACCTCGGTCATTTGAATATCCGATCTCGACCAAAAACCGATCGAAATTAACAACAAAACCGAGTAGAAGTATCGATTCCTTAAAAACTCGAGTTCCCAGCGGGGAGGGAGAAAAATCGAAGCGG
>NCVS01000261.1:132710-153412 GCA_003055095.1 Goniozus legneri
CGATCTCTCCATCTCACTTGGAACTGTCGATGAACGACAAGCGACAGGTAATGATCGGTGGTAATAACAAGGCCAATGGGTCGTTAATTATTTTCGTCTGTCCCTGCGTACCGCGAGATTTCCATAAATTTTCCACGGCCGATTTTTTCACCAATTTTTTCTCATCTCTCTGGCTTCCTTTTCTCGCGTTGTTCCACGCCGGCGTGTATGTACATCGCCGGTCACGGCGATGTTTTATTCATTCATCGAGAGAGATACAGTTGCTCTCAAAAGTATTACGACATAGTATAGAGGTTTCTAATCGGCTAAAAATAAATGAGCACAATAGGAAAAAATTATAATAGCAGAGAGTCAAAAATATCGGTAAAAATTAGAGCGTTTAAAGTATTTTGTCGCGTGAAAATAATTTTGAATGCCCCTGTAGTTATATACAATTTCTCTCGCGAGAAGAAAAAGGAATATTTCCCTCGATTTGCATTACACATTTAATTTTTGACGATTCGAGGAGGAGGAACGTCGTTACAATTGAAAAAAGAAAGAATCAACATCGCAATTAAAAGATTTAACGTAGGTAATGAAGGACTCCCTCGGCAAAATTTAATCGAATCTCGATTTCCAGCGTTCGGCGGAGCAGGGCGATAATCAATTCGGAGCTCGCGCTCCGAACGCTAGTCCGGTTTTGGCTTTCGACTCGATCGATTATTCCGAAGGCGGGGTAGGTCGGATGACGGCGGTCGAATCGAAACTTCTCGGGCTCTCGCGCGCGGCCAAGATTTCGCTCGATAAACCCCGTGTAACGTCACTCGTGTGTAAAACGGTTCTAGCGTGGCCACGAGAAGGGTCGTTACGCCGGAAATGGCCGCTGACACGATCCATATTCGGCCGCGGTGGTAATCCTATCCGCGTACAGTTTCAAATCGTCTTCGTTCCCTCTCGCTCTTCTTCGCGAAAGAGCGCTAAACTCGTTTCGCCGTAATTTAGATCTTCAAAGCGAACTTCGGAAATTCTCAAAGTCGATCGACGATAGGTAGCTACGCGTGTACTACCTGCTTTTTCATTTTCTCCGCGAATTTGCGCTGAAAAGAGCGCGCCGAGAAAACTAGGAGCGATTTTCTCTTAGTCGATCTTCGTTATAATAACAATAATACACTGTAATGCGTAGATACAACAATGATAACTTTACAAGTCTTCGTTGCGACGATCCACTTGATAACCACGTTTGTGATTGTAAAAGTTATCAAAATGTTGTTGGAAATGACCATTTTTTCTTTCGGTGTAGTTGTCGTTATTTATTCTCTTTTTTCTGCCAAGGGGATATTAATTTCAGTGGTCGTTTTTCGAGATTCATTTCGAGTTATGAAACCGCGCTTTGGTACGCCAGGTGCAGTATTTTCCTCCCTCTCTCTCTCTCTTTCTCTCTCTTTTTCATTCGCTCTTGGTCCGCGTAGGAGTGGCGTGCTAATGCTATGCTAAGATCAATTTTGTATTCCGCGCGTCACCCCGTTTAGACTCCGTAGCTAAAGTACACGAGGCTTTCCGAAATTTCTACCATTATAGCGCGTGCTTTGGACTTCTCTCTCTTTATCCGCCCGTAATTCCTACAAGTTGTAATGAAAAATGTTTGCCCGGCGCATCTTCATTCATGATGTTGCCGAAAGCGTCGAATGGTTCATTTCCGCTTGTTCCCAGGCAAATTGATATAAATTCTCGCTCACGTAACAACGGAGTAGGGAATATCGGTTCGTAAGAGAAGTCCGAAACTCGCGAAAACAACACGGTAATGCACAACACGGATGAACTCTGCCGTGGTTAAAAAAAGTTCTCCGACTTCCGGTGTACGTACGCTATTTAGGTCAGTAAATAGTATACACCGAAAATCTCAATATTTGCATACGTTCGAATATAAATTCATTTAGTTTCGTTATCAACGCTACTCGATTTCTAAATGGGCCCATCGCTATACTGTATTTTCCGAACGCGATGGATTTTTGGTCGGGAAATCAAACTGGCTGGCGGATCGATTCGCGTGACTGTACTTTATACATATTCCGTGTAGTTATTTAGCGGCTGCAAACGAGCCACTTCGCATTGTTCTCGCTGCTCCGGTTTGGGCTGGTGAGCGTTATGTGGGTCGGCACCCGGCCGGCTTAGAGCAACAACCAACATTCGCGCGGGTAGCGAGCGCGCGCGACCCGCTAAAGTCTCTCGTGAAACACGAGTATCCACTGAGATGACACCCACTAACTCCTTTATGGAGATGGAAGCTTATGCATGAATTGCGCGCCACGAGGACAGGTGGTACGTATATCCTCGCTCTTTGCTACTTGGCCGGTCGGCTCGCGACATCTACAACCCCCCGCGCGCTCGCCTCTTCCGCGACGACGGTCTCTGCGCACTCCCGGCGTCCTTTGAACGACGGTGACGAGAATATCCCTCGTCCCCTTTCCTCTATCATTTCCTACCGAAATACCTTCCCTACTCCCTTGGCCGTAAGGCTAGATACCGCGCTCGGTATCGCTCCCTACTAAAATCCGTTTATTCTCTCCATCACTCTCCTCGCGAGAGCAAAATCGCGTTTCTTGGGTTGAAAAATTAGCACGGTTTTTGAGAATCCAGTTCTTTGTACTCTTTAGATTCTTTATACTCGGTTTTTTAGTCTTATTTGATAGTCTGTATTTTGTTTTTAGTCGTTATTTTCACGAATATAGCCTAAAAACCAACTTTATATCGTAAACAAAATACAGGACCTGAACCGAATTTTTCAGTTCGATTTTATCGACACCCCAAGTAAAAAAAACACTAACCTTTCCAAAGTATAAATTTCGCTCAATTTAGTGGCTGGCCAAGCCTTAATCACTCAAAACTGCACTTTACACTCGTAATTTCACTAAAAACTCGCGAAAAGAATTCGCAAAACACGATATGACCGATATTTAAAAACAATAATGGCCGCTCTGACGTCATGTGTGACCAAAACTAGAATCTACATAGACGCATCTCACCATCGGTAAAATTTTTAGATGAAATTAAGTTAATATAAAGCTCGCTTTGTCCATTTACGGTTAGCTCCGCCATTCGCCGCGAGTGGCGCTAGTAATAATCGTAGCGGTAGCTTCTGCGTAGATTCGAGTCTTGCTCACGCGACTGCGCAAGGACGCTCGAGCGGTCATTATTGTTTTGAAATTTCACTCGTGTCGTGTTTTGCCAGTTTTTTTTCGCCAGTTTTTAGGGAAAGTACGAGTGTAAAGTGCAATTTGGAGCGACTGAAACTTGCCCAGCACCAGATTGGAGCAAGAATTATACTCCGAAAAAGTGAGAATAAATTTTTTACTCAGGATGTTGAATGTTGATAAAGTCGAACCGAAATATTCGATCGTTTTGGCCGTGTCTGTATTTTGATTACCACGTAAAAGTCGGTACTTAGGTATTAAAAATGAAAAGGATGTTGAAATAAATAGAATCATGTAAATTTTGATAAAAAATCGATCAGATTGTTGGACTTGAGTTTTTCTTTTGTTCGTCCCGTATACGTCGGGAGTGTATGTTCTCGAGGAGCACCCTCCGACTTCTCAACTCGTATTTTTTCGACATTTTGAAATTTTAAAAACCTCGTTGAGCTACGGTCGAATCGTGCGAAACCTTGCCCAAGTTCGAGCCGGGAGAATATTTTTTTTCGACCGAGGCTGTCTTTTTGCGTTAAAAAGAAAACATGGTGGGGAATTTTTCGTTCGCGTGTACATCTTTTTTATTCTCGGAGAGCAATCAAAAATTCACTCCCGAGAATGTCGAGATTTGTGACGTTCAATTTGCGTCCGTAACGCGCGGCGAGGGTGAGAAGGAAGGAACGAGAGCGAGAGAAGGAGAAGAAAAAAGAGTACAGCGTAAAAGAAACGAAAGCCAGTCCAAGCGAAAAGTAATATGTAAGAGGAAATAAGCTCGCCGTCGTATATCTCGCGATATCTGATGTTCCCGTCCAAAACCCTCTGGGTCGTTGAAAACTTAACTCTGGCGTCCTTCCCACCCCATCCCCGGCAGTCCGTCGCCGTGTATTTATATGACTCCTAGCTAAATCGAGCCTCTCTCGCTATCGCTCGAACCAACTTGCGCCATAATTATCGCTATCGTTCCTACGACGGTGACTTCGGTCGCGGATTAAACTTTATTTACGAAAACAAGATACACGCAAGTATCGAGGAACCAAAAATTTTCTCCGGAATTGAACGGTTTCTTAGTAGCATTGCCTGGTATTTGTATTCGGTTTTTGGAAATCGTGACTGAAAATTGATCAATTTCAACAACGGAAGAGTATAAAAAATTGAATTCACAAAAACTAAAAATTTTTTTGATTCATACTCGATTAGACCGCAGCGTCGATAAAAATCTGGAGTTATTATTTTCACGCACTCAACGCGAGTTCTCGACGTTAATCATTATACCCTGGTCAATTTTAGTTGACGACTGACAATCATGGAAACTCGGAGAGTCGGCGTGGACGAATTAAAACGGGTCTCGGTGTCGCATAGCGTACGGGCTAGTTGCTACATACACTATGGGCGAGCCGCTCGTCGTTAACAACTTTCGGCCCATTGTTTTCCGTACGCGGTCGCGCACGAACTGGGCTAATTGCTTAAATCTCTGACCCGTTTTACTCCTCCCGTGAGTATAATTGTGACTGGCCGGTTTTCCCTCTGGGCCTCATATTAAAATCCGGTCTTATTTGCATCGACTGTGATAATTGTTTTTCCGCAAGGAGCAAAAAAATCCCTCCTGAGTTTGAGTTCGATTACGTCATTAAAACGAGCCTTTCATTTCAAAAAATCCCGATACTGCGTCGCAAAAAGACGAGAATGGAAAATACTCGAGAAGCAACATATTTCTCGTAATTGCAATTAATTCGCTGGGCGCTTCTCGCCGTAGCGAGGCAGATACAAGGTAGATTTGTATCGCGACAAACGGCGAAATTACTGGCGAACGGTGAGCATGAATCTCCGGTCGTTAACGCGGAAGACGCTCGGTTCTCGAGTGGAGGCGTCGATGCGTCTTTTACGACGGAGGACCGCCCTCCTCGCCCCCTCCCCTCACCTCCTCCTCGTCTATCTCCTTAACGGAGTGATAGAAACACCCGCGGGCGTCTCATTTACGCGCGCGTTTTGCATCTACTTTGCCCGCTGTTTCGTTTGAGCGTTCAAGATTCCGCGGAATATTATTTCGTTCTGCGAGTGCGAGGAGGGTACGCATCACCACCTCTCTCCCTCTCTGGAGAGAAAGAAAAAGAGACAGACTATTACCCGCTTTGAAATTCGCAACTCTCGGAAAGGAGCGAAATTTAAAACGCTAAACCGATTTTCCTCGTATGGAGTATTTTCGTTCGCCCTCCTTCCAATGTTACTCTAAACACGATGGAATGCGCGTCAACGAAAATTGTTTACGCGACGAGAATTAGAGGGGTAGAGGATTTCTGTGTTAATTAAAAAATTCCTACGCGTAGCGCGTGAAAACGGACGAAATAAAAGTCGTTGGGTGATGAATGAGCGCGGGGTGTCGGTAACCGCCCTCGAGCTCTCGGAATCGAAAAACTCTCATTCGTTCCCGCGCGCATGGGGATAGATGTACAGCCCGAGTTACGAAATTAGTCGACATTTTTCAGTCTTAACGGACGGACCTATAGAAGGGTGGCTCCGGCACTTATCGGTTCGAAAAATTCGTTGAGTTGGATGTAACGAGCGTGCCCAGGCTGTAAAAACGAAGCGGGAAGGAGAGTAGCGGTCAGAAGGGGTATCGAATAAATTAATGCGAATCGATCGTTTATTAAAGCAAAACTTTATTATAGCAATAGTGAACAATGGATAACTATTAAAGATTTTTTAACATGTTTTTTTTTAATTATTTTTTTTTTGATAAAAATAGCGATTGGATGTTTAGGTTTTTTTTAGTTTAGTAGATGAATATCTAAAGGGGGGTTTCCTCTTATCGTACGAAAATTCGTTTAAAATAAAAGATATATTCTACGTTTTCGTGACGCGCGAGAGCGATTACAACGCGTGCATAGCGCGTGCACGTCTCGTCTCTCGATCGCTCGCGCGTATGAATACATTGTCACCTATTACGAGTTACTTTTTTTGTTTCCTTTACGCTTTTTTTCGTAGCATTTATCATCTCATCTGTTACGTCTTACTCGCTCTCTTACGAAGGGAGGGAAGTGTACCGTACACCGGGAAGTTTCATCGCATTAAAAAACTTTATTCCTAAACTTATCGTTATTCATTTAAGTTGTGTAAGAATATTAAAAATTATCAGTTTATAAATCAATAAATACAATTTGATCTTGTCCGTGTGGTAAAGTGTGTGTGTGAGATGGATGTGTGGGGCTCGTGTTAATGTGTATACATCGTGGCGTCTCGGCTATTTTATCTTGATAGATCTTTTCTTTCCTTTGAACGTCTCTGAAACGTGAATTCGAAGGTCGCCACGATTAAACTATGTATACCAACGAAGATTTTCTTATATAGTAATTCATTCATTAGTTTTTTCTTTAAAGTCTTTCATAAAACACCTTCCTAATACTGCTGAAAATGGATCGATCGTGCGATCGTTGTAACGACGTAGATTCATCACTATACGTTAACAAAAGAATAAAATTAGAAAATCAATTTGTATAAAAAAAGAGGAGCATAGTGATCAGCTGTTAAATGTCGTTACTCATTGGCCGTCGTAGTGAATACAAGAATATTTCCTGTATGGTGGTCTTTACTAATATACATGTGTGTGTGTGTGTGTGTGTGTGTGTGTACATAATCACACATACATATATATATATAGTAAATTTTTTATGTAGTCTTCTTCATTAGGTATACCCATTATTCTCAGTACATTTTCAAATTCAATTTTGTCACTTTCACGATTCGCTTTACGTTGCGACGATCATTTCCGAGTTGATTTTTTTCAATAGATTTATTTTTCACTAAAGTAGACAATAGTTCACTTTGTTTTTGTTCACTCTCATACTCTCTCACTTTCTCTCTCTTTCTCTCTCTCTCTCTCTCTCTCTTTCGTTTCGCGGTCGGCGCTGCGGGAAGCTTGCGGTTCATCTAACACGATTAATGGTTGAAATGAAAGTGAAATGAAATAACGAGAAAGAAAATTCTTACGTGCAACCTAGTCGAGTTAGACCGTAAAGTGCGTCTACTTTGCTTCCCGTCGCGTCAATCGCTCCCGTTTGCATTAACATTTACAGTATGTGTTATCTTAAATTCTAATGTCTAACAATTTTAGGTTCATTTTTTTAGATTGCTTTCTGTAATCACGCTGACATTACGCCGGATGGATCGAAGAAGGATCGGCCGAAAATCGGTGCTAGACTTTTGGTCCGATTTATGCTGGAGTATACTCCTCGAAAAAACCGAGGTCAATTTCTTTTTCAAACGGCTGTATCTAGGTTAAAAATTATCAAATCTGATCGATTTGATTAGATAATTTTTAGTCGAATTCTAACTGTATGAAAATGAGTCCTTTGAATTTTTCAAGTTGTATGTCACTCAACGATCGTCGGAGGTCCCTCCTCGACGCTCCCATTCGAGAAACACGTACTTGTTTTTTTTTTACCATTAACTCATAATACTACGTTCGCCTTTACATTTTTCTTATAACTTTCCTTTTAAATCTACATTAATTAAGTCGCTATCGCTTACGGTATCTATAAACGCATTCATACGTAACGATTTCATTTTTTTTCTCAATATTTATTTCGATTTGTCCTTCGCGTATAATCAGACGCGTTAAAACGCCGTTTTTATTTCCCTAACTCATCAATGATGCCGGTCGAGGAATAGAATTCGTTTTTACTTTTACTTCGAAAATTCGTCGAACACATTATGGGATGAAAGTACGAGAAGAAAATACTCCCGAAACGATAGAATCTGTCTTGAGGGAAGCTTGGAAAAAAGAATGGCAGTGCCAAAACCGAGAAATACAGCATGGAACTTGCTTTCGTTCTCTAATCAGGAAACCCGATAGTGTGAACTCTTCGTATAGGTACACTAGGAAAAAATTTTCTTGAACTACCTAAATGAACATTTACATACCACCAAAACATTTTGGCCGTATAGAAATACATATTTAGTTCAAAAAATTTTTTTTCAGTGGGTATAAAAAAAATCAAGGCTTAATGAAAGGAGAATAAAAATAAATCTTACCCCATACGTTCATAATACTATTCAATACTTGTTGAAGCTCATAATAAGTACATACTCGAGGATAAGATTACCAATTATTGTATTACGCTTATCTAGGGTCTCTCGCGATATCCCTCCTCCTCGTCTTTTCCGCATTTTCGCTCAACATCCCTCCTCTATTTTTATATATACTTCTATAATATTTATATATTTATATATTTCTTTCCTTCTATTCTCGTGTCTAATCGATACTCGACAGATTTCGCCGACACGCTTTTATTTATGTATCGACTATTATCGTGCTTTATAGGTACAAAAAGTATAATCGTCGAGCGGTTAAGAAATTTTTGGCCGTGAACGCGACGACCTCTGTACAATATTATATATAATATATATACTAACCGTACGTACGCACAGCTTACTTCGATTGCCCTCGATCGTCCGATGAATTGTCGAATTGAAAATGAGCAAAATCGTCGATTGCGAATCACTCACACTCCTTCGGTTTTTCCATGAGATCGTTATTTACAAATTTCGATGCACTGAGATGAAAATTTCGTTGAACCAATTAAACTTGCAATCCTATACTGCAAAGTTTTTTAATTTATATTCAAAATTTTATATTCAAAAGATTATATTGTCAGATGAAAATAAAAATTTTTCGAGTGAAAAATTTATTGATTGATTTAAATATTTTTTTAAACTGAACGATTATCATATCGAACTATTAACATATTTTGACAGTATGGAATTGCGTATTTAATTGACCCCGAAAATTTTTTTCTCGGTGCGCGATAGGGGAAAAAAGCGAATAAAATTCGAGAAAAACGTAAATTAGATATTTCGCGTTCCATTCATTTTATTGGTGTATAGAACGATGAAAGGATTTCAAGTGGACGTTTCTCGATGGATGTAGAAATATTCCAAGGCCCCTCCTCGGTATTCGTTTGTCGAGGCTCGGTTTGGATCTCGCGAGGAGCAAGGAGAGGGTCGAGAAAGAAGGCGGGGGAGTAAATCGTGCGCGGAAATTGCGCGGTTTGCTCAGCAATTTTGGAGGATGCGGCGGGCGCGAGCGTGGGGCTCGCTCTCACTCTCTCTCATCAAAAACTAATAAGCAAACACGAATTCTCAGCGCTAATATTGGAGTTGGCTCTACCTGGTGGGGAGAAGAGAAGAGATTTCATACACTCGGATCCTGTATATATACGTATACGTAATCCCGGATTTGTATTCATAATGGATATACGTTATGTACAAGTGTTGTAGCTCGTGTAAAATGTGTAATACGCGAGAGTTTGACGAACGATTCGCATTTCCCATTTTTATTTTCAACTTGAACGAACGAGGGTCCAATCAAGAGAGTTTCAACGATGATCTGTCGCGATTAGGAAAATTTTCGAAGGAGTGGGAGCCAAGAATTTTCCGATTTTTCTTCTCGCGAGGCCTAATGGATTGACCCACGCTAGCACCTTTGATATATTTTTTCTCGGCGACGATAATCCGCGATTTTTTCTCTCTCTCGCCAAAAAAAAAAGGAACGTCGTGTGAACCGAAGATCTGTTTGAGGCAGCTATTCGTACGTTAGTTCATTATAGCCGATAATAATCTCATATGTAACCTGCTTGAGTGACCTCGAAGGCCCGCAGCTCGTTCTATCGTTTCTTTCTATAGTTCGATATCTGAATTAAAGTAAAATAAGTGTCACTCCCATTACGGAAAAATCATCGTCAAATGATAAGTCACGGAAATGCCGAAGAAGAAAAAAAATCGTGTATACCGTCGCGATTTTGTCGCGGATCGTATCACAGGTCTACGTCGTACAGATTTACGACACAATATAGATCCTTATTGGTACGTTATTATTATTTTCTTTCGTTTTATTCGCAGTACTTTTTCACTTGTAAGTTAAGAATGACAGTTCGTTCGCGTTAGTTTTGTTTTCCCTAGTGCATTCTCCTTGGAAACACTATATTTACAGCGTTAGAAGCCAGTAGAAAAGAACGATTAATTGCCGACAGCGCGCGATCGAGCCGATCGGAGTTTTCATTTACTATAATTTCGCGATAAAATTCAACGAAGCAACCGATTCGTTCTCTCTTTCGTCTTTTCATGTATCGTCGTAGTTACTTTTTGAGGAAAGAGAGAAAAGGATTAAGGAAAATCAGTGCCTCCTCTCCGTCGTCGGACTCGTTATTGTCGCCCCGGCGGTCTCGTGGCAACGCGGCTTCAAGATCGGCTTCATCAGACGAGGGGCGTGCCGTACACTTCGTTCGTGTGCACGTTCTGATTGCTGTCATTTTGCTGCCTGGACGCGCATTGCTGCGAAAAGAACGAAATAAAACGGGATAGTACTGTTGTTAATTCGATTTAAAATTTGCAAGAATGTAGATAAATAGTATAGTCGTTGGCAAATTATTATATCGAGAACTAACCACTATCCACCTTTATTTTTTATTTGAAACTCACCAGTTGTTTACGCTCCCAACTCTTCATCGCCGACTTGTATTTCTCGAATTCGTGACACCAATCCGAGTAAATCTTCTGATAGTCGTTCGACTTGGCCGGTGCTGAGCATCTGTGAGCGTCCACTGTAATGTTGTAGGAGCATAGCAGAGCGCCACCAAGCCAGCAATCGTAACGGCCAGCATCTTGCTCGTTCACACCGACGATTACCAAGCCTTTTTCCGAGGTTTCGATAAATTTGTCCCCACCGGCGCCGTATTTGTAAGCTATCTGGTAGCGTCCCTTCTCTTTGCTGTAGTGGTACCACCTGACCTCCTGGTTCGCCAGAACCTCCGGCATCTTGACGAAACAGCCGAGATGGACCGACTGGCCCCACGTGACGACCAGTTTCCTCTTGCCTACGCTGCTGTCGCAAACGTCAGCTGTGCTGTTAGATACGTCCTGGAGGAGTCTAAACAAAAAAATAAACCATTTTAAATAATAATTTTTCTTTGTATTAAGTTAAAAATTTTAATAGAGGAAATATTCTCTTCTAAATAGAGGAAGAAATATAGAGAAAAAATAGAGGGCTGTATAAAGAAATAGGAGATTGCGGATGATTTAATATGCTTACCCAGGCTGATAGGGCTTGCAGGTATTGGAATCCTTATCCCATCCGCAGTATGGATCGTGAACGCAACGTAAGCAGTTGTCGTATCGTCTCGTGCACATGACCAGGTCGATCTGTTTTATTCTGTGGTCCGATGCAACGTAAAGGGCCTTGTGTTCCTTCGAAATTTCCATGGCCTGAATAGGTTCGCCTGGGGTAACGTCAAAGACATCGAGGAGAATCGATTGAGACTCGCCGTCGCCATCGATCCACTGAACGACCTTATGAACGCGACCATCACCTGAAATACGAGGCAAATAACTCCTTGAGAACGAATTTTCCATGGGGGGGTAGCGATAATAGCGTTGTCAGGGGAATTTTCAACCATCGCCCAGATGTATTTTGCGATAACCGCATAATCGGCAAAGAGAAAACTCGATATCGGGCCCAGATGGCAAGAACCGAATTCCCCATTATCGGTGAAATAACGTGTAAATCAAAGACGATACCGTAGTGTGCATGGGGAAACAATTACGGCGAGATATAATGAAGGTGCGAAATTTTTCAATAAATATAGCTGTAAATAATTGGAACGCTGATCGTATCGGTGCAATTATTTTTAATGAGCGTAATGACCGATCGGACGTACCACCGATAAAAATTAGTTTTGCGGCGTATTGATACAAAGTTTAAAATATCGTGCGTTCGGCCGAGAGGGAAATTAATTCGCGAGGTTATTATTGGATAACTCGGGTGGTTAAAATTTATACAGTGGAATTCCTAAATACTCGATTCATTTAGTTTCGATTTCCGCTACTTAAATTTTGCAATTTGAAAATAGAAACTCACTGGATCCGGCGTAATAAACTGTGTACTCGAGGTCCATTCCAACGAAATCTATGCGTAGCTTGTCGACGACCAGTCTGGTGAGCATGACGTCACGCTTGTAGAACACGGGCTTCTCGTTCTCGTGCGATATAGCCGAATCCATGAGGGGATGGGATCTGATGAAGTTAAGAACCGTGTCTGGCAACGATTCGGTATCGTTGACGCACTGTCCGGGACGCGGCTCGGGCACCTTGTTCGAGAGTACCGGTAGCCAGGCGCTGCTGCTGGTCGCCTGTTCTTTGAACTTGCCCCGGAAAGCCTCCTGAATAGCGTCAATGTGGAACGAGCAAATGGCCGAACCCATAAGTCCATTTGTGGATGTTGTGAAGGTTCCATAGAAGTGAGTATCGTCTCCGGGAACCTTGTAAATGCTCTCTGAAAAAAATAGTACATTGATGAGATTCCTCGTGATTAGGTGTATTATAAGACTGCATCTATTTCAATTGCAGAATTCAATCAAAGCAAAAGTACTCACGTATCTCGTTGAAGTAGAAGGGAAACTCTCCAGGAATCGAACAGTTGAGTCGGGCTTTGAGATAGGTCGCCCAATTTTGCGACAGTATGTTTTTACCACCGGTGTCTCGTTTGCAGACTCGCGCGACTCGCGAGTACACGCTCTTGCCGCAGTTGATGTACTCGACCGCCGTCTCGCGGAAGAAGAAGAACACGTGACTGCCGATGTCGTACGACCCGACGAAATTTGGTTCTGGAAAGCGAAAAATGGCGGTTCCTGAGTTACGAATTAAGACTCTTGGCAAAACGCTGGAGTCGCGAAACGCGGCGCAGCGCAAATATCTTATATATAATATATCCGCGTATACATTATTCGTCCGCGTCTCTTGCGGATTCATAAACGCGAGCCGAGCAGTCGACAGAATTCGTCGAGATCAGCGAAAACGCGGCCGGGCCGTATCTCCGTCTCGCTCGGGGTCCTCAGTGCGCGAGCAGCGACGTTACATCCAAGATTAAGACGGAAACGCCGAAGGGATGAGGAAGCCGTTTTACGAGTCCGACGTAATCCGGGATGAATTTCGCATCCCACCGGTACAATTTCGTCGTGTATAAGCGTTGAGCTACTCCCCTCGGCTCTCGTACCTCTCCTCCGCACTCTAGTATTATATATAGCAACAATTAAAAAAAAAAAAAAACTAAACCGGAAAAAATTCAGCTCGGCGAGAAACGTACAGGGTGCTAAATTATCATCCCACCCTCGTCCTTCCCGAATAATAAAACTTTATACCGTGTTTACAGCACGATTTAAACTATCCTGGAAAGCGCGAAAAGACAGCCGTAAAATTCTTCTCGCGGTGTAAAGTCAAACTTGCCACTCTTCTCGTTCTTCGCTCCCCTCCCGCCCCACCCTCTCATTCGTTCTTGCGACAATTTCACTGACCGAATGTTTTATCGATACGGCGCCGATAATTTACGTCGGGAGGGAGATCCGCAAAGTTTAATCGTCGTACGTGATCGCGCTTTAACGAGCGTGCTGCAATTTGTAAGAAGCTGCCGTTGCTTCCCTGTCCATCCCCACCGCCGCGAGAAAGTTATACGACGACGGCGGTAGGTTAGGACAGTCGTTCGTACGTGCCTGCTCGAAATTCAAAGGGGTCGCGATGTAGTATATAGGAGGCCAGGAAAAGCTATAAAACGAGCCTTCGTGTTTCGTATCGTGCACACACACACACACACACACACACACACACACACACATACACAGAGCGAGGTAAATGCGATTGTTTGGGATGATCGTACCGGTGCGAATTCGCGCATCGCTCGAAACTCGAAAAGACGGTCCGTTCGAATCACTCTTCCCAGTTTTCATTTAGTGCCCACTAACCGGCTGGTAAGATCGGAAAGTGGCTTAACGCGAACTTAATGAGCATCCACTTGTCGCTCTTTTACGATCTTCACTCGTAAAAACAGCTACTCGAACACTCCCGCGGCGGGCGAGGCGCTCCGGCAACTTTCCAACCGATTTTTGGTAATTCCGCGCGAAACGAGAAGGAAGAATTTTAATTGAAAAGCCAATTTCTCGAAGCGAGAATCTGTCGAGTAATTTCAAACGTTGGGGAACTTCGGAATGGTTTTTCGGAGCGGAGAATAGTCGATGCCGTTTCAACGTTCTCGGTAGCATCGCGATCGCTATTAAATTATTTGAGTAAGATAATTTTGGACAATATCTATTCCAGCGATTCATCGTAATATTATTTATTATTTTAGTAGTATATTCTTCAAAAAATTGAGGGTACAGATATTTTTAAGTGGTGCTATTTTAACTAAAGATCAATTTTAATCAAACGTCGGTCAATCCTCTATATAAATATTTTACATATTAAATATTTTTAAGTAATATACAGGGTGATTCAGAACTCGACCGTCAATTAAGAATCGTCGATAGTTGGAATCATCCTGAGTTTAATGGCGAATTCCGTTTGTTAATATTAAGTTCGCCACACAGTTTCCCACTCATTCTCCCATACATTTACCCATACTGTATGGCAGAATGTATGGGTAAATGTATGGGAGAACGTGTGAGGGAATGTATGTGCACAAGTACTTTCGTACAGGAAAATGTAGGTTAAAAAGTGCGTTCGACTATTCTTAATTGACGGTCGAATTCTGAATCACCCTATATATCGGTTACTGATATATTTCTGAGGATTTAAAATCAAATCACGAAAAATAAGATTGAAATACTATATTTTCGCGATAATGGAAAAGCCAATCTCGGGTTTCGCGCAGTCGCGTCCGATTTGATAGCGAGAGAGACGCGGCTGGTGAGCAGAGGGTGGATGGAGGGCGAAACTTTACGTCTTTGTCCGCCGTTTAATCCTAACTTCTGTATCACCTCCCGAGGACGCTCTATTCCAGCGTTACTTTCATCGGTTACTTCTCTCTCTCACTCTCTCGGTTTTACTCCCCCCGGGTCTCGGGGAATCGCATCGTTCTTCATTGTAGATACCCTTATATTGCGAGGGAAGAGGTCCACGAGAAGCTCTCCTCCTGTAGAGAGAGAGCGGCGGGCTCCGCGAAGGGTACCATCAGTCTCGCGAGGAGTCTACTAGCGCATTTAATCAACGCCTCACGGCTAATAGACAAACTCGATGCGGCAGAATGGCCTCTTGATGGTCCGATGGATGCAACAACGGCGCGAAACGGAAAGAGAGAAGGAAGGAGAAGAAGAGGTTACCCGGGGGTTCAAATTAAAGGACGAAACAAATGGCTAATCATGCATTCCCAGGAGGCGCCGGGGGTACAGACGCGCCACCCCCGGCCAGGTCGAGTCTCGAGTCCATTAACAACCGACCGGGGAAGTCGAGATACACTTTATACACAGGCGAGGTCGGGAATATTTTTCTCTACCGTCTCCGCGCCTGCCAGCCGATTTGTGCTGTATAGTCTTCCTTCTTTATTTTACTTTTCATCCCGCTCCCCGTCTGTAGTATAATTGCTACTATTTTACGAAACGAGCCGGCTTCGTGAATTTTCTCGGAGGAAAATTCGGAGAAAGGGGGTAGACGACGGTGGGGTGTGAAACAGGAATATACACTCACTGTCGAGCCACTTGGAGTCGTATTTGAGGGTCCTCTTGAAGCTAAAGGCCTTCCGCCCGGTGGTAAGATTATAGAGATCCGTACGAAAGATGACCGTGTCGGCCTTGGTGAATTCGGCGTTAGTGCCGGAATAAAGTGCCGGCAAATCCCCGGGATTTCCCTTCTCCACCCACACGGCCGTCGAGTTGTCGGCGGGGTCGTATGGGCATTTGGCGATTCCCATGCCTACGCCAGGTACGAACTCGTGTCGTGGCAGATGAGTGAGATTGCTCTGTAAACGTAAGAAACGTCGTTCCGAGTTATGATTTGTTATTTTTTCTCTTTACATTCAAAGAAATCTGTTAGTTTTTCTTTCAACTTTTACTAATAAAAAACAAAACTAGTAAACTGCTAAGAATTTCTCTGAGTGCAGGATCAAGTCGAATCAAAGACTCACATATATCACCCAGTCTTTAGGCGAGTGTGCGTTCGTCCCGCACATGTAGAGCCTGTTGCCATCTCCCATTGGTTGAATCACTCTTATGTGATTTCGACAGTCAAAGTGCTGAAATAAATAATTATTTTTGAGAATGATATAAATAATCTCATCTAATAAGCGAAATACCAACCTCTGATTTGCCTTTCGATACACAATTGGCCACATTGCTTGGTTCTAGATTGAGAGCGTCTCTCTGAAAAAACAAAAAGGAAACATTGTAAATTTCAACTAGATGAAATACATTTTTTTTATCGATTGTTTACATACTAGGAAAAATTTTACTGAACTATTGACAGTTTTGGTTCAATTTTTTTAGTGCAGAATAGAGAGGAGAATATCGCATTCACGGTGATGAATCGTTTGTTGGGCCTCGCCAGGACACGGATCTTAGATCTCATAGAAACACTCCTTTGGTTTGGATTCGAACTCGGAGAACGGGAAGTGGTTCGTTTGCGCGTTCAATTGTCCGAAACGCGTCTCGTCCACAAGCGATCGATCTCTGTTCGCGTGCCGCGCCCAGCTTCGCCCCCCCCCCTCTCTCTCTCTCGCTCTCTCCTCGTGCGATGGTGTCACGAGCAGGAGTGGGCCGTTTAATTCTCGAAATCGTCGACGTCGTGCTACGGTGCAGTGCAGTCGTCGACGACGCTGCTCACGACGATTGCTCGGGCAATTTTCCCCCGTGGATTTTAACGACGACGAGAGGCGAGGATTTTATCGGCAAAAACGTTCCTACCTCGTTCGAAATTACCGATGACTGATCGAGATTAAAAAGAGGAAGGAGGAGAAATCGACGTGGATAGAAAAAATTTTTTGCGTTCGTCATATTCGACCTCTCGATGAAAAAGGAGAGTGGTAGGGGGGACGAAACGTTGAAGCGGCAGGGAGTGCGAGAGAGGATTCTCTCGTCCGATTCCGGTGCGCCGTGAATTTTCGTTAAATTGCCAGAGTTCGCAGTTACGGGGCACAGCTCGCTGTGCATACGAATAGACACCACCCACCACCCGCGTTCTCTCCTCTCGCCCCCCGTGAAACGCGCCGCGGAGAATAACTTATTTACGAATCAATTCCGCGTGCAAAGTTAGCTCGCGGTATGCAAAACACCAAAGTCGAAGCCAGTCAGTGGAGAGTTCCCTCTCTCTCTCTCTCTCTCTCTCTCTCGCTCTCTCTTCCTGTGTCTATACCTATCTCTACCTTCCCATCCTTTCTCAGTTCAGCGAGTTTTTTCTCCCGCCGATAGTTGACCGAGAATATCCGATGCTTGCTTCCCGCGATGAGAAAGATAAAGAGAGCGAAAAATTGCCGAGGAAATAAATCATCCCCAGAATCGAGCATACCTACTTCCTTCGGTGTCTAACGTAGAAGGCGCGAACGTTGAGAAAAAAATTTTATTTAACCCCTTTTATTACCCTCATATTGTCCTATATTTTTTAACTTGATTGTTAAACGTGTTGTAGTCGTTGACGACCCCGATGTTGAAAGCGACATTAAATTAAAAATGAATCATCCCAGCTACGATTTTAAATACGTCGATATTTCTTTATGAGGGGCTGTGTATTTCTCCTCTTGTCGTTCTAAATACAGCGCTGAGAATTCGCATATAAATCTCTAAAAATGTTGCTGATGAACGGAAAAGCTGATCAAGAATATTAGACGATCATGCAGGGGATTCGTTTGGATTTCAGTGTTATTATTGGAACGCGATGCTAGGAAAAGCCTCGCTGGCAATAATATTGTCAGCGATGCGTGGTGCATCATTTTATCGCGTCGCCTACGATGCCATTAACTTTACGGCCCTGGCGTGCCTCACGGCATGCAAAACGTTCTCCACCCCTCCCCATCCCCGACTTCCATTACCGACACGGTACGTCGACTATTAAACAGAAATATCTTCGCACGAGAGCGCTGACGGTTCTCTCTCTCTCTCTCTCTCTCTCCCTTCCGCTGAACCCTAAACTCTCGAGGAATTCAGTTTCCGCGGCTCGCACGACGGTATTTCGCTGCGAGCTACGAGCCGCGACTCGAGCGCGCCGGTGCTTTAAGAAACGCGGTAGCAGACGGTGGACCGGAGGGCGGAGGACATTCCAATAGCGTTTGGATTTCGATGAATGGAAAACCTTCCAGGAAGGGTTGAAATTTTCGAATCACTGGATCGGCCTGTGGAAAACATCGGGCTCGCGAGAATCAGGTTATTCCAGGACTGTTATTACATAAAATATTCCGAGAGAAGATTTGCAAACGAAATAGACTCAGAAATATTCCAACCGGTAAGAGTTCGAAGGTTCCGAGACCCTACTGTCCCTCCGGCCGAGTGATTAAAGGTGCACGCGAAGCCCAGGACGCGAAACTCTTGCTCGTTTTAATCACGAAAACGTATATTATAATACCAAAAGCGCTGATGTATTCGCGAAGCGAGGGAAATAAGGTCCGTTTGCGTGAGTGTCGAAACTATTGCGACGGGCTGGAGGGGTGGTTGTCTTTATACGACGCGAGTCGCGAGCGAACGTCATTTCAAACTCCGGGGTAACATCCCACGTTTCATCCTAGTCTCATCCAGCCAGTCGCTGCCTCGGAAGCGCGCGTCTGAGGGTCTAATTAACGGCTCACGAATTACGCTCAAAAGCTAATTCAATAAACTGAAATGATAACTCGTTTTCGTAGAAAGAGGTAGGTAAGAATATACAAGCATCGCGAGAATTTACAAGACGAATCGATACTGAAAAAAGAATAATTTTTTTTTATTTGAGCATCGATGAAGTTAAATTATTAAATAGAAAATATTGTTATAATTTTTGACTCTCTCACATCTCGAGTTTCGATCGATGAATCGAACGATATCGATTATACGCTAGTGCGAGTTTTGCTCGTCTCACGAAAAATCTTCATACGAGGATATCCCTTAGCGCGAGCGAATATACGTACACTACATCTCCCGGTCTGGAGGGTTCTATTGATAAGAAGAGTAAATCACAAAAATCGAAATCCATCGTATCGGATTGGAATCAATATCGGAATGTAAATTGAATCGCAGTTCGGAAATATTTCTCTTTTATTCGCCTTTTTTTCTTTTCCTTTCGCTTCTCTATTTTTCACGAGACGCGGGGAGAGACGAATTCGAAGGAGCTCAAAACGACGGCTTCCATTAGGAAAAAAAGTGACTTACGGCGCTCCAATCGACAGCGAAAGGCACTTTTCTTTTCTCACGCGTGGGGCGTCGTGTTTCAAAATTCTGATGAGGCGGGCGAGGGAAAAAAAGCGAAAGATCGAGAGGAAGGAGAGAAGAGAATTTCTCCCTTTACTGGTAACATCCTTCAAGGCGGCAATCGCCATCACCGTCGAACACCGGCGAGAATTTTCATTCGCTAACGCCCCTACGACTCGGCCGTTTACTATTTGATGAGATAAAAAGGGCCAAAAACACTCGGGCTTATACCCGGCATTCGAGTAGCACCGCGAGAGCCGCCGGATCTCCCCGCATCGTGAATACTTAAAGGCGTCTCTCGCGCGCGAGCCGCGCGTGTCTGCCCGCCGTGCGAGTCCTACGGCGAGATCCAGAGGTTAGGGGGTGCCGATACCCACGGGATACGCGCAGTTTTCTACCCTCAATATTTTAGCGCGGTAAATTGTACGTATACCGCTTTCTTCCTCTCTCCTCCGACGATCTCACCGCGTCTAACTGATAGGAGGGTCGAGAAATAGAAAAAAAGAAGAACCAGAAGAAAGGGGAAGTAAAATTTATTTTCTTCCACGCGGGGTGGAAATATCTCGCCTGCTCTTTTTACGTCTACCCAAGCGCTTTTATTCTATCGCGCTCTGTCGATATTCGCTAACAATTACTGCTTCACTACTATTTTACACACGCCGTTTATTACTTTTTATTTATTCAATTTCCCATCATAAAATCTCTGGTATAATAATACGGTTTTGTACACAAAATTTGATAATAAGTGACAATAATGGAACTATATACTGGGTGTCAATGCTAATGTCTTTAATGAACATGATCATATTTCCGATGAAATCTATTCTCGTGTGTTCATTCGGAAGACTGCCAGAGTGGTAGAATGACGGAGAAAGGTATAGAATTATTTACAAGTATCCCGTGCGGAATTCATCATCGAGCTGTAAAGCTCGAGGTTATGCCCTCTCCTCCAGGTACAGTATTATATACCGGCGTGACGGCAATTTCTCTACTTTTCGTCTTCGGCGACGGCGTGCAAAGAACGTAGGAGGAAAAAAGCCTCACGAATCGTACATATAAGAAGGAGAGCGAACCGTCGCCGAATGTATATTTGATGTCGTCATTTTTGGAGAGGTGGAGAGGGTGAGAGAGTAGAGGGCATATGGGCACGGGCAACAGAGGGCGCGTTTATATTTCAGAGCTTGGCAGGATTGTTTACTACCTCATCTGACGCTCGTATTACTTCGACGTTATATATATAAATGCCCTCGTGCGCACGGACGTGTGGCGCACGTGCGAGCCTCGAAACGCGGAAATTCCGCGGCAGCTTGAGCGCCCGCCTGCCATGTAACACGCTTCGCGCCCATCTTATTACGTTATA
>NCVS01000261.1:153453-171195 GCA_003055095.1 Goniozus legneri
TATATATATATATATATCATTCTGTATGCACATCTATCTCGTAGGTGGATTTTACTGCCGGTGTAAATCCTAACGCGTAGCTTGGGGGGACGCGAGGGGAGGGACTCCGTACAACCTACATATTCGTGATCCATTTCGGTCGCTCGAACGCCCCGAACTTTACAACCGCGTTTTTTATTTTAATTCTCGAAGATGACATATCCTCTGAGATACGGTCGAGCCAGTCCAGCGATTTTTACCGGCACTGGCTTGTACACTTGGAATAAAACTTGACAAGCTTGTTTGATCTTAATAATTTTACATAAAAATCAGAGTATCTCATCAAACTGTTAAAAAATTGTTTTGGTATGCAAATACTCATTTAGTCAACAAATTTTTTTCTCAGTGTAGGTCAACCGATTTTTATATTCGTCACTCTTCAAAAATGTCGATCTCGTTCAAAAATTCGAAGAACGGCTTTCTTTCGTATCGAAAGATGCACGGGGGCGAATCGTATCGGCGCAGTCAAAACGTAACGGAATGCACACGCTATAAACTTATAACTCGAGTCTCGTTTGGCTCTTACGCGAATATCGTATATCCGTATGTATATGTAGCGTGCAGTGCAAGTGGAGGAGTGTGATATCTCATCCGCGGTTTTACAGCGACGTAAATCGAAGGTTGCTTCCTTAATACTTTATCGTCGGGCAGGTGAGCGTAAAAACCGCCTCGTCCTCGTTCTTCTCAGATGCGGTAGAAGCCAATCGGCCTCTCTCGCTCGCACACACACCACCCACATCTACGAACACACCACGCCGACTTTTCTCACCCCTACGGGCTCTACGGCTGCTTTATATATGTATATATAAATGTGGGTGTGTATGTGGCGCATCCTAGTGGGATCCTGTCCGGGATTGCTCGATGCTTTATTGGACATAGTCGCGAGCTTTATCGATTCCGATTTTCCACCTTCTCTCTCCTCTCTTCCTCTCTTTTGCCCGCGCCTGCTCGGACCCTTCTCGAATTTCGTATACTCGGCTTTTACGTTCGTCTCTCTCTCTCTCTCTCTCTCTCTCTCCCTCTCTCTCTCATCGTTCTCTTTATACTTTATTTATGCTATACGAGAAAATAGTCCGGTAAAACTCTTAACGTTTCGTATTCGTTACGAGACGCTCAATGTGTACTAGATGATTCGAAATTATCTTTGACCCGAATACTTTCTAAAGATTCTTTGCGATTATGAGGACTCCCGTCATGTCTTTTGAAAATATTTCTAGATCACCCTGTGCGTAGTATTTTGGGTATTATCTTTTTCAAACAAATATTTGGTTAAATGTACTCGATATTCATTTTCGTTATTTTATCATTTATTTCATCTGTATTCTTTTTTGATATTAAGTAAATACCAAAATTTTTCTTTTTAACGGACCTTTGAGTACACCCAGTTTGAAATTTTGTACATTCGCCCCCGTGCTTCCGCAATTTTTTATTCAAATTCGACGGGTCTCTATGCAAGATTTTCTTTCTCAGGCGACAAGTGCGCAGTGCGTGTGTCGCAGAGCGCGAGCGTTATTTTCACGTCTCTAAAACCTGCACACGGTTCAGCGCCGGATAAAACGCGCGATGAGAAACGACAAAGAGGAGGCGAAATATGAAGTCGGGTCGAAAAAAGAAGCGCCGCTTTAACGTCGTTTATATTTTCAATTTTTCTCCCGGCGAAGTTTCGCTTATTCCTCGGATACTTGGCCGATATCTTCTTTTTTTCACTTCCAGTCATTGTATACGTGGTTCGGGTGTCACGGATAAAAATATCACGTATTCGCATCGACTTTTTCCGACCGAGTTACATGCCCGAAGGTGATAGCTCTCCCCAGCGAGTGAGAGAGACGGAACGAGAGAAAGGAAAAGAGAGATCTCGCTTGCTGCTCAGTATGCATGTATGCAAGTTGCAAAATTGTATCGCGTGTCTCTATCGCATCCCACCAGCCCAGCCCACGACGTCATCTTATGTTTTTTCGCGTGCGCATTTTTCGCGCTACATTCCCCGCCCCGGCGCTCGCAACTCGCCGTCGATCTCCGCCACCCCTTCGGTCCGCAACCGCTGTGCATGTCCCGAGGGATAGTACGCCCGATCCAGAACGGACCGCGCCGCCGTTAACGTTTTAACGGACGCCCGCAGCCACGGTAAAATCGAAACCCCATTCCTCGCACGCCCGTTAATTCTCTGTGGAATCGAAGCACGCGGTGGAAGTCTCTGTGCTCCTCTCTTTCTCTCATACTCTCGCTATGTATGTATATACCATACAGGTTCGAATGGGATTTCGCTGTTAACCGTGACGTATTTCAACCAAACCCCCCGAATCGGAGGGGTGGGGGTGCGGAAAAGGGGGTCGAACTTTGTATTCGTCATCTGGCGTCGAAATCGATCGCGAGAGAGAGGGGAGAGAAAAAATTGACCCATTTCACGGCGTGGCGATACAATAAGAAGAATTGTTAATAAGTCGGGGGTGCGAAGGGTGGAGGAAAAAATTCGATCAAAATACAAACGAGTTCGAGCCCGACGATCGTCGTATAGACGAGCGCAAAAAGTTGACAATAGGAATCTCGCATCTGCCGATTTACGGTGCGGTGGAAGAGAGAAAGAGAGAAAAAATTGACACGTATGTAGCTAAAAAGGACAGGAAACTGGGGGGTCCGGTTTTGGCCACGTTCTTCGCGGTTTCGGTTTTGCGACAGGTGGTAACCATTCGATATAATTGCTGTCTTTTGTTTTCGCATTTCTCTCTCGGGTTCCTTTTGTGACATTCGGAGAGGTCATACGGCTATCACGAACCCTTTTTTTTCATTTCTGTGTACCCGTAGACGGAGATCTCTCTGGTTGTTTCGATTTCCGCTCCCTTTTTTCTATCCACTCGGCCGCGACGTTTCAACGCATAGAGAGCGCGTCCGAGCGACGGCGCCCGTTTTACGCCATTCCCCCCTACCCCTCTCTTCTCTGGTAACGAGTTAATCCAATAACGAAAACTGTAATATACGTCGCTGTCTCTCGGTACTCGCGCGATTACATCGTTGCCAATTTCGCGGAACGGCACTTTACTGCCGCCCCTGGTCGAACTATTCTGTTTCGCGTTTTTGCTTTCTCTCTCTCTCTCTCTCTCTCTCTCTTGCTATCGTTCATTTCTTTTCCTCTTTTATCTTTCCGCTTCTATTCGTCGACGATTTACTCATCGTCGAGTGCAATTTTCCCCCCCGTCGATCATTATAGTTCACTTTTCCTACATTCTCGATAGAGTAGATTGACACTGACAGAAATCTGCTAGTTAGATTTTATTGTTTCGATTAGTAGACAGGTTAGTACCTAAGACTATATCGATTCACTATTTTTCACTTGCTAATAAAAATAGTAAAATAATAGTCAATTTTGCTAAAAATTTCTCCGAGTTCGGTAGAAATGATTCTGTCGAAACAACAGCATCGGTGAAAAGTAAATTAGATCGAATAGAATCGAATGAAAAAAGAGAAAGTCTTGTTCAAACGAAAGCAGCGAGCGAGTAAGACTGGCCGTTTCGCAGGGTTAAAAAGCAATTTTCCGTGTCTCTGACGGAATCGGACAGTCGCGCGCCGCTAAACTGTTACGGCCGCTGGCGACCGACGCGTTCTGTGTATACATCCTATACATTGTGTGCAAAGCAATTTCGATTCAATCTCTACGATTGAATGTGCATCGCGTTGTGCGTCGGCCTTCGAAAACGAATCCCGTTTGTCTGCGTACTTTCCTCTCGTTTTTTTTTTGTTTAGTTAGTTTGTTTGAAAATTTAGGGCTATGGTAAAGACTCACCTCGCAATTCGAGTGGCTGATGTTGCTTAAATTCAACCTGAAGATCTTATCCCTATAACATAAAAGAATAAATTCTTCGTTAATCGATATCGTATTCAAATACACAATATCAATAGTACATTGGAAATAAAATATTCAACAATTTAAATATTCATTTGAACCATAAACGTTGAGTGTATTCAACAAATCTTTTATTTTCAGAGTAGCATGACAGGTACAAAAAGACGTGAAAAATTCACGGAATATTTCACTTCCTACGATAGCTCGCCGGGACAACAATTTTTTTCATTTTCTTTCCTCGCTTCTCCCCCTTACACCCTTCGGAAAATCCCGGAATACGCGCTCACGACGATTGCGGATCGTAAATCGCGTAAACGGAGGCAAGAAATCCGTGAGGGGTGACTATACACGCCAGGTTCCCAATGTTTCGCAACATTAGCGACGGTGCACCGCATAACTTTATTCCGATGGTCATTCGTCATGGGGTTTTTCAATAGCTGAACTCAGCCGGAATATACGTACATATATACAAACACACCCGTACATGTAAGTGATGTATACATATATCGAGAGAGACACAAGAGAGCTTCGAGCGCTATCTTTCGTTTATCGCGAGCGAAAATCCGTGAAAAGGTAAATACCGAATGGGGAAAAACAAATCCGGACTTCGTGAATCTGCCCTTTTCCCTGCCCTTACCCTTCTTTCTCTTCCTCCCTTTCTATTTCGCTCTCTGTGAGCTAACTTTCATATATATATATATATATATATATATATCGTATATATATAACGTCCGACTCGGAGAAGGATGGTCTCGCTGATGGAAGGGGGGAAACTATACGTGCTGGCGCGCGAGGCGAAAAAAGAAGCGAGCGAAAAAGGAAGAAAATTGGTAGAAGGAGCAATTTGGGGGATGTTTCGAAGGTATCGGAGCGGTAGCTGTCCGTTCGCTTTCAATTTGGATCGTACTCGTCCGATCGCCGTAATTTTTTTCTCTCCTCCTCGCGCTCTTTTTTAATTCCCCATCGAACATTCGATTACGCCCCCGATTTTTATTTCGCGCTCGACGATCTCGCACGTGACTCTTAACGGCGGAAATCCAGTACCGGCGCGTGATCTAAAAAAATCCAAGCGATTTCAATCTCGCTATTAATTCAATACTCGTAGGATTTATTTCTTATAACCGTACGAGTTATTCAACGAGATTTTTTTCTACAACTTTGAACTCCCGAGATTCCATTGTGAATTCCATTCGAAATACAATCGAGACGCGTGCGTGACGCTTCTCACCCCTTCCATCCCCCTCTCCGGTATTCCTCGAGCGAGAGAGAGGAGAGCAACGCATCGCGAATTCCGACTTTCGCGTTTTACGCGTGACAGACAGGGCCCCTCTCCAGTCGAGCAGCGAGATAGATGCATTATCCAACGCGTCAAGATTCATCCCTCTCTCGCGCGAGCGCCCTTCGAGCCTCGTCGGATTTCGGACGTGCGAGATATATGACGGCGCGAGACAGAAACGAAAGCCGCCGGGGCTCGGTATTTACGCCGAATATAACGTACAGCGGTGAGGGGGTGGCGGGAGGGAATCGCACACATCTCTCGCGTGCGGACGGCTCAGCATAATAGACCGATTTTAATAATGCGAACGGTAAATCAAGAAACAGCGATACGACCGGTAAATCCCCATGATAAATCGCGCAGCGAGACCTTACGCGCGAATGAATCATACTTTTCCACCGTTTTTATTTTTTTGCCCTCCTCCTCCTGCGAGGAAAACAAAATTATTCTTCAAGGGCTAGGAAGTTTTTTCGCGAATGTTAATTATCGATTTTGCGAGGGAGAGGGGGGCCGAAAGACAGAAGCTGTGTAGGTTCGAAATTGTAGGGATAAACCGGGCGGGATATGCCATGTAATCCCGTGGCCATTTTCACTTTGTAGCGACGCTAGGAATCGTAATTTCGAGCGAAACGGCGAGAGCGAGAGCGAGAGGGGTGTATCGTGAATTCTAGTCTCGAGGAATGCCCGTTAGCCCGGTGAGGGAATCGCGGTCGGGTGGAACGAGGAAGAAAATGGATCGCGGGGGTTCGGTAGGTGCGCGCTCTCTCCACCCGAGCAGAAACAGAAGACTGACTCGGCAGGATCGGGCGAAACGAACGAGGGAGGCGTTTACGAGGTCGTTTTAGGACCCGGCGAGTGGGAGAATCGCGGAGGCTGTGCTCGACGCCGGGATATTATTGGAATGCAAATAAGGCCGGAGGTCTGGTGAAAAAAAAAGAGAGGGAGAGAGGCATTTCTGTTTCTCTTTTTCCACCCAAGAGAAACGGAAAGTCACTCGACTATTGCTCGTTAAACGCGAATGAAAAATAAAGGATGTAGAAAACAACGAAATAGAATAATTTTTCCACGCGGAGTTCCGAACGACGAGAAATTATATCGAATCGTCGACGAACAAACGAGGTGGAATAATAACACCGAAAATGAACGGGGGCAAAAAAAAAAATAAAATACAATAGACGTTACGCGACTGAAATCACCCGAACGAACAATAGACCGAGAATGCACGAATGGGACAGGGTTGGGGATAGTTTTTTGCATTTTATTCCGGAATTCGAGGATGAAACGCGGTGAGACGCGACGATACTTTTTGTTACCTGTTCGTCTCGCAATTTTCAATTACATTTTTACCTTCTCTTAAATGATTTGAGCTCTATTGTTACCAAAATTTTCAGTCTTCGAAACAAATGTTCAAATAAGGGAGTATAAAAAAAACTACAAAGTTTCGTGAAGATTTTTTTTGTTAAGGGAAGAATTAGATGAAATTATAGGTTGGAATAATAAACATTGTCGTAGTTTTTCTCGGCGATGATGTATCGGGGGGGGGGGGGGGGGACTTTCAATTACATTTTTATTTTCTCTTTAATCTCTCTTTTCCTTCCCTTTTTCGCGATCGCGATCGAAGCACCCGTGTTCGTATTCGTCTATAATTGAAAAGCGTTTCAATTAGCGGTCGCCTTAATTGCGGTACGCCGGGGTACCCGCGGCAACAATCCTCGAACTACAATTAACGGGTATCATCTTTCTAATTAACGCGGGCTGCTAACGGTGTTTTCGCTAGTTGCATCGATCAGCATTTTGCCCCTTCGATCCCGCCGAAAGAATCGAAACTCGAAACGAGAGTCCTCGTTCGATGCGGTTAAACGAAGCGGGGAATTTTTTTACCTTTTCCCTCTTAATGGACCATTAAAACGAGAAACGCTGTATCGGGATGGTCGAATAAGAAACTCGTAAAGGGATCGTCGATCGTAAAAGCCCTTAATCGGTTAATATTATTGAGACGACGCTTTGTGCGCGTGTGTCCCGTTTCGAATAGTTTTTCTCTTCTCTCTCTCTCTCTCGCGCTTTTTTCTTTCTCTTTCTTCTTCTCTTTTTATACGATATTCTTATCGGAATTCGATGTCGCTGCTCGCAGTGATGCAGGAGGTCGCGCGCACCTACGGGCGCGCAAACGCAAGCACGTGGAACCAAGCCAGAAAGCAGAAAACGTTAAAATCGAAGTACCCGCTTTTCCGCCGCGTGCGCGAGAGCCAAAGCTTGGATAAGGGGGTGCAGAGGGAGCGGAGTGGAGGGAAATGCAATTTATCGTAACCGAGCAATTCTTTCTCTCTCTCTCTCCCTCTCGCGTTTCTACTTTTACTCCTACTTGTGCCACTCCGCGGTCTCGTCATCTTGTTACAAAAGCGAAAGAGGGAGTTACGACCGCAGTGAATGGGCGCAAAGGGTGAGGTTGGAGGGGAGAAAGAAGCTTTACAAACGCCCTCTAGTTTTTCGCTTTGCTGTTTTCTCTTCGTCTCTCTCTCTCTCTCTCTCTCTCTCTCCTCGGTTTCCGTTTTATTCGCGGAGACTATCGCGGAATTTCTCCTCTTTACCTTCCCGCGTTTATCGGATCGTACGACGTTCCCTAAACGGCGAAATCGTACACATTGTTCCTGCCCTTCTACACTGACAGCGAAACATTTTGTTGAGCTTTATCAAACTGCAACGAGGAATAAAACGTTGAAGTACTACATGCACAATAGGTGGAGAGATGAGTACTCGATTGATCCTTCCCGCATAATTTTTCCCCCGTGACTGCACAAGTTCGAGTCAAAAAGTAGGATAGGACGAAACAGGTTCAACTACTGACTTGTTTAAAGTTTATTTTATCTTTTTATTACGTTTGTCTCAATTTTTGGCTCCGACACTTTGATAACTTTTCACCGTTGCGGGAGAGTAGCCAGACTCGATATTTCATAGAGCGAGACGCGATGAATTCCTAATTCGAGGCGCTATACTACTTTTTTCCAATGTCCTCTCTCGTCGATCGCGCTCGATGGGGCATTTGTTTGGCAGAATGAGAGGGAGGGAAGAAAGAGAGGAAAAAAAATCCGGCCATCGGTGTACCGGCAAAAGACTCACGGCTATATATTTTCATTCGTCCGATCCGATCTCCCCATCCTGTCCGTTCTGACGAGATTCGTGTCAAACTCCCTTTTTTTTCATCCGTCAGAGAATAGCGAAATAACGGAAAAAGAAAAAATTTTGTTCTACTTACATAGCACCGACGTACAGAGCGTCTCTCTTGCTGTCCAGATAAAGGGTCCTATAGTAGAGCATTCCGCAGCTGAATTCCCGCACGTGTTCTGAAATCAGAATAAACAAAGAGATTAAAAAAAGGAAAGAAAAGTGGAAAAGAATTCGAGGACCGAAAATTCTCCCTCGGAGGGCGAGAAATTCCTGTCATCCCGTACCAAGCGATAGATTACGCAAACTGCGATAGAGGTGTTCGTAGCACCGAGCCGGGGAACGCTAGATTTTCATTAGGACTTTTATAATACCGAGGGTTAGTCTTGTCATACGGTTGCGAAATCCGTAATCCCCCTCCCTAGAATTGAACTTTGCTCGACGCAATTTCGAATCGTGCGCCGTTCCTATCCACACGCTATACGTACACACACGTCACTCGGTTTATTCTTCGCGTGGGGATTGATCTCGGATAATTCTCTGAATGGTGAAATATCATCCCTGTGTATGAGAATAGAAAGAACTTGATTCGTTTCGATTTCCCGGAATAGCAAGCCGTGTATTTTTTTCTCTTGTATAATTCTCGTGCGAGAGTGCGCAACTGGAATTTTTTCTGTACTTACTTAGCGGGCGACACATTGAATTAAGCGACACGATTTTCGAGTGCGCTTTTGTAACCCAGCGAAGAGTTAAACGACGAACAGAAGGGGGTTGCCTTGGGTAAAGCGGACTTCGGCTTTTCTCTCTTTTTCAGGGTGTATATTCATCCCCACCCCCGAGCCATCGCTCGGGCTGTCCCACTGGGAGCAGGTCTGCTTAACATATGAAAGAGTAGTGGCTCCACCCCTCTAAATATACTCGTTTTCCATGCTCTATACTAACAGAGCGCGAACAATACTATATTTTATGCGATATCGGTGTATATAGAGTTTGACGTCAAATAAAAGGGGTTCGCGCTGTTAGAAAACTTTGCTCAGTCTACTTTTCCCTCTCTGTCTCCTCGCGTCCTATTATATTGTCCTGGCCATCTTCACCTCGCTTCTGTCATTTCTCTATATCTATCCCAGCAGAGTCATTACATCGTTCGAAATTTTATTTTTTCATAAAGTTCGCTTCTCTATTTTGTGTCGATTTCTCAACACACTCGAACCTAATGTGTCCGTTCCTCACAGCTTTCATTCGTATTCTATTAATTTCGGTTACCGCGAAAATTTTCATCCGCAATCGAATTCGCTCGCACCGATTCGTTAATGAAATATCGAGGGGCCGAAATTTTATGGTAATTGAAAAATTCACACCCGAGTGTTTATCGGGGTTGGGCCGGTAGCAAAAAAAAAAAAAATGACGGTAAAAAGAGAAATTTGATGACGAGGCGCGTTAATTTGACGCATTAGTCGCGCACGACGTGCCGTTTAATCGGTTTAACGTCGTGAATTTATTCAAATCGATATCCCGTAAGGTACGGGGTTCGTTAGACAGACGCGAATAGACCGCGAGCGGAATACATTCCGAGGGGACTACGGGAACATTTATTTTCTCTTGCTGCTACTGCCGCTGAATGAGAGAGTCGGGAGGAGAAAGAGAAAGATATTCATGCGCCCCTGTTTCTGGTTCGTCAATTCTTTGTACCCGAAACCACTCCTCTCCCACTTCTCTCCTCTCTTCTAGGGGCAGCACTGATTTCATTTCCGGTATGAAATCCTATTACGTCGAAAACTGCGCACCTGTTAGTTTTTCACGCCTATTCGCGCCTTCGGTTCGTTATTCAATCGTCATTGGAGAATTGCAACTTTTCAAAACTCCAATTTTCACACTCCTTAAAAAAATCAAAGGGACAGTCATCATCTTCAAGTTCAGAGTCCTCTCAATTTTTTTTCAATAGTATGTCTCTCATCTCCATCTCTTCGTACCGTCGAAAGAAATAAAATCCCTTTTCTCGCTTTCTCTCGCGTATGTAAAAGTATTTGCAGTTTATTTAAAATCTTCGGATATTTACTTTCCCAGTTTCTGTACACGGCAAAAAGTATTTTCGCGATTGCAAACACGGAGCAAGCAAACATCTTGGAGACGTTTGCCTCACGAAACGCACACACGGGGGCATTCAGACGGATCGAGGAGACTCGTAGGACGCGACCGATATTTCTAAACCTCGAGCCATTCCAGAATGAGCGAGCGAGAGGCGAGGGGATAAGTAGATTTACATTGTAACGCCGGGAGATCCGAAATCGCTTTTACATCGCCGTTACCCTTTTCCCCCGCGGGCTAAGAGCCAGCCGTGTATAGAACGGAGAGACAAAAAATCGAAAACAGGAGAGAAAAGTTGTCGGAAAGTGAATTCCGGAGGCCGCGTCGACACTCGAGTGTAAATCGCGCGAAAGAGAAACGGCGGAAGACGGTATTATAACTCTGGGGGGTGAAATTCGCGTAGGTGACTCAAACCCGGTGTAAACGAGTGGAAACGATCGAAACTTACGTGAATACTTTTCATAAAATCTACGAAATGTAGTTCTATAAAAAAAAAGATGTTGAAAATTTTAATATTTTTCTTTTCTCAAAGGAGGGGACCATAAGGGTTAAGAGTAGATACCACTCGCGGAGAGAGATTATGATTAACGACGGGGTCGGTTTTACGTGCGGTTACACGAAGAGGCCGCGATATCGGAGATTAACCCGGTTGGTGGGGGCGCTATCGGCCGGCGGATCGTAGCGAGTGAGGGATAGATTTCGCGTATATCTCTCGTGGGCCGCGTACGATCGTGTTTATCGTTTATAGCGTCGTCTTATCGCGAAAAGAAGCGACGTAACGTCCTCGCACGTGCGATACGCTCGCAATTGAATAAAACCCCTTACCCTTCTTTCTTTCGTAGCGGGACCCGCATAGCCAGATTAGCGCGCGATCGTTTTTTACATTCGCCTGGCTTCGTTCCAGCTTCGGGCATATGGCCGTCAAAGATTACGGGATGAGGGTGTGCGCGCGCGATCCCCTCCGCATCACGACCGTGTCCAATTTCCAGCGTTATTATTATTTTAATCCCTTGAGCTCGCGCTCTTGAGCCACCGGTAGGAATTACGACTGGCGCTGCCTCTGGCTCTATCTCGCTCTTCTCCTCTCGCTTTAACACCCGGACTCCTGCGGGATAGCGACGAACGCGGAAATCTCCGCAGCGAGAGAGAGAGAGAGAGAGAGAAAGTGTGTACTATACAGAGTGTCATTTCCACCAAAAATCACAGTTCAACAAAATATTTGTAAATTATATTCTTCATTCTAAAGATTTTCCTTTTCGCCTTATAAAATATCGTCCTGATAGTATGAAAATGTGCATTCATTTGGGCCAATAACTGTTAATAAATCGATGAGATCGAAAACGTAAGAAAAATCTTCGTCTCAGAATTTTATGTACTATCCTCACTGAGAGATTGAGTCTATATTTTAGACACCCTGTATTTGAGAGAAAAATTGGAGTGGATGAAATTCCGTTTGGAAGCCTCACTACCCCGTAAAACTGCCCCGAAGCTCTTTGTAGTCCGTTAAACTACATTCCCCCCTCCCCTCTCTCTCTTTTTCTCTCTCTCCTCCCTGTCTGCTGATGAGAGAGAACATTCGCACGAGAGAGTTTGGCCTCTCGCGGACTTCTCTCCGTGGGACGAGTCCTGCTGACGCGTTTTGCAGGACCTTTTATCTGATCGCGGTGCAAGACACTCGAAATGCGCGAACCGTGTGTGTGCGGACCCTCTCGAACCCTCGCGACCCCAAGGCGGTATACCTTACCGCACATCTCACCCACCCTCTCCGCACCGAAACCCGCGCGAATTGGACACGTGACGAACTCGTCGGCTCTTGACACGACAATACACTTCCGCGGTGCCACTCGGTCCTACCAAAACGCGAATCTCATTCCGATTTTTCAATCGCCTTATTCTATTCCCGCTCGAGAGCCCGAAAGATACTAAAAGGATTCGCGGAGGGAATGCAATCAATCCCCTATCGATTTTTCGGAATTCTCTCTCGACGTTTCCATTTTCTCAATACGGAGGTAGCTCGAATTTTAATGTGAAATTTTTTGCCGAGATTATACGGATATTTACGAACGGGGGTTAATCGGGATAAATTCGTTTTGGGGAAATTGAAAATCCAACGCGCGACGAGTTATATAGGGTGTTCGGAAAAACATTCAATATTCGTTCGAACTCCTAAATATTCCATCGGGGAAGAACTTGATAATGATAAATCGACAGACAGATATAATTTACATCAGATTTCCGCTGAGGACACCCTGTAGAGGGTGTAAAAATAAAGAGACGCGGAATATGAACGGACTCGCGATCGGATCGGCAGGGTGCGCTGCCGCGGCCGTTCTCGCGTTTATCATCGGCGGGAATCTAACGGACGAGGGGGAGGCAGAGGGTGGAATGGAGGAGCCGTAATCATCCGGCTCTCCACCCCGTCGTTCTCCGCTAATAACGAGTTACAACCCTTTCGCTGACGGGCGAGGCTGCCGATGAGGAACAAGAGAGAGAGAGAGAAGAAACGACGAAGGGTGGCTCGATCTCCGGGCTCCCGGGCGTTCGTTGGTGGGAGTAATTGCCAACGTAATCACACACGTTGCACAAACCGGACCACCCGGGGAGGTGGAACCTCGTACACCGAGCGAGGGTGCTACGGACGGCACAGAGTCGAGAGGGTGAAAGTAGCCGGCAAAAAACGACGAGAGAGCGGGACACCGAGAGAGGATCCGTTTTTGTGGATCTCCGCAGAATGTCCCGCGACATCCATTTCGTGCCACTAGCGCACCCCCGTAGCGTTCCCAGTTACACGGGCTCGCTCTCACGGAAAATGCGTCATTTTTCGCAATTAAGACCGCGCTGGGAAACGAGGAAATTTATAATCCAATGAAACCCGCCCTGTCCGATATCCTGCAGGCTCGCGAGCTCTCTCTCTCTCTCTCTCTCTCTCTCTCGTGCGCGCGGAGATGATTAGTCGGCGGAATGCGCCCGGATGCAATTGAGTGCAGTGAATCGCGCGAGCGGTTTACGCAGTTCTCAGCAACGACTATAATACACCGTAGCGATGAAATACCTCGACAGGAGTAATCGAACATCGTATAATCGTAATCCCTTTATAACGGGCCGATCGTTCCTAAAATGATTTTACCTGTACGTGTGCACTTGCAATTCCTGCAGTGTACACCTACAACGTAATATAACGTATCGATTATCGATGCGACAAACAGAGAGAGCGGCGACTATGTAGTCCAACTGAATTCGCGTTATCTGCCTTTCCTTGCTCGGACGAAAAATAATAACGGATAAACAGTATCCGCTCGAACAATAACAAAAGACTCCCTTCGTCCCTCCACCCAGAGCTATTTTCATCCGTTGAATGGGATGACCGTGATTCGCCACAATGAACTCCCCGATGTACAAATAAATTCCAAATTATTTCGATTCGCGGTTACGCACACTCGAGAGGGGGAGGGGTGTACGGATTATTCCTACTCGCTACTGTTCCTGTAGGAATAGACTCTCCGAAACGAGATCGCGTCGCGATTAAGCAGATTGCATCGCGCCGAGTGCGTTCCAGCGGTAATCAAACATTCGATAATTGTAATCCCTTTATGAAACGATCCTGAACAAGCCAAAGGACTGCTGGGGTCGTGAAGAGAGAGAAAGAGAGAGAGAGAGAGAGAAAGGGAAAGAGAGAGTAAACGAGGAAGATGACGAGAGAGACAGAGAGAGAAGCGAAGCCGCGGGCAGGGATAAATTGATTGACAGTCCGAGAAACATGAACAGTCGGCTAATGAAACATCAGTATGCGCATACAATGCCCAGACCGCATTCTGTGTTCTCTCTCTGCCTCTCTCTCTCTCTCTCTCTTTCTCTCTCTTCTCTCATATATGTGCACGTACACTTACGAATGCAATGTTTGAATGTCGGTATATCCGTGACCGGTATTTGTATAACCGGGCAAGCTCATTGTCCTTCATTGTAGTAGCAAACACTGCACGCGCGCCTTACCTTCTACTCGCATTATGACTCGTGAATCGATCGGTGCGATCGTAAACGTCGCTTTCTCGCGAATTAACCTAACCGAGAAACCGCTTCTGTTTTCAAATTATTTCATTTCAAATAGCATCAATGATTATTAACGGCTAAGATAACCTTACAGTAATACAGCAAATTGTTTCGTTCTTCTTTTATATTCAGAATAAATGTGCGAAAAAAGTTGCCTGCAACAATCAATTTCCAGTCTACCTATTTCGAGTACAACTTTTTGTTCGCTAAATTTCATGATGGAAATTTCCGTCATCGTGCTATGAAGAGTTAAACACTCGTATCCATTCGCTCTTTTGAACATCGATCGATTTTCGTTCGCGTGTTGCGTCAAAATTCGCTCGAACTCGTCACGAGGATAAATAACTCGACGAGCCTTTCTCGGCTCGATTCGCTAAATCGCACGCGCGTAATGAAATTCTTGGTTTCCATATATAGGCACATATACAATGTATCGGCCGAACTATCTATACTCGGGGATGGTATTTTCTTATTTCCACTCCCTTCTTTTCTATTTTTACGATCCCACTGACGATTTTTCCAAAAAACGCGCGTTTATATTCCGGATGAGTATGGTGCCTTTGCGAAGAGGGTGGGCGTCTTGCGCGAGGGTGAAGAGACTTTTTATCTCACCGCTTATTCCCGGAGTTCTTTTAGCCCGGGAAACTTCCTAGCCAAACGTATACCGGTCGAAGTTTATCCGATCGCTCGAGGGATGAGGATGAAGCGAGGTGGACGAATCGTACGTTTATATGACCGATCGTACCAAGTGCTCCCAATCTCGTCCCGCGAACAGGGATTGAAAACACGAACGAACACATACACGTTTATACGCGAAACGACAGTTCGGTCTTGTTCCTCCACTCGTAACGATTGTTTTTCCTCCCCGTAAAAAACGATATTACGAAATTGAATTGAATTTCCCTCATTTGCCGCGGCTCGAGTTAATTCTTGAGTCCTCCCCCCCTCCGGCGAATGACACGGGGTCTTACACCGAGGTTGCCGACCCGAAATTCAAATACACCGGCCGCAAATACTCCGTAGAATCGAGAGACCGAGACGCCCGTAGGAGCCCAGAGGAGGGAGAAGGGACATCGCACGTCACCGCATATTGTACACCAGTTGGCACCAGAATTTACTCGGCGACGTTAGTCGGTCGGATATTGAGGTCCCGTCGATATTCTCGTCTCCCTCCCTTGTTAACCGTACATTGGAGAAGGTAGGAGCTAAGTGGCTCTGTCTCACACGGCGTGATATTGATTATAATAAAAATTCTATTCGTTGTAAGTATAGTACCTGTGGGTAATAAGGCCTATCGAAACTTACTATAGGTTTTATTATGCGCCATGTAAAAATAAAATAAAATAAGAACAAAAAAAATTGAAACTAGACGAAGGGATAAATGCAACATGGTGCAGAGAAGATGTGAGATCGACAACATGAGGTTATGTGCAAAATGTGGCAAATAGCGTCATGCAGAATGTGTTGGTTTGTCACTAGACGATTCAAGTGCATTGGAATGCCCAGATTGGTATTAAACATGTTATATAATCTTAATAAATAATTATTATTTGTTTTTCAATTCAGATTTTCAATAATTTTTGTGTTTATATGAGATTTTAGCTATAGGCCTTATTACCCAACCGTAGTATAATAAGGCCTATGAGTAGTGTTTTATAAAACGATTTATTTATAGGTTTGTATGAATAATATTAAAAAATGGATGTTTTCAACTCATTCTAAGATAACTATGCAAACAATTTATATTGATAAATAGTAACTATTTATCTTATTTTTCTTTTTATCTTAAAATCCGCTTAGCTAGGCCTTATTACCCGCAGGTACTATAATACTGAATTTTGTAACAAATTCAATTTCGTCGAATCAACGATAATCTCATTAAACTCGGTAGATCAATTCAATGCTCAACGTTCAATGCAAACGTTCATGACCCTCTGCAAAAGTTATCGAAATGTTACTCGAAATCAGCATTTTTTTTCTTTCGGTGTAGTCGAGCGTTCTTGGCCTCGATTGGGATTGAGTTTCATCGGGGCTTGTATTTTTATTTGGCGAGAGCAACAAATATAGAAGAAGAAAAATTTCGACGACTCTATCGAGTATAACGTACCGCGGTGCGATCGACCCTCGGCAACTCACCCCTTCGGTCCACCCTATCGAGTGCAATAATGGAAACTACGTCGTCGATTCTATTTTCTCTCCCCCGGGGACGCGAAAGCCGCCGGGCACGCACACAGGATTCGATGGAAATGCGAAAGAGGAAGCGAGAGCGAGCTAAAGAGAGAGAGTGAGATCGAGTCCCGTACAATAATGGTTATTTATTAGCGCTAAATCAAATGCGTTAGCGCCGCGCCGGTTGGCGCTATATATCGGCCAATATATATGATAATGGCGATAATAACTCCGGAAGCGACCACTTTTCCAGCGTCGGTTCGCGAGAAACGAGAAGAGAGAGTAAACGGGAGAGCGGGAGAGGAGAAGAGTTATATTCGGCGCAGTCGCGTCAGGTGAAGCGAGAAAAAAATCGCCCAAATGCGCCCCCCTCTTCGAAAAGAGAGAGAGAGAGAGAGAGAGAGAGAGAGAGAGAGAAAGAGAGAAAGCAGCGGGATTGAAAAAAAAGTGGGTTAAAAATACGACGGAGTTACGCGTTTCGTTGAAACCACGAGAACTCGAGTACCCCGCGATTTATTCGCCATTGGCGAGCTACACACTCGCCCGTACTTTTTTTCGACTGCAGGGATGAACGTAATGCGCGTTGTTCGAGCTCGTATACTCTCTCCTGAGCACGTGTAGTATCAAAGGATGAAAAAAAACGCGGGGTTAGGCGCTCGCGCGTTAAAACAACTCTTTTCCGAAATCGCGTTACGTCTATACGCTGATTCCTGAAATTTGAATGAAAATAGCGCCCGCGATACGGGGTTGTAAATTTAAAAGCTCGCCTCGGATGTCGAGGTGATCCTGCGAGACGACGTTGCTTTCGCGCGTTACCGTTCTCTGTCTAAGCGAACGGAATGGTTTAATCGTTACGACTCCCTTATATCCCCCCCCCCTCTCCGGCTCCTTTCCTTTTGCTATTCCAAGCCACCCCCTGGCTCAGCCCGCAACAAGATCCCGTGCTTACAGACGTAACCGTGCTCACGCCTCGCGGAAACTAAACCGTAAAGTCAAAGCATTTCGTCGGTAAACCGAAGCCCTCCCATCCGGTTACCATCACCGGCGCGCACCACCTTCAACGAGCATCGACAAACGCCTAGGAAACGCTTCGGAAGCCGCAACTGTGCGAAAGCCCCGCGGGCCG
>NCVS01000261.1:172118-240426 GCA_003055095.1 Goniozus legneri
ACACACACACACACACAGACACATACACATATGTATATGTATGTGTAGATGTATGTATATGAAGTATACATACGCGTGACCCGGCCGCGATCGATATTCCTAGTTGGGTAAATGAGAAATTCGCGCATACCGCGAATAGCTGGGTTGGAATGACGATCGATCCGTGTTCCACCGTCATGGCTCTCTGGCGTCGAGCGAGCGACGAATTTTTATTGAATGTAAATTCGCGAAATAGAGAACGCGGGGGAGAGAGTTGGATAGAAAGAGAGGGAGAGGTAGAGGGGAGGGAACAATGCGAATTAACCCAAGCCCCTCCTAGGACGTCGTTCGCTATGGTCGCACGGGCAGACGAGCAATCTACGCGTTCACGTGTGGAAGATAAATTTTCGAATAGGCAATTCGGCGAAACGACGCGCGAGTATTCCGCGCGTGTTACGTGTGTGGGCGGATACAGCGCAATCGACGACGTGACGTGAGCGAACGGGGACGATTTAATTTATAAGTGCTAATTACGAGTGCGTGTCAAGCCAGGCTCGCTACGCGGCTTGAGAATGTTCCACGAAACTCGAGTAGTTCGTATTAAATTCGCGATTTTCAGATCGAAAAATTATCCTACCATCGAATGGAGTGCCGAACAGTTCTAAATTTTAGATTTTCTTTTTTATCGCAAACGAACCATCGGCTAAAAAAATATGTGCGATTTGCAATTCTAAAATTAATAGAAATTTTGATTTTCATCTAGTAGGATGCTAGGTTCAGACAGCCGTGAAAAGTACGTTCTGACTGGGGGATCTACTTTTAGAATTTGACACAATCTACCTTTTACAGTGAACTTTACTCTAGTTGGAGTTGAATTCTAATCGCCGGTACGAGTTAAGCGATTAATTAAATAGGATCCGATGAAACTGGTACTGAAATACCATTCGAGTTGACGCAAAGACAAAATTTAGTTACCAAGTTAATTTTGGTAGAGCTAAAAATTGCTGTCTTCTGGACGGATGTCGTCTTATTGACGAGACCCGATTCGTACTCCTTTCCCAAAACAACACGCCATTTAGCAATTTCCCGATTAGGGAGATAATCCGGTAAATGAATAGTGTCATGTTTAACTACTTATTAAATTCAAATTGGCCGGAAAGCGCAGAGATCGCGATGGTAACCTCCTTCGTGCGCGTTCGATCCATCAAGTTCCTGACGGCTCTCGCGTCGCGACGTTCCCGGCTTCGATGGCCGACCTGCCCCAGCTAGAGATCCGATAAAACGGCTATTCTGAATACGTACGGCTCTTTTTTGGATCCCGTTAATACGTATCGCTAACCGATTCATCATCCCGAAATCGATCACGTTAGATTCGGAGATTGACGAAATCGATGAATTTTTTAGTCGGCTAAGTTCAAATATAGTCGAAATATTCGGGGATCTTGGCTCGAGATTACATTATCGCGTACGGGAGAGGATTTACATCTGTTCGAAGACTATCTCGCCGTAACGGAGAAACGATTCTACTCTCTCTCTCTCTATCTCGCTGTCGCCGTACACATACGTTAGGTTGCGTACCCTTCCCCTGCAACCCCATGAGGATAACCCCGTGAATGTTCCTGCAACGCGCCAGCCCCACGGCCATCTTTATTCCAGGACGGACAGGTCGAGAGGGTAGGCATCGGACCGTGGTAACTGGCAGCCCAAGTGGGAGCCGTTAAACCTCGTCCTCGCTCGGTACACTCGATCTCTCTCTCTCTCTCTCTCTCTCTTTCCCTCCCTCCCTTTCTCTCTTCTCGAACCTCCGTTTCTCTTCTCCTTCAGCCACCCCATAGTTCTCTACCCCTTCTGATATACGGCAGACTCCTCGGCGAACTTCAGGCCCTACCTTGTTTTCCTCCAGAAAACGAGTGAAAACTCCAACGAGAGCGAGTGAGAGGAGAAGAACGAAAATTCAGAGCTACCTCTCTGAATTTCGACTCAGAATTTTCGAGCTCTCGTACCCGCGGGTAGCTATATTCGCCTTATTAGCCCTTGATTCTAGTGAAAGAGAGACCATTTGTATTTTTCTTCAATTGTTTATTTTCTCTCTCTCTCTCTCTCTCTTTGAATGAAATGAAATAAACAAATAACGTGACGTTTTTCCACGGAATTGGAGAGAAATCATTTTCACGAACACGCGCGCGTTCTGTGCCACCAGGGGATCTTTTGGGATAAAGAGGGCGATGGAACGGGCTTGATCAATCTTGTTCCGATCTTCGAAAGAGAGAAAGAGAGAGAGAGAGAGAGAGAGAGAGGGGGTGGGGTGCGTGCGCCTTTTTTTGTACGAAAGGTCGCACGCAGAGCGATCGGGTATCGTTATCTGACGGAATGAGATCGTTTATCGCATTAAAAACGTTTGGTGGAGTAGAAAGGGCGTCGATAGAAAGAGAGAGAAAACTTGTCGTACAAGGGAAGAGTTCTCTATATTGGAAGTCGTGAGATAAGAGAGCTCCGGGATACGCATCGTTCCCACCTATTCGTATTCTTCCGGTTGAGCAGTCGGGAGTGTTCTCCTTCTTTTTCACTCCTTCTCTTATTTTTTCTCTTTTTCTCGCACATACGTTATTTCATCCCCTTATCCGGGTGGTTCTCTTTTCGGATCGCGAATACTGCCGGCTGAGAGCAGCGTCACCTTACAGATCCCGTTTTCAACCTCACTTTTGTCTCAGCCAGACGCTTCTTACGTCGCGTTTTCACGTTTCCTTTCGCGGCCCCGATTTTACAAACGCGGCGACACCGCGTTGCTCTCTCTCCCTCTCGCACACACAGCCACCCTCTCGTTCCACCTCTCGCTCGCTTACTCCCTGTTCAGCGTTCTTCAAGCTTAATTGCTGGTATTTATCAAATGGTGAAATAAATAAGCCGCTTACGTTTCTTTGACGTCGAGAGCGCCCAGGGCGAATAAGAGGGAGAGAAAGAGAGAAAGCGAGCTTATTTAGCGAGGGCGATAAGTACATTAGATTCCCGCCGTTTATTAAGAGCGAGACGTTCGCGTAACATGACAGGGCGCGCAAATCATGATCTTTGCCAATTTTCCAGGTTGCGCTTGGCGCACCGCATACCGCTCCGAGTCCTAATTCGGTATACCGAGGCATGAAGCCGATTCTTGAGGGCGGTTTCGTCGAGAGGACGAGGAACGGTAAAATCACGTGTCTCTTACGAATCAAGCCGCGTTCGTGAACGGTATGTCAATTGTAAATCCTGAAGTTTGCGGAACCCGTCTGTTTTCTCTCTCTCTCTCTCTCTCTCTTTCGCTCTCCCTCTCTCTCTCTCTTCCTCTCTCTCTCTCTCTCTCTCTCTCTTGCTCTCTGAACTTAACGTACTATATATACATATATTTATATATGTATACATATACACACCACACGATGTACATATATACCATTCTATCCCTAACCCATACCGAAGTAGTTTGCCCTCGGGGTCGCGTCATGATATTTGGCGTCCCCGCGTGCGCAGTCTGACCCTGATAAATAACGAATACCGCCGGGGTAAATTGGAGTGGGCAAAACAGAGAGGGAGAGGAATGAGCAAAATGGAATCATAATTAATATATACTATTCCTATTTCAATCCGATACCGATGCCACCATATTTAAATTAAAAATTTTCTTGTTTGATTTTTTAATCGATGAATCAATGAAGATGAATTTGGAAACTAATGGTATATCGATCACTGAGTCGATAGAATTTGTGCAATTATTTAATTATATAATCAACGAATTTGAAGTTTATTCGCGAGCGAACTGAATATTTAAATATTCACGGGCATGAACCACCAGTGGCAACAACTGACAAAATTGTTCATTCGCTCCAATCAGAGATCGATTGTACGTCCTCGATACGTCGAGCGTATATGGTCCAGACGCTCGCGCCGAGCGAGTAGATAGACGACCGCTCGTTTCTCTTTAAACGCGAGTTTCGTATACAAGTACAAACAAAATCTCCGTGGAGTGTAAGGGGGGTAGAAGGAGAAAGAGAAAGTCGTGAATCGAGTCGCGGGAGCGCGCGCGCGCAGCGTCTGCGAAGTTTAATTATTCCTTGCCGCACGAGAAGTGAGGAGAGTGAAGGGTTGGAATGAGGTATAGCAACGAACGGGGGAGGGAGATTGGGTGGTATAAGTGGATCCACTTACAGCGTCGACCGCATTACGATCGAGCTACTATACTTCTGTTTGGAGGTGTTTGTATATGTTTACGCGAAGTGTGAGAAATAGATAGATATACAGATATACAGTCCTGGCGAGGGTTTGACATAGAGCGATAGAGAAAGGGAGAGGAAGAGAGAGCAAACATACGAACGTGAATGAGAATTGGCGGGCGACGAGTAGAGAGAGAGAGAGAGAGAGAGAGAGAGCCAGCCAGAACTAATTCGCTTGAATTTTGATTTTCAATAAGAGACAAGAACCGGTGGGATGAAATAAAGGCGAAATGGGGGGCTCTACACGGGTATAAAATATACATATATATGAAGACGGGGCGGGAATAAAGAGGGACGAGACACGTTGAAGAAGGACAGACAAGCGCGAACCGAAATAGGACAAGAACAGTTCAGTCAGTCGGCTTCTCTTTCTCTCTCTCTCGCGTTAGGATTTAGCTTCCGTGTACAGCTGTAGCACGGCGTACGCGAGAGGGCCAGAAACGAGGAGGGTGTGGGGGGTTGTAGCGGTGGATGGGACACGAGGCGGTGGGTGGGGGACAGAATACGCGGTAGGAGTTTGAATATGCATGATGCATGAGCATTAAAGCCTGCCTTCCACCGGCGTCTCCGTCCTCTTATGCAAATAGCACCCCCTCCATTGGCACCAGCACCTACGCGCCAACCGCCACCGCTTACGCTGCCTGCCGATATCCGTCCATCCGTCCGTACGTACCGTCGTCCGTTCGCGCGGATGAACATGATTAATACGCGAACGCTTTTCGCTTTCGCAATCGACGTAGTTGTTTTAACGAGGCCGTCCCATCGCGTTGTTAATGACCGTCTATATTTTTTTTGTTAAAATTATGTTCCACTCGTCTCCAAGCTTTGTTCGGCCTAGGCTCGCGTCAACGTTGAAATTGAGTTTTTTAAATTTATAAGTTTGTTTTTAATACCGAGATCATCAATTATTATGCTTTATTTAAAATTCATTTGTATACAAAATATAGTAGAATATGAGGATAGTTTATAAACGTTGTAATATCTCTGAAACTAGTTTATAGAGTTCAGTCTTTCTGATAAATTTTAGTGTCCACATCCTTCTAGTCTAGAGAGGTACTTTTTAAGATCTAGCGGTAGTTCTATTGATCTTCTCATATGATTTCAGCATCGAAACGGAGTTGTCAATGTTTATACCGCCGCGTGAATAAAAGTTTTATAGCGAGGGGAAGGTCTATTTAACGTGGACGGAGGAATAAATAAATTGGAAAGTAAATTTATAATAAGGGCCGATCGTAAATATAACTTTCAAACCGATCGATACGCGTGACGGATGTAATGGAATTATCGGCCTCGAGCTCGCTATTTCTCATAACAGCCCGGGTGATTTTTTTTTAATGTAATACGAACTGGTATAAAATTTCAAACACGGCGCTGATTCCCGACGTCGCAGTTCGGGTCAAAGAGATATGAGCACCCGACGAGGGTGATTTGATATTAGGATTTATTACGGGCGCATCTACCCCTCCAGTCATCACCGTCTCCGCTCTCATCCCCCTGCGTACCGTGTGGGGGGAAGAATCGTCGCGAGGAGGAGGAGGAGGAGGGGGCCAAGGGTAAGACCTCCTGATTTCTCATGGGGGCCCATACACGCAACTCGAACTAATGCACCTGCTATGTTTGGAGATATTCCCCAGTCGGAACAAAAAGAAGACAGGCAGCGTTTTTCGTGTTGCCGTTCGGCTCGCGTGCCCGTTCGAGCCGGTATCGACGTTTTAACGAAGAATAATTATCTCTCGTAAGAAAACAAGTAGAAAAAAATCTGGAAAAACTTGGAATTCAAGGTAGGATATGCGCGAGGATAACGAGGCTCGTTAGCATCGTCGAATGATATCGTAAACAAGCGTGTTTACACGGGGCTCTAGTAGAAAGTGATACGTGACACGCATGCCAGTGAGGGAGTAGCAGCTGGATTCACGTTGAGACTTAAATTTCCATTAGTTATGCGACAATGGCATTCCGACTACTCGAGATGCATGAATGCGAAAAGCTCACGGGGCTTTTGGACGAAATTATGTCGTTTACGTGTGTCGATGGTTAATCGAGTCTGAGTGGCGAACTCTGCGCCGGTGATATCAACACGATAAAAATGAGGAAGCGGCGGGGTGAAAAGAGATAAAAAAAGGAGGGTGAGCGAGTGTCATCCTTTCTCTAGCGACCCTCCCCTTTTATAACGCGCAATCGCGTTAAAACAGATATTCCATTATTTTTCTGTTCCGCAGTGGCTATATACGCCATTCGTAAGAAAATCAATTTCCTCGCGATAATGGCAAAGTCGAGAATTCTCTCCGGACTTCTTTTCTTTCCTTCAAGTTTTTATCTCTGACGTCCACCGGAGCTTCAAGGCGAGCACAGACGATAATTCTCTCGAGATTTTTTCCTCCCTTCCTCATGCGCGCTCTCCCCCCCCCCCCTCTTTTTTCTCTCCCTCGAATTTCACCTCAGATGCGTTTCTCTTCGGATTGGAACATCAGTTTCGTGGGAACGGGAGATTCTCTTTTGTTTCCTCACGTAAATCCGGTGAAATTCATCTCGATCGGAAGAGAGTCAGAGAGGGAAGAACGATCGCGTTTCCCGCACCACACGAGGTCGCTTGAGCTTGTTCATTAAAAAAGTACGGGTAGCGAAACTCTCGAAAGTCACTCGCCGTCCGGAGACTCGTTGCCGAAATCCCTTGTCCCTCTCGTCATGTAACTTCTATTTAAGAATAAACGATACCAGGCTCTTTCTCCAGAAGAATCTGCCGGTGAGTGAGACCGGGAGGATGGGGCGCGAGTAGGAAAAGAAGCAGCCGAGCAAAGTCCGTTACTTCGCACAGTTTTCCAAAAGTTTCGGTCTATAGTTAAAAAGTTAGAATATCTTTTCGCTCGCTCGTGAGGAAAAAGAGCAAGAAAAGAGAGGGCAAAACCAGCTGAGGGAGAGAGAGAAGGAGAGGCTCGGGTAATCCCCACCCGGTGGAAAGCGAAGGCGAATAGCGAAAAAAATTAAGGAACGGGTAACGAGGTATTAATTTTAATTAAGAGAAGCGTCTTGGTGGAACGGCGAGGAGAGTTGGAAATGAGAGGTGGAAATAAGAAACCCCCGTCGATGAAGCGCGATGCGGTGCGCGCAGCCCCAACGAGATAAAAGCCAGAGGAGAATCCTTTCTCGCTACGCGAAAATCCGCGCCACAAAGGAGCTGGATAATTAATTTTTTTCCTTATTTCCTTACGCTTCATCGACGTGAACACCCTCTATATAAATATCGAGAGAGGGGACACGACGATATCGCGGCGGAGATTCGAGTCACGTTGCGGAAGGAAGAGCGAGAGAGGTTATTTTCTCGAACGAGAAGAAAGGGACGGACGGCACGAGTCTCGCACTCCTCGCCAGCCGGATTGGTATGACTCGTTGCCCGCGGGGACTGGTTTCTGTAAGGATAACGGCGCTCCCGTTCCCGTACGACGCACTGGCGAGCTGTCGCGCGACTTGTCAGTTCGCTCCGACATTACGGCTAGAGGGTGCTTTTTTCACGGCAAAGACAGCGAACGAAATTATTACGTCCGCGAACGGGGAATCGTCACGGGGCCCCTCTAGTACACGTCCGCTCTGGCACGTATAATATTACATCGGCTTACCTAAATCGCTACTTCGCAGAAATATCGAACGAATTGCGAGTCTTTGCGAATTTTTACCCATTCGAAATTTCTAACAGTGAAATATTGTGTGGAGTCGGGACGAAGCTCTTTTAATGCGGAGAATATTGTTTAAAACGTTTCGCAGTGTAATATCGAGTTGACGATAAAACCGAGTAAACGGTAACGCGTGACTGGTGCGCATGACGTACTGCGAATCTCTGGGTTGCGTCAGTCTCGTGCGCGAATATATCGTCTTGTTTATTAGCGATCGCGTGCGCGTATGAGGAGCGTCGGAGCGCGTGCGGCGAACAGCCGGCTTATTCATCGATGCGCGCTGGTGGGTTTCTCCGAGGGGAGGGAGAGAGAGTGAGGGAGAGTTTCCTCCAAACAGAGATATCCCCAAACAGCACGTGCCACGCAACACTCCTCCCTTACTGTTATGAGTTTCGTTCGAGTATCTCTATACGCTTACACTCTCCCTCGCGCCTGACAAATCTCTCAGAAAGCTCGCGCGCAACGTTCGTTCGTGAATCCGATCTTATCAATCGTCCGAATTAATGTCAATACGAGAGCAACAACTGCGATAGGATTTGCGTCATCCTTCTGCGTTCATTGAGGCGAACTCAGTTTTTAACGCCAATAAGGCGCAAGGCTCTCGATGTTTAACGGAGGGTCACGACGCGAAATTTCTCTGCTGCGCGCGATTTGGTAACTGCAAAAAATGCCAGAGAGGAATAGAGCAGTCTATCGATTTCGTTGAATAACGAAACGAATTTCCGGACTTGAAAATCGTTCCGAAATTCTGTCGGACGTCTAATTTTGAGCGAGAGCGCGCGCTATTCGAATAACAAGCTAATTTCCCGTTTTGTTGTGTGCGGATGTATATGTATGACGGGGGTGGTGCCGATACGAACGGGTTTTCAAGGGGGATTCGCGACGTGCTTCCGTCGGTAAATTGTTTATCGATTGGAATTCTGGCGTCCGGACTACATCACGAGCCCCGCAGTTAGTGTTTTCAATCCTCATTCAATCCGCCCTTTCCTCCTCGCTCGCGCCGTTATTCGATTCACGTGGACCATCTATAAATAACCGATAATGGTCGGTCGCGTATTTTTCGCTCTTCGAAAAATACGAGCAAACAAAATGCTCAAATTTCGGTGCAAGGAACTTTTATCGCCGAGCCGATCGTCGAGAAAATAAAACGATCGGCTATATTATAGTTCTCGAGGTAGCTGTGAGAACTCTCTCTCCCTCACTCACCTCCCTATTGCAATTATTCGACGTAATTATAAGCGTTTGAACGGCTGAAAGCCACAAAATTACTTCCCTTCGTGGAGCCAAGCACGGCTAAACGTCGTTCGCTTTAACTACAACCTTGCGCTAGCTTGCGTACGTTGGATATCTCTATCTTGGAATAATTAGGTCGGACGCTAATTACTAGAGCTAGGAAATACCACCCCTCTCCTTCTTCTTTTTTTAGCTAACACCCATGTAAACACTATGCTTATGAAAACAAAGATTAACTTCTATATTCGGAAAAAAAATATCGCTGGAAATTTCCAACACAGCTCGACTGTGCTAATTTGGTGTACTTATTTTTAAAAATCAGTCAGCGTAGCTGTTGGCTCAGCGTATATAAACTCTCGTTTCCGCCCCTCTGGTAAGCATTAGCATAAATTGACGAATATGAATCGGGCCACACAGCGAACTTTAGCGGAAGAGAGAAGCCCTTTATGGAGCGAGTGTCTTTATGAAACGTTTAATTAAATCGTTTCATAAATCACTGTGTTGACCGCGATAGGGCGGAGTTATGCGCGACTAGCGAATCAATAAGATTAATTGGCTTGGTTCTCGTAGGTCTCTACGCTTTCCCGAAAGTTCGCGAGAAAGAACGAGCCGCGTAGGCTCGTGCAGAGAATCATTGGCGTGTAATGCCCAGCCTTATCGATTGATCGACGCCTCGTCGCGTTATCGCCCCTCGCCACAACTCAAGATATTACAATCCTGAGTGCGTAGGACGATTAGTTACATGGGGAACCAGGGGTAACAAATATAGGCGATGTATCGATAAGCGCAGTGTTCGAGAGAGCGAATTATCGCGATGAACAACAAAGAACTCGATACCCACGAAGTCTGCGCGAATATAATCGAATTCACATACGCTAAATTTCTGAAGTAAATTTATGTTTTATTATAGTTTCCTCAACTCGTTATAAAAAGAGAAAGGGAAGGAAACCAAAACGATAACTTTCGACCGAAAACGTGCTTATCCACACATACGAAGCATATTTTGCGCGAAATTACCAACTTTATTGCGGGTAACGATAAAAAGTAATAAAATCAGTGGGATCGCTTAATTTCTGAAATAACTCGTAACTCGTTGGTAACGCTGATGAAAATTCCATATGCGTGCCGGACTGAAAATATCTATGGATATTCGCGCGGGAATTCGAAAATTCATTACTGTTTATTTAGATGCCGAATATACTATATACCTATATATTTGGCTACTGCAATTTGCACTTGTCGATTATTGACCGTCGTTGTCCATTTCGCTCGTTGAGCCTTTGAAGCTCTTTTTTGTCAATACATTGTCCTTTTTTTTCACCGACGGAGCGAGAGAGAAAAATCGGTACGAAAAACAACAGAGGTAGAAAAAAATCACAGTCGATAAACCTCGTCGTGTGTTTGCGCGGGATGGCTAGCGAGCCCGTTTTGTATGTACCCTTTAGCCTACACACGACCGCGTACGTGTACGCGACAATGCGATGCGTCGAATCCGATACGCCTCGGATAATCTATTTGCTCACGCTCACGCGCATTGTAATCCGAATCTCATTGTTCTTACGCCACACCATTTTTTATTCCCTTTCATTATTTAGTTTTTTTCATCCCCGTCCGTTCTTCGCTTTGACTTTTCGGGGATAACTTTCGGTTGAAGTGAGACCGAGAAAGAACGTTTCGGCGTATCGTCGAGCGGACGACAAAAAGTTGGCAACGGAAGATGGAAGTACCCAATTTCGGTTATCTGCGAGTTGTATCGAACGACAATGTATATAATATATGAACCAATATTTTGAGGAATTCCGAATCGCCTATTGTGTTCGCTTATTCATTCAAGGTTTTTCGCTCGTCTACACTGGGAAAAATCTGTTAGTTTAATTGTACTATATCTCTATGTAAAATATCTCCGTGTAAAACCTGTATGTATGCTATATAGAGATGGGTACGCCAGTTTATCTCCCAGCACGCGGTTACTCGTTTTCGCGACCCAATTCCGCGAGCTTTGAATTTTGAATCAATTCGTTCCCGAACCGTTCCTCTCGTCTCGCAGCCACCACCCAGCTCCGGGAACACAGGACGTTCGCGGAGCGACAAGTACCAAGTTTGCCGAACGTCGCTTGTCGCTGATTGTGTTATGCAAAGCAGTTTTGTGTATATAGAGCGAGAGGAGAGAGAGAGAGAGAGAGAGGGAATAAGCTGCACCGATCGTGAATCGAAAGTAGCGTTCTCCCTGTGTCTCTCTACGACAGTCAGTTAAGACTGTTAATAATTCACGGATATCGCGTATGGGAGAGGACGTAACTCTTGCTGCGTCACTCGAAGACGTCATGCAAAAAGTTGAAGAGGGTGCAGTATGCGCTAGCGGCACGTATCGCGAAATGTCAAACTCGGAAATCGATTGACGTGGGGGGTGACGTCACGTACGTTATAAACTCGCATGTATTTTCGGAATTCGACGCGCGACTCGTGACCGCGATCGATTCGCGTTATACCCGCTCTTTTGGTATGAAGCGAAAGACATTTCGAGTCGCTTGGACCGCGCGTTTATTTTAAACGGCGTGCGTGTGTCCCACGCGAGAAACTCGACGTATCGCGTCTATAAGTTCGAACGGACGTCATTCAACAACCCTCGGTTCCCGTCGAGCGTTGAACGGAGAAACTGCACGCTTCGATCGATCGTTACTATGACGTCATATCGGGCGGCAAACCAACGCTGAATTATTAACTCGTGCTCGACTACGAGAATCACAGTAATACACGACCCTTCTGCCTCGACTCGCCGTACGGTTTCTCAGACCTTTTACCCCATCGCAAAGTACCGAACAAAGGAACGATAATTGCAGAAGAAAAGGGCTACGGGCGGAATGTTTATCTTTCATATATCCGACAGAGGAACTCTTCTCTGTCTATTTTCCCGAAACACCAAAATTGACTTATTTGTCGATAATTCATTCGATGAATATTCACAAAATTCAACGCTACGTCGAGTTATTCATACAAATAATTGAAAAATAATGAAATATTTATTACGGATATTCATGAATATTCACATGCGAAAGGGTAATCCAATATCTTTGACGTGGGAGTGAAAAATTAAAGTTTCTATAGAGACCCAGAGAGAGAGAGAGAGAGAGAGAGAGAGAGAGAGGCTGGGGATTTCGCTGCAATCACAGATATCTACGAAGTTAGCCTGGCAAATTTCGGTATTATCAAATATTTTAACTATTAAATTTCCCGTTTCGTTAGATTATGTCAATTTAAAAAATTTTTAACAATAGCGAATCCTTGTTTGGACGAAGGTTGATGTTTTATTGAATGTGAATCAAAACTGAATTACAGATGAGCCGAAATTATCGCGCGGCAAAAGTCGCTTAGGATTGACAAACCGTTGAGCGAGTTATATTCGCGATAACGCGAATCAGAGAGGTTGGGGAATTTCGATATTGCCGCTCGACTGGTTTTCACGGATAAAGCTTCGTCCTAATCTCCTCTCGCGGCGTCAACGAATCGATTATCCAGCCCGCGCCACGGCCCAACGCGCCAAGTAAATTTCGACGTGGCGCGCGCGAGAGAGTTACGTTAGAAAATAGTTTTCAGTTCTACGTAATGCGCGAGAGAGCACAAGTGCTCATTCTCTCTCTCCCTCTCTCTTACGGAGAAAATTTAGCGAAGCTCGCGAGGAAACGCGAGAAAGTCGAAAGTTTCCGACTTGTAACGCGCGTTAAATTAGAGCCGCCTGCAACGAGGATGGGGTGCGCCTCGGAGGGGGTTAATTAACGCGAATTGAAGTCGAGAGCTCGCGCCTACCTACGACTGTTGCGCGAGTTGAATTCCATTCGGATTTATTCCGATTTCTCTGGCAATATACGACGCGCGCACCTGCGACAATCGCTGTATATATACGTCGGTGTCGTAAAAAAAATCAGGACGGGAAAGCGGCATTGGGGAGAGCCGCAAGCCGCGAGATATTGAAAGCCGAAGGGGAGAGAGAGAAAGGGAATCTAATTTGGCGGGTATAAGGCGCGTGTGATTTCCGCAATCGATTTTTTCGCGATGGGTGATCGGTCCTTCGAGAGATTCGCGAAAATTCTCCTCTCGTTCCATCGCCATATTTCCTCCTTCCAATACCGCCAAGATAATTTATCGTAACGCGAGCTGGCGCTCGCAATTAATGGCATTGCTCTCGCGATATTGTGCGAGATTGGTTACATATGACTCCGGAGCTATATTCGATTTCCACCGAGGAAGGAAGTTTTGATATTTCGATCATTTCACGCGGAGAAATAGCACCGGGAGAAAAAAATTGTTGATCATTTGTTCCGTTTCTTGGAGGAAACTCTCTCCTCGAAATTTTACGAGAGGAATATCAGTGAAAACGTTCGGGAATTTTCCTAGCGGAATACAAATTGAACGCGAATAAAATTCATCGAGCGTCGGGATATTCACAGGTATAACTCGAAAGTCGTCAAAAGTAGTTTTAACGAAGATCAACGGAATATCGTCTTCCCACGATTCGACCTTCGCGCTCGATAAACGACGTCGTTCAATGGGTTAAGAGACTTTCTTGCGCTGTGCGAGAGAGGGAGAGAGAGAGAGAGAGAGAGAGAGAGAGTGAGAGAGGAGAGATTGTCGCGATCTAAATGGCCAGGCCGGATGATATACGAGCGCGGCGTTCCGTATTTACGGACGATAAAGCCGCTTCGCTATCTTCGGTGTTCATTTCCAAGGGACGAGAAGAGGAGGGAGCAGTCTCGCTCGAGAGAAAGAGCAACTTTCGACGGTCCCCGACAATCTCATCTCCGCACCCCACATGCGTTAGAAATCCTTGCTGTCATTACCGGAATGTAAAACAATTGTTTCGACACTTTCGTCGAGCTAAACGAATCGAAAGATTTCGTAGATTAACCAGAACAATAAAGATATTTACGAAGAAAATAATAAAAATTGCTGGATACTTCGACTTTTTCTTATAGAAATTCTTACCAAGAAGGTTTAGTTGAAATTTACCGAATAATTAATTAATGTGACTGATTCGCTGTTCACTAATCGACACAGCCAAATCGAACTAGCGAATTTCTCTTACAATTAGTGAACCGTACCGAGAAGAAATTCGGTCGTTTTCGACCAATCGTTTATATTTTCTCCTCTCGTCAACCGGGCTAAAAATTCGCTCGCGATCGTACTGGAACGCGTTGCTTGTAATTTAATTTCGGAAAAGCGTCCGCTCGCGTCGTCAATAACGCGACCAATTTTTATTTTGCACGTGGATGGAAAAAAACGAGAAGAGAGAAAAAGTAGAGAAAAAAAGTGTGGAATAACGAATTGCCGGGTTTTTATAACAGTCCGAGACCAACGAACGCGCGCGCGGTGAGACTCGTCAACGCGTTAATGGCGCAAGCTATATCTATTTCGACTATTTGCGTGTACGCGCGTGTGTATGTATAAGTGCGCGAGCGCGCAAACGTACATACATACGCATAAACGAGCGTGCGTGCTAAAGCTGAAGAGGGCTCCAAAATCGAACAGACGAAACGACGCGGTCGAACGATGGAAAACTATGGGAATAGTCACGAGAGGGGTCACATATATCATGTATGTTCACACAGACGCGTTTACATATACGTATACGAAAAAAACTTCGCACGCCATCGTTTGACAACGCGAGCTCTATACTATCGATAAGGGCGTGGAGGCGATTTTGCGTGTTTGGTATTTTTTCGCTCTCTTGTTTCTCGATTCGTTAACACACTTGCACGAAAAAAGGGGACGAGAGGAAAAATCGTAGAGAAGGCGAAAAAAATCACACACAGGATCCGAAATTGTTGTGTTGCATTGTATCGGGATTTGAGGCTAGTCCGTTCGTTGGTCGGCGTATACGAGAGCCGCGTTTGGTCTCTCGGCGTTTTGTGTTTTTCATGGTACTTTAAAATGCGCAAAAAAGAAGGAAAATAAAATGAAAAAAAAGGAGAGAGAAAAAAAAACAACAATAACATACATCTAACTCACCCCGTCGACCATCGCGGAATGGATATATAACGGGGTCGGCGTGCACTCGAGCGGCAACGAGAACCGAAGCGGATGAGGCCTCGATATACGCTGCCGATGTTATATAGTACACGATATAACATATAGATATATATATATATGTGTGTACGCCGTTGGCGCATCAGCACGTGCACGAAAATGGAAAAAAGTCGGATAGCCCATCTTGGTTCGTTCGACTGTCCGATGCGACGGATTAACATCGACGTTACGAGACCGAGACAAGCGCTCCTCGTTCCCCGTGCGATCGAGTGCAGACAAAATCGATGAGAGAGAAAAAAAATATTCGACGTCGAGTACTCTCGGTCTGGGGAGGGCAGAGCGGGTGGACGGATTCAATGAGCATTCGAGCTTTTCGGCTCCGTGAGAAGTGGGGGATGAAATGAAATTCGCTGATGTTTGCTCAACAGCGATGGATATACGTATAGCGAGCGACAGTTAATACCCAAATAATTGCGCTTATTACGAATTCATCGACGATCGATCGCTCGAATTCGCTTGGCGCTCGTCGCGCCAACGTTTTTGTCGGGGAAGGGTTGAGGTGAAACCGAGCGAGCACGGATATCGCGATATAATGCGCTTAAGCGTGCTGATAATACCGCTGCGATGCGATAGCGCGATAGGGCGATAGGACAGTCTCCGATTCCACGCTATAATCGAAATTAGATTCGAAAGCTCGTAGGCCGTGTAAAAATTGATTCGCACCTTTGACGATGATATAAAAAAAAAAGCGAAAAAAAGCGAAAAAAGCGATTAAAAATGTGACGTCAACTTTAATTGCGAATAACATTTTATATCTCGGGAATCTCTCGGAGAGAAACCTCGCATTACGTATGGCTGATTCTCACATGAGAAACAGGCTCCGGCGCAAGAACTCGAGTATATTTTCCATTTAAGGTTGTTCGGACAATAGAGCACTTTAAAGATAGAGAATTAAAATTTCAATATGTTATTCATTATTAATAAATACATATGAATTCGTTTTTTGAGGAAGATCTGACGTACAGTTATTGAGTAATTAATAATTAAAATACCGTGATTTAACATGCAGAGCATAGGAAACGTTAATTAAATTCTTATACTTTGAGTTATATAGTTGCTCTGTATAAAGATACAAAAACAGAAAACTGTTATCTTAATAAATTAACTATTGTAGAATACGTAAAAAATAATAAAAAAGCATTCTGACGAAGGTTTTTAAAGATATTTCAACAAAAAGCACAGAAAGTCCACAAAAATTTCAACTTACGAAAGAATAAACGAGTCAAAAGATAACTTTTCACTATTATGTATAAATAAATAAACAAATTAATGTTTCTCAAATGTTCACAAATAACATTTGAATTAAAATAATAAATTTACACGTTCAAACTTATTTTATTAAAAGAAAAATTTAGATTTTATTATGACTAATACGGTACCATCCGAACAACCTTAATCTCGCATCAAGGACAGAAAGTAGTATGGATTAATAGTAGTAGTTAGTGGTAATGTGTGTACGGATTAACGAGCCGTGTGTACATTTCTCAATTAAAAACAAATTTCGAATTAAAATTCTTCTCCGACGTTTATTCCTTTTTCATTATCTATGAGAGAGAAAAGGAGGAAGAGATTGATAGGAGAACTTGCGTTAAATAAAACAGCCGTAACAATTTATCGCATTCGTGTACAAGAGATCCGTATTACAGGCTCTCTCTCTCTCTCTCTCTCTCTCTCTCCCTCTCTCTCTGTCTCTCTCTATCTCTCGAATCACTCGCACGTTTTATCGACATTCGTGCGCGCTCTCTCTAACGATCAGAAGCGGTCTACGGTTATAGGTGGTTCGCAGGTGTCGGAAAATATGATGCTAATAAAAGTAATGGTAAGCGATATCAGCGTTGTCGTTGATAGTTGCCGAGGCAAGGGAGAGAGAAAGAGAGAGAGATAGCGAGAGGTAGAATGAGCGGATCGGGAACTGAGTATGGAAACTCGGGATAACGCGAGAGCAGCGAAATAAAAGACGAATAGGACGAGAGGGATGCTACCCGTCGCGCGATATTAATAATAAAAAAGTTCGGCGACGGAGGGTGTCGTTAAAAAATTCAGGGAACGGGTATACAGAGGGCATAAGGCTTTACGACGAGAGAGACGGGGACCGATTATAAGTTGGCCAGGACGTTTTATTCATCGCGAACCAAACGTCCGACTATCTACGAAGGGTTTGTCCTTGAAATATAAATGACGCGCGGATCTCTTGAATCTCTTTCTTTTTCTCTCTCTATCGCTCTCGATATAACCGTGGCTGTTTCATTAATGAATTTCCTTGAATCCTCGTCACTTCAATTTCATAAAATCGGATTCGCCGCGTATAATCCTCCTGCGATTCGGTTAACCGAATAGGTCGATTTATCGGTGTACATAGAAAGTTGATTAAAAAAAAATCTCGAAACTGGATATAACGAGATAAGAAGCGAATTACGATTCTGCGGAAAATGGGGCTTTGATTTCGACGCATTAATTAAATATTATTCCGGCGTATTATGCGCGCGTTTTACGAGAGCGTACGCACCGCGAGAGAATTAACCGCACGGAATCAACTGCGGATTTACGTTTGCCGGCCACGCGTAGTATATACAAAACACAGACGCGGGCCGTTATACGCGAGCATGGGCAGATACCTGCGGGCTTGTCCATTAGTCGCTACACCGGTGCTATTGTTTTCCGGCAATGAAACGCGATTGCGCGATCGTCGAGTGAGATGCCGCGCTCCCAACTTCGTCTATTGCGAAATATCGCAGCAGCGTGAAAGAGAGAGAGAGAGAGAGAGAGAGAGAGAGAGAGAGAAACGAAAAATCTATTCATTCATCCGCCAGAGTTAATTTGATTATTGTATCATCATATATGTATGATAACGAGTAAAAATATTTTGTATTATATTCGCTAGACAGTTATAAATTGGCGATTCCCAACTTTGTCGACATTTGCATAATTAACTTTGGACATATTCCGAACGTATATTCAATCTTCCCATCTCTGTCAGATCGCAAATTTCAATTTGTCTGTGAGTAATTCGGGCGCATACTTTTTTTCTTTCTTCTCTCAATTCGTTGAGGTTGGGTTAGGTCGGACGACCGTTTCGCGCGATTAATTTTTTGGATTAAAGTTCAACGACATGAGTCGCACGCGGTATTTAGAATTTGGCTTACAAAACGCGGAAAAAGGGAAGAGGCTTTTCCATTTCCCTCCGGTACTCTTTGGCTCGTTCGCGTGTTTTCTCGCCCGAAGAGCATGAAAGTCCATCACACTCTCGTTTCTACATGTTTGTTCCGCATTGCACTTTTTCATTTACCTGCAACAAAAAATGAAAACGAGATTGTATAATTTACATCCTTTTGCAGGGAATAAATTTTGCAAAAAAAATAGCTGGGTAACATGCATTGTTCTTTGTTCGGTCAATGGTATCCGAAATTTCGGTTGTTGTACATGCATTATGGTTTCCCACAGTAATATCGAGAAAGTTAACGCCATTATCGTTAACGAAAAACCCCCCGAAATGGGAGGAGAGCTGGCCCTGGTATTAGAACGTGATCGACGATTCACATATAACGTTCGGGACATGCGCCGATATAATTACCAAAGGCTCTCCCCTCCACATCTCCCGATGGCGTGTTTCTCGTATAGTCACGACAGAAAGAGAGCGAGAGAGCGAGAGAGAGTTCGCTCCCTTCCGTGCCGTGCGACGGACACCCTATATTTAAGGTATGATTAATTATTTATAGAACGCCCCAGTAACACAGCGCGTACGCGGCGGATTTTCCGGCTGGATATACAGAGGGAACCGCGTAATTACTTTGTTACCGATCGCCATCGAACGCAATTAGCCCGATACACGCGCGGAAGGGAAAAAAGTTTTCCACTCTTTTCATTTACGCCTGCGCATCTCTTATCGGAATGAAACCTCAGTGAAAAACTTTTTCCGACATTTTCCCCAAAAATGGTATCAATTTTTTTCAATCTTCTCGAAACAGCATATCGGTAGAAAAATTTTGTCGAACCAATTAAATATGTAATTCTATACCGCTAAAAAGAAGTATTTTTTAGCTTGACATTAACTCTCGCTTCGATGGCTTTGTGCCTAGTTTATTGTCTCTCGCGGGAGAGCCTTCCTGGTACACGCAACTCACGGACGGTTAGCGTACGCGAGCACAGCTGACGCTTGGATACCATCCCTTGTGTGTACATGTATATAAACAGATACACGTTTATAAATAATAGTACGCGCGGGAGGTCGAATTTCGGGCGTGGTCGTATAGAAAAAGGGAAGAGAAAAAAAGAGGAATGGTTATATTTCATGCCGAGTAAAAGTCATGCGCAAGCTGCGCGGGTGTATCGTCTCTTTTTAGTCGAGTGCATAAAGCCGCAAAATTAATCTCCTTTTAAAAACTATACGCGTCCGTTTAATTTTCTCCCCCGAACTGTCCAAGGAAGAGCGCGCGAGCGGGTGAAAGAGAGATAGCTGGCACACGCGTTTTTCGTGGAAATTGGATTTTTGTTCCCACAGTGTGGCGAGCACGCGATATTCGCTATTACAGGTCTCTCGCGCGTAGTCGCCAAGCACTTAATTAGCTCTCCCTTTAGGCGGCGAACCGGCGACGAGGGAGGAGGGCTACGCGCAGAGAGGATGTATGAATTCGTAATCGTAGGACGTCACGTGACGGAGCGTCGATCGGATTTTTCCAGCGAAATTAGGTCTCGCATAGCAGGCGACTCGAGGAATTTCAAAACTCGAGCTGCGGGTTAGAATGAACCCCGGAGAGGATCGGAGTGGTGAAAAGGGTTGATCGAAGTTCGGGTCGTAGGGAAGTTTCGCGACATTGGGGGTGAGCGAGAAGAGCGAGTGGTAAAAGACCGAATGAGGACAGGGCGCGGATGAAAAGGAGGGTTTTCGCGCGAGGCTCGGGGCTCGGGGCTCGGGGCTCGGGGGCTTCTTGCGGCGCGCGAGCTCGAGCTGTAGGCGTGCGAGGTGTTAAATACCTCGCGAGTTTAGACGCTACCCCCCACTCCTCGTACCGGCAAAACAATGCGGCTCGAGTGTGAACCTGGCAGTCTTGGCAAAAGTTGCTTTAGCCTCCGGTACCTCGAGCCACGCCGCAGGCAAAACCATCCTGTTCGAGACCGTAAATTGCTGGATAAGAAATGTTATGAAAAAATTGAACAATTTGTGGCAAAAAGTTACTCCATTGATAAATTTTTGTTATACACACGATTTTAAGAGATAATACTTTGTCGTTGATGTAAAGAAAGCGACTTTGAATAAATTTAAAAAAAACTTTTCTTGCAAAGAAAAGTAGGTACTGTACGAATACTCGGTGAAGAGTGCGACGCAAACAAGACGCGGACTACCGATGCGTGGGACCGAACGCGCACTCATACCACGGCGTAGTTCTCCTATCGCGTGTATAAAGCGAGCAAGTTCGTCCGCCTTCGGGCGTAATGGCGGTTAGATCTTGCGTGTCGACTACTATTCCCAACGTAAACCGTGACGTGCATAGTCGCGCCGAGTTTATCGACCGATCGAACCGCACTGAATTTTACCCTCTCTTTCTACCTCTCTACCTTCTTCTCTTATGTATACCCTCGCTCGGTTCCTCGACGCTATTCGCCACTGATGTGGATGAAAGGGTAAAGTATCCTCCGAGCGCGGAAAGTTTTCTCACACGATACCACGGGGCGAGATTTTGCGGATAAGAGGTTATATCGTTCGGATCTACGGAAATTCCGCTTTAAGAGATATCCTCGTACATAGCGGATCGCGCGACCGATTCATCCAACCTTTTCGGAACGCTGCCCACGGAAAGGACTCAGCGGCCGGAAGAAATTCGCCCCGGTCTTCCGAACTCCGCGAGGAGAAGTATTCGCCGCGAACCACGGAATTCCGAGTATGCTACACACCGAGATGAGCGAATCGCTTTGGTAAGAACGCAGACGCGGCGAACTGCCGGTCTCGAGCATCCCGGTGATTGCAATTATACGGGACTCTCGCGAGAGCGCATGCCTCGAACGAACGAGACAGAAATTTTAATCGCCCCCCGAAACCTCCCCAAATGATTCTCTCCAACGCGAGAACGAGGGATCGTTATTTTCCATTCGTCCGCGCGTTTCGATTTCGGCCGGTTACGGTCAAAGTTGTTCGGGAGGGACGTTATATGGCAGCGCCACGTGTTCGCGGGCACCCGCACACGCCGCCTCGAAACTGGTTCAACTCCGGTAGGGTGCGTTGGCAGTGGCGATTCTCTCTCTCTCCTCCTCGACAAAATTATGATCCCGTTTGGTTTGCGCCGCGGCCCCGTGATTGCATAACAATGAGGGTGGGGAGCACGGCGGGAGGAGAGAGATGCTCGGGGAGGGGAGGGAGGATTCCGGGAATTGCTTTTACGTGTCTGGAATTACTCTGTGCGCCACAATAGTACGCGAGGTTGCATACCTGGTCGACGTATAACCCTCGTCCCCCTCCTCGCGCCCTCCCAGACTCCCAGAGCCGCCCTCGCAACTGCACAGGAAGAGGGAGGCCCGTAGCTCGGTGCTCGTGCGAGCGAGACTGCGAGTGCCGAGGGAAGGGGGAGAGAGTGCAGCGGATGAAGAGAGAGGTATAGAGCATTATGCGTCATTGGGTAATCTGGCGAACGATTCAATTGAAACGGCTGGCATGTCGAGCATGTGGACATAATGGAGCATCCGTCTCTGCGCGATAAGCGCGTACACACCGAGCCCACTCACCCCTATCTCTCCGTCGTCGGTTTCGAGCCACGGTGTACATCGTTGCGGAGAGACCCTCCAAGTTCCGCCGGCTGGACGCTGGAGCCGCAGTCTCGTCCGTTACCATCTAGAAACGCCGGCCCCCCTCGCTCCGCTAACCAGCCGTATTTTCAACCCCTTTCAACAACGATGAATGTCTCTACACGCGCCTCGGCAAAATTCAATCTCTCGGTTTATCAACGCGCGCGCGGTAACAAGCCCCCATTATACGCCGTCCCTCGCTATTTCACCCTTTTTTACGGCCTTTTCGTTCGCCCGATCTTTGCCGCGTTTCGGCTCCTCGCCGTTACCGCGAACGGTTTATATCCGCCTTTGTAATCAAAACGAAATTCTCGATGACGTTGGCCCGCGCAATGGTAGCACCGAAATCCGTGGGTGCAGTACGTAGGAGGGTTGCCGCGCGAAAGCCCTGCGGGCTCGCAGCCCTCGTATATATACGGGCCGATTGGCCGGAATGGCTTTTGCGCATCGTAAAACTGACAATTGCAAGCTTCCGAGCTTCTATCCCCTATACCCCCCTCCAGCCTATACCGGCCACTGACCCAGACTCGATCGTATTACCAAACCCCTTTCGAATCCGTACGCGAGAATGCGCGAACCGATCGCTCCCGCAGTGGATAGTTTTGCCCGGGAATATACTTACTCGATTATCCCGAATTATCGTCCGGGTTATCCCAATTTGGTCGCGCGTTCAATTTTCAATCACCCGTCCCCGTAAAGTCCGATGCATCATTTAGCGCACCCCAGGGACGCGAGAACGGGAACCGAAATCGATTTTACGGCGTGTGCGTGTACAATACCGCTGCACGGTGTAGGGAAACTGGCAAAAAATTTCCACTGCCCTTTCTTTTTGCGCTTTTATCGTATTCGCCGTGGACGTAAACGCGCATCTATTCCTTCTCTCTCCGACTGCCTCGATCGCGCTCAATTTCCGATAGTTATTCGCGGTGGCAGCCCAGAATCTCGGGGCAAAGTTCAATTTCGACGGTGCAACTTCTTGCCTCTGTACCTCAACTTTACCGTTCTCGCTCGCTCGCGCTATGTGTACACTCGCGCACCACACATGCCCGGTTTCCCTCCACACGGAACGCGCGGGGCTCCCTTTGTCGATAGCGCCGGCAAATTTTCTCCGAGTTTTGCGCCGTTAGTATAGCCTATACAGTCACTGTGAACGAATGGAATTTCTTAGGGAAAATCCCGCCAACGACCGACATCTGGAGCGATTTTGTAGCTCGATCCGTCGCCGTTTTTCCCTCCCTTCCTTTTTTTGACCCACTCCTATAATCCCCCAGACGCACTTGGAAATGGAATTTTTTTGCGCCTCGATTCCGATACGATACGTGTAGAAGTTTTATGCGTGGAGAACGTGTATATAGATATACGTGTACGTCGTCCAAAGGGAGCTCGAAGCAGTAGAAAAGATCCACTGACGGAAATATCGGGTACGATTCTCGCGGCTCTCGCAGTTGCCTCTCAATGGAAGAATGACCGTCGGAAGGAGGTGAATGCCTGTGCCGATCTCGAGTGGCCAGCGCTGGAAATTCCAACCAGCTCACGGGAGTTCTGTAGTGCGTCTGTCGGGGACGCGGTCTCGAGCGAGATATAGAGAGGGTTCTTCATTGGTCGGCGCGTCGAGGACCGAGCCAAACTCCAAAGGATCGAGTTACCGCGATGGAACGACCGGGGTTACCGAAGGATACTTCGCTGAATGTCGTAAGAGGTTAGAGTCGATCGTGGTCCTCTCAAAACATCGCCCGAGACATTCAATTCGTTGGATTCCAGTTTCGGTGTTGCTGGTTATTAAAACGAAACTTTTTCTACGCTTCATCGATTTCATACAGAATGAACAATGAATGTCTTTCTTGTTTTTTGTGCAGTTTCACACTCGTCCAGCTCTATAGAGATTCTCACAAATTGCCGACAAACCGTCAAAAGGTCCTCGATACGGGATCGTCCGTGGATACCTTGGCAACGCGAGTACCGACCGTTCGAGCCAAAAGAATTCAATATGGCGAGGTAACATATATCTAGACGTGTCGCGAGGGAGTAAAATTACATTTCTATTGTATTCGGTGAGCATTCGCGTCCGAGCCGGCGACCAGCCCCCGTCCCGATGCTGGACCTAAAGTCGTTCCTGTCGGGCGGCGCGTGTTTGTGGGCACGAGCGCGGCTCGGTAGGAGGAGCGGAGGGTCCAGGGAAAGGTGGTCGGGAAGGTCCCCCGCGTACGTACGCCAGCCGTTGGAAAGCCCGCTCGTAAGTTAGCCGTCTTCGATATTAGCGAACGGGTGCTGCGACCCCTCCATCCTGATAGTCCAGTTTCCCATATTGATATCGACTGACTCTCACGCACGCCGAGGGAATGTGTATTTACGACTATAGCGCGTTGTGTACTCTCTCGCTCGCTCACGGGTCACCAGGAGTAATAAAGATATTACTGGCCGTTCTCGTCTCGTGGGAGCCGTTCGTAACTCTCTGCCCGGGAGAAACGATTTATCCCTAAAGTGATTTGTCAAGTTACCGCTCGCTTTTATGAATTAATCCGAATATATCCGCTCGTGTCGAGCACTTTTTAACGCGATCAGGGCGGATAATTAACTGATACCGTGCCAACCGAAGCCGTGGAACGCGCGAGATTCCCTTCCATCGCCTACGGCTTACAACGACACTTACCCGTACTCGCACTAGAAGTCAACCTAATTGGCCCATAAATAGTTGTCGCGCACCCCTCCCCTCTCTCGGCTAGCGCGATCCCTCGCGTGATCGATGACATCGGATATCTTCGATAGAAATTTTAGCGCTTCGCGGAAAGAATTTTCACCTGTGTTGCATTGTTTTACTCCTTCCACCTCTCTCGGTGAATATTTTTGACAATAGTCGATCCAGCTTGGTCACGACACGAGAAATTTCTTTGGTAACGAGCGAGGAGCGAGAGAAACAAGTTCGGCAACTATCGCACAGAGAAAGCATTATGTATATTCGCTGCGGTGTATAGTCGCGAGTGAGTCGTGTCGAGTAGGCAAATTATCATATTTTTGCGAGTGTGTGTGTCGCAAACTGAGGTCGTCCAGGAGGCGCGAGAGTATAACTAACGATGTCCGATGGTCTCGTCGTGTTATACACCGGATCCATATTCAACGTCCCACGGCCGACGCGTCATTAGCGTAGATATCCGCTAGCCGGCGAGCGACGAATTAGAATGCCTCGGCAAGAGTCAGCGGTGTTCTCTTTTTCGCACCGAGAGAGGAAGCCCGTGAAAGGTGGAATTCGCGAAGGACGACGCACCGTGCTAATGGGACGTAAATTAATGATTCGCCGTAACCAATTGCGACTTACTTTCCCCGCGGTGCGAAACCCGATGCATCAAAGTTAATTATCGTAACCGTTGACCGAGTCGTATCGCACGATCTCTCCCGTATCCGTCCGAGGTGAGTTACGCTTTTTTTCCTTATTCTCATTTCTCTCCTCTCCTCGGCTATATCCAACCCCCGCACGCCATTCTACTTCGGAAGTCGAGTGGATGAAAAAGGATTGCCCTTTCGTCCGACTCCACTTGCTTAAGTGATATTAATGGGTCGTAAATACCACGCTCTCGCGAGTGTGCAACGAAGAGGGGAAGAGATGGAACAGGCTCGCATCCAATATTATATATATGTATTTTATACGGAGATTGCACGTAGGTGTGGACCGGAATGAGAAAAAGAAGTGGCGATAAAAGCTGCGAAATTTTGGCGAGAGGACTCGTCTTCATCTTCCGGTTGCTATTACACGTGGGCGTGAACTATAATAGAAAATCGAAGGAGTCAGAAATGCGTGTGGGCTTGTTTTATTCTCCTCGGTTCTCGTTCTTTTTGACCCTTGACGCGAAAAATCGCGAACAAAGGGGAGAACTCGGAATGCCTCCGCCTCGCGCGATTTTTTGGTCGGACCATTACGTCGGCGGAAACGGAGCGGGGAGCGGTCCACAATGCCGAAACTGAAGCTAGCATCGATTTCCACCGAATCGCGGACGCGCGCGCGTTCACAAAGCGGCCTGGCGCGAAACGAGAGAGAGTGACAGAGCCGAGGGGTGGGGGACGAGGGGGTCGAGTGAGAGACTGGCACAAAAGTGGGACAATATTGGCAAATGAGACGGTACATTTACCGGGCATTGTCGAGAGGCGTCGAATTCGGCAGGCGGCGTAATTACGCGCATTGTACGCGACGCGAGCGAGCGAGCGAGAGAGAGAGAGAGAGAGAGAGAGAGAGACGAAGAGAGAGCGAGAGAGGAAGCACTCTCTCGCTGGATTATCAAGACCCCGAGACCGTCGATTCGCGTTAGCGTAGGTAATCATCTTTCAAGAGAAATTCGCCATTAACTAATGACTCGAATCGCGAACTATGACTCCGCACAAAGGAATTTCGGTATAAAGTGCTTTATATTCTTCCAATTGACGCTTCGTGAAATCGTCTGGTACGTAACCGAATGCTGAATTCACGGTGCGATAAACTCGTCATTCGGAGTACCCCGGCAGGCAAAATCGGGACTCCTCGGCGTTGGAGGTTCGCATCGCGATACGCTCCGACATCCGGAGGGTTCCTCGATATCCGCGAGCCCATCTGTATTCACTATACTTCTGGCTTATCTCGCGACCGTTCCCCGTGCTCGCTCTTCCCCTGCTTCCGATTCTTGGCCCGAGCTCGGAGAAACTGTTACGTGCTAGCTTCTTTCGCGTGTTTGCTTACGGTTTCAGGCTCATTCGGTTCTCCCCATCCGTACCGCCACTCCATCGCATCGGCATCTCGCGTTCGCGCTATTTCGACGTCATCCTCTCCTCGACTTTCGTGGCATTTATCTTTTCCCCCCGTCCCCCCTTTTTTCTCTCTCTCGGTTCGATTTAAAGCGGGCAGAAAAACGACTCGTCGTTCCAGATGGAAAGCCTCTTGCCGCTCATCCGCGGCTAATCCCTCTTTTCTCCTCTTCGCTCTCTGTCTATGTCTCCGAGAGTCGGCGAGGATTCGTGCGAGCTTTAACGAATGATCGAGCAATATCTCTGGCGCGGGTACTAAGAGCGAGAGTGCGTATAACAGCCCGGAGCGAGACCGAAAAGGCGTCAGCGGCCGACTTATGAATAATCGACGCGATATAACTCCGCGGAGAGAGAAAGATACTCGAGATAGAGAAGATCGCCGGATGAAAGCGGACGGATTAATCTTTTCGGGGAGTGGATGCGTGCGAACGTGGAAAGAGTGCACGCGCGCGATAACGCGGGTTAACGAAATTCGAGGGTAATTTATACTCGGCGCTATTCTCGTAGGTCGAAAATCGAAAATTATCCTCTCGGGCCGGGGCCGCGGGTCTTTACGCGAGAGCGTTTTCTTGGCGAATATGGCAGTTTACGAGCTCGGCAGCCGTGACTTAACGACTTTATTATACTCGCTCTAGGTGTACCTATGTACCCTCTTCTATATAGCTATAGCAACGGAGGAGATAGTCGTGGAGCTTTTGTTAAAACCGCCGGATTACCTGCGGATTAACCGTCAGATACGATCGTTCGACGGAAAGCAGAGAGTATTACGTCGGAATTTAAAATCGCTTGCGAAACCGCGGGTAATTAAATCGCCCTTTACAGCCAGAGTTTCTCGGCTCGCGTATTTATACGTTGGCTGAATGTGTACCGGCGGGTTTCGATAAGGAAAATAAAATCACTGGAATCGTTAGATCGATGAATGTAATGCACGCGTATACATTACACAACGAACCGATTTGCAATTAGCGCGCGCGCGTACGTTATAAATAATCGGGAATAAATTCTCTCGAGTTTCTTGATTTATAACGTCGATCGAAATTGAAACGACGTGGACGAACGAGAGACGATAACCGTTGAATTTCTTATGCGATAATAGCGAGGAATAGGCAGGTGGAAGGATATATTCACGAATCCTTCTTCGGCGTTCGCTATCCCGACGTTTCTGTTCTTGTTTCTATCTCTCTCTCTCTCCCTCTCGTAAAACGATCTTGATACCTGTCATTCCGTCGGAAGACATCGCCCATTTTGATTCCCTCTGTTATACATATATCGCGTGTACAAGATCTACACTTGGGAACCATGAGCAATCGCGAGAGCCGGTTCTCCCGCAAAATCGATCACCTTAGCGATATTTACGTGCCAGACAGGGAGGATTTCTCAGAGAATACAGATCGCGAGAGATCGATTCCCAAGGCTTCCGTTTCCGAGTTGCGGCTGGGAGCGATTAAATTATACGATATTCCGTTCGGGCTGTTTTTCGTTCGTGAGTTCAGTGCGCAGTGCAAATGATCGACAATGGCGCCCGCGGCTCGGTGAGATCGCAATTACGAGGAGCAGTCGAGGAGGGGAAGAGTGGTCTCTTGGTGAAATTGGAAGAGGTTACGATCGTCGGAAGGCATCTCTCTCTCTCTCTCTCTCTCTCTCTCTCTCTCTCTTTCTCTCTCCTCGAGCGAGCAATTTTAGGCGTGCAGCTCTTTTCTCGCTTCTTCTTTCTTCCATCTCGCACCGCCTCGTCTATCGCGTATAAGAAGAGAAAACGCGAGTGGTTGCGAGTAGGGGGCAGTTAGCGTCGCGCGACGTGGCAGCCCGCCGCGTGGGGTGCTGGAGGGGCGTATTTAATTAAAGCGTTAATTGGAAAATGGCGAGGCTTAATCGGGAACCATTTCCTACCCTTACCCCTCTTCCTGGTGAAAAGCTGCGACGATAACGACTAACTTTTCCGTCGGCGTGCCCTCTGACCTCCCTTTCCCTTCCTTTCTCTCCCTACCTCCCTCACTTCTCACCATCTCCGTAGTTTTCGCTTTTTCCCTCGAATCTAGAGTACGCGTTTTGCGAGATCTCGTACGCCCGATTGCGTACGTAGCCCGATTCTCTCGCTAGACGGGGGAAGTCCCATTTCCACGCGAGCGGGCGTTCCACAGATTGTGCCACTCTTCGAGTTCTAGCCCGGTAATGAATTTCCCGAAAAAGTTTTAGCCGCGAGGAACGGGACATGGTATAAATTCGACCCGTGTTTGCGCTTTTCCCCGTAACGATGTCAATCTATCGAATTTTGCACCATTTAAAAATTATTTTCATTAATTTAACGTGCTGCATGAAATTTTTTCTTTCATTTTCGTTTGCGTATTCCGATCATATTTTATTGACATAAAAAAAGAGAATTGGTATTTTCTCTTTCCGGAGTGATTGAATTAGAGTCATAAACGTCACCTGATTCATTATGCAGAGCGCGTCGATATCGTGTTTTTCCTCTGGCGCGGTGGTGGGAGGGGATGGGAGGGCGGGTTCTCGATAACGTTTTCGAAAACGCGATGGACACAGGGGTTACTTTGCGCTGCTGCGCCGGAGTGTGATTGATATATAACGTTCGCGAGTCGGTGGGCAAAGTGGGGAGGGAGGTGATCGATGCTACCAATCGACGTCAGTGCTACGTCGAATTATCTCCGGTGGACGTCTATCTCGGTGTATTGCGCGCTCATATACTTATCTCTCGATCTCACTGTCCCGTATATGTACACTCGCATTTCGCGATACGTAGAACGTGATTTTTGACTGGACGCGGAGCGACACCGCCCCGAGATGTACGCGAACGTGTAATCGATGGTCCATAGGGCGGGGGGTAAAAAAATTGCTCATGTACATCAATCAAAACACGAGTTCGAATTATGGATTTATATTGTACAGAGACGGATAATCGAGTTTTATCGCTCTTGGCCTGCGGAGCTGCCGCAATCAGTGACACACAGCGAGCAGAACTAACGCACGTAACAAATTTTACACCGTGTTGTAAACGAGAGCGAAAGAGAGATAAAAACGGAAAAATAGGGAGAGAGAAAAAAATTGTTATCGACTCGGACGGGGCGGTAGGTGGGAGGGAGGTTTCGAATCGATACACGCTCGTACATCAGCGTGTACATGCGCCGGATTGTATATCACTCGTTTAATTGGCAATTATAATCTATATTAATTAGAAGAATACCGAAAGCTCGTGGATGGAGTTTGCGCGCGTGTGTATGCGCTACCGCACCGGAGTGTGGGGGCGCAATAATTTCGGCCTCGGGAACCCGTATCCGGATTATCGCTGGGGCCATTCCGCGCGATAAAGCCTCTTTTCCTTTTGTAATTGCCACCTAGCCGCGTCGTAGCAGCTGCGGCTCGCGCTCGCTCGAATCGCCTTAGCGCGAATCCCGTAACCCTGTCCCTCGTTTTGTTCAGACCCCTCCGACTCGAGAGAAGGGATGTAAAACAAGAAAATCGTCCTGCCTCTGTAAACAAGAATTTTCTCAAAGAAAAGCCGTACGGACGTTTTTTTCCTACTCTCCCAAAGTCACGATCTCGTGGTCCAAGTCAAATTCATTTTACGTTCTCTAATCAGCGAGAATATTTTTTCTTCTTTTTTTTGGGGGGGGGTACGAATTTTTCGCGGATTAGAGCGAGAAAGAGCGTTTCTTTCTCTCGGTCACGGACTGCGTGAGAACTTCACGCACGTAGGAAGATTAAGAAACAAAGCACGGCGTTGTTACCCCGTTTCAGGACGTGAGCTTGGAGGGGATGTGAAGCTCGAGAGCGAGAGGGGGAGAGGGAGGGAGAACGACAAAGTCTTCGTTTGCTTGTTACGGTAGCGTGTCGCGACTTAAAGTTGCGACGTCGCCGTACAGACAAGCGACAGATACAAGGCCGCTGCAAAGGGGCTATTGAAAGCCTCGCCCACCCAGGGAGCGCGCGAGAGAGCGGGTACTTCCAAAACTACACTCACCCCCGTCATCCCCTCGATATACCTCGACGGATATTATACACTAAACTTCTCCTCGCATAATACGCCATATACAGATTGTCGGCGTGTCGCCGCGTACCATCGAATCGATCCAAAATTACATATTCTTTCACCCAACCGGAATGGAACTTTCGAATCGTCGATAAGAAGCTGAAAATTACATCGGTCTGTTCACGCGAGCCCCCGTTCGAGGTGTGTTGTTTATTTATAGCCGAGCACGCTACGGAAAAACTCGTCGCGTTTGTCGAACGGGAAAAATAGAGAAGGCGTGTTTATCGTCGATACAGAACTACGTCGCGATGCGCCCGTGAAATAAGCGCGTTATCAATTGAAATGCATATGCATCTCGGTGCATATAAGCGCACCGGCGCGGATGTGTGGGTATTTATCGATCGGCATACAGTGCCAGGGCAAATATTTAATTACACGGCATGGATAGCGCTCCGCGTGCCACTTCCGCGCGACGATTCTCGCGTCACTTCCAATGCCGACGAATTCCCTCCCAACCCCTACCCTCCCTTCGTCCCCGCGAAATACCGCCGTTCTCGCCCACATAATCGCATCTCGTATATGCGCACGACGCGTTGATACGTTTGATCGTGACCAGCTTCCCATGATAACGATAATCATTAAAATGCATAATACCCACCACGCCCTCATCGACGTCGATGTGCCTCGATGTCCGGGTATTCGGATTAACATTTTTGATTGTACAACGTCGCGCCAAGAACAGGATAAACGGGGCGAATCGCGCCGGTGAAAATATCGAGGCGAAAGAAGCGCGAGATTGCCGAACACGGGGAGATTCCTCACCCTCGAGAATTTTCCGTTAACGTTCGTACCGATGATTCAATAATGACCATTCGATGTAATTATTTATATGAATGCACTTTGATGGAGTGCTCGTCAGGTGAGGTTGAATAATTCGCGATTGGAATGAGGTCGCGCGGTGAGGGAGCGGGGATGACGCGCGGCCGCATAAATTGTCGCGAAATCAACAATACGTTCATCGGCGAGGGGGTTGAGAGGTTGGCAGCGTCGGCTGCGCTACATGGTATTTGCACGTCGCAGCGTCAATATATGCCAAGTAACGAGGACCGGAACTGCGCTCGCGGTGCACGGACCACGGACGGGGACAAAATTTCGCTCGCTGCTCATTGAGGATATAACGAACGGATGTATAACAACGTAAAAGGAGAGCTCTGTACAACATTTTTACGCGAATCAGCTCAAGACACGATTTTCGCGTTCGGAGCTCTCTCGACTTTTCGCGATGGGAGTTTCAGCCCTTACGGAGCCTTGAGATCTTTCAAGGGTCGAGCAAAATTATCGAAATCGGTGCGAGCCTTTGGTATCAATCGCTCGAGATTCAAATGGAGAAAATTGGGAGAGTGAAACATCTAGGGCGTTGGCAATGGCACGGAGAAGCCGAAACCCGTTGGACCGTTAGAGTCGCCGGTCCGAAACACGACTATCTAAAAAGCGAGGAGGGCCGGCCGGTGGGTGGAGGTCGAGAGAACGATATTCTGCAGTAACCCGGATTCGCGAAAAGATTGCACGGGCCAACGATCTGGAAAGAACAAACGGTGTTCGGTGAACCGTGTTTCATTCGCGAGTTTTCCGCTCTTTTCGCCCTCTTTCTACTTTGCTTCGTTCTTCGCATCAAATCGCTCCTCGAGCTTCGCCGTTCGTATTTCCCTAGTACATTTTTGTCTCGAAATACCAATAACGCGATGATTCCACGTGAAATTTCGTCCGTGACACGAGACGACTAATTTTATCGCCCCCCAAGAGTATCGTGATGAGAATACGGTGACGTGTCGTTTTGTCGAAGAAACTCTCGTCACCATCCGGGATGGCTATTCATGGATTCCGAGTATTGTTGTCCTTTGGAGTTTTATCAATGAGAAAAATATGGAGCAAGTAATGAATGTCATCGTATATGAGAGGATGACACGATCGTTTACGGAGAATGATCGGTATATTAAGAAAACTTTATTGATTGGAGTAAAAGCGTTTTCTGTAATGAGTCAGTTTTATTTTGAGTCCGTATACGTAATGTGTGAACAACTATATTATAAATAAATCTTTTACTATAATATTGTTATGAAAAAATTGGCATTGTTATCGACGTGAAATATAACATGAAATGTATGATATTCATCGTATTGTTTGGTTTATATGTATAATCTTGGCAAAAAGAATTGAATGTTGCAACGAGGTTCCGATCGAACATTCATAGGTAAATTCGCGATCACATTTTTGATATAATTCCCCCGAATTAGATGAGCTTTGACTTTGCGAGTCAGTTGTGAACGGAACGCGAAAAATTCTAGGCTCGTTCGATCGATCCTGGATTCGGAGCCCGGAAAATTGATTTTCCGATTCTGAAGCGTTTTACGAATTCGGAGCGCGCGGAGTGCGTTTCCAATTTTCCATGCGGGTTGTTTGCATATTTTTCGCGGGGAAAAAGAATTTTCGTTTTGCGAGGTACACGGAGAGAAAAAATCAGTAATGTTCACAATGCAACATAGTAATCAAACTTAAATTTCAGAAAACTCATAAACGATACTATGTGAAATAGTAATCATTGCAATGCACATGGTAATATTTACTATGTGACATAGTAATGAAGCAAATAGGAAATATTGCTATGCTGCATAGGAATGAAAACTGTAGGAAATGGTACTGAATACCATGTAACATAGCAGTCGTCACTAATAGATATTTTTGTTACTAGGCTCTAAAGTGACAATTCACGGACGAGTATGATTTCGAGGGCTGAACGGAATAGCCGCGGCTGCGCCTCGGCTATTTAATATTAAGAAATAAACATAAATATTAAATATATGCGCGCTACGACATCTGTGTAAGATAGTAATCGTTACTATGTTGACATAGTTGACGTTACCATTTTACATAGTGGTATTTACATATGTCAAAAGAATTTTGCCGGGTGAAAATCATCGTTACTATGTAACGTAGTAATGGTTACTATGTTGCATTGTGAACATTACTGATTTTTTCTCTCCGTGTATTACAACGCACGTGAAGTACACTCGAAAAATCAGGCGATGTGTTACATGTAAATGAGACTGACGTTGTCGAACTGAGATTTGTCTATCCACATTAAGTGGGCCCTCTGTTATTCTCGTATTCATTTTTATTTCGACGGATAATTTTTTTTTGGAACGTTCGCAAAGGGAGAAGGAAAACAGAGAGAAAAACTTGCCATACGAAACGTTTTCCGTTCAAATTTCATTTACGCCAATTGACGTGAATGCATAAACCCGAATTTAGTATCCGTTTATCAAGCGATTACTAAATTTGCAATGCATTAACATTGCCAAGACCGAAAGAAGAATCGATTATTCGTTTGAACCAATCGTCGAATAAAATCATCGCCCAACAATATACAATTGAAACAGTTTAGCGAGATTCACAGGACAAATTGTGGGCAACGTCGAATTATTTTTGGAAGCGCGTCGAGATTTCACTCGTTCGACTTATAACTTGTGTTTTGTTTTCTTTTCCGTTATGTACATCGAGCGATATATAGGGAGACCAATGTGGCACGATCCTGGCGCAATTCCAAAAATCTTCATTCTATGATAGAAAGAGAGAGGAAGAGGGAGGCCCTCGCTCGACTACCTTTGATGACGACGACGACCGGAGCTCATCTTCCCTTCCTTTGAAGAAGGGCGATGGGAGGAAAAAGGGAACGAGAAAGAGAGAGGGAGAGTGAAGCTGCAGAGAAAAAAAAATCGAATCTGAGATTCGTTCGACCGCGCGAATTTATCTGGCTGCCGCCTAAAGAAAAATCCAGCCAGGAGTGGGGAAAAACGGTGAAAGAGCTCTGGTCTGAGGCCAAAGTATTCCTCGAACGCGAGAGCTTCGAGTTTTTTTACGCCACCGCTCCGGAAAGGAATTTTGTCGGTTCTACCCTTAGTTGAAGGAGAGAAAAAGATATATATATATATATATATACATGAAAAAGGAGAGGGGCCCGTGTACCAAGTTTAATCCATACTCGACGTATAGCTAACAAAAAACTGATTTTCTTTGAAAGATCACCTGTAATTAATGCGAGAGGGCTTCATAAAAGGAAGAAATGAAAGGATTAGAGCGGGATAGGAAGACAGGGGGAGCGAACGAGAAGGAAGGGCAAACTCTCCTATAAAAGCGAATATCGTTGACGGTGGAATTAATCCCTTTTCGTAACGCTCACGCTCATTACGTAATCCAACACTCGTACAGTGATATTCGATCAACGCTATCCCGTTTCCGGTGCGTTACCGTCGCGTGAAATTCTGTGGGTCGGCGCGCGAGAATAGCGAGAAAGGTTGGGTGATAAAAAAAACGTCGCATATCGGGCGAGGCATTCAGAGGTCGAGACATCTATCAGACGAAGCGTCGGGGGCCACTTTGTGGACCGACGTCTTCATCGACTTTTCTCTCCATTCACCCTTCCTCCTCGCCTCCTCGCACAATATGCGACGAAAGAGACGCACCAAAGCGGAAGCCGAGCGAGGCCTGCTCCTCGGAGTTTATCTCGACTCTATATTCCCGCCAGATAGCGAATTCATAAATCTTGCCTCTCGCGCCTCGCTTTTTCTCGTCTTCTTAAGCTCTCCTCCTCCCCGTATATCCAATACTTCGTAAGACACTTCTCAAAACATCATTATTCTCGTCCGCTTGTGTGTATATATAGTGTCTTGTTGTCCGTAACGACCGACGATAAATTTACATATCTCGCTCCTTCATATATTTATTTCTACCACTTGTTTTCTTTTCCGCTTGATATTCGCGCCTGAAACTTTTCTCGTCGCGTCGTCCACGTCCTACATGCCTTTCGCGTGTAATTACTCGATAAAAAAGAAGGAAAATGGGAAACGAGAAGAGTCGAGTAGCGAAGAAGTATGTCGATGGTGAAAAACGGAGAGAAGAAAGGGGAGCGAGACGAACAGACCCCGAAACACGATACAGATAACGTACCAAGTTGGCCAACCGCATTCCGTTTATTTATATATATATAGATATACATCTCGCGAGTATCCACAAAGAAGAAAGAACAAGAGAGGAAAGTTAATTACTTTGAAAAATAACTGTTTCCTTTGTCCAATCCGACAAGCATGGACCATTAATCTGCGCGTTAGCGGACCGAACCCTCCGATCCATGTATTTTCTTGCGCTATATCGCATTATATAGTATGCAGCTTCGAGAGGAGCGGGATAAAGAGAGGTAGGATCTCGCGAGAAAGAATTCGAGACTTTTCTCCTCAAATGCGAAAATCCATTCGACGTTAATTGGCAAAGTCCGGTACGAGTGGAGAAAAAAATAGATCGGTCTTCCGATTTCTTTTTCGTTTATTCGCTCTTGGAAAAACTTTATTTTTCGATCGAACGATCCCAATCGGCGGGCTCACAAGGCATGATCTCGTGCCATTAGACCGCCCGCTCGCGCTCAAACGGAGGATGGATGACTCTATCCGTCGTGCATTAATCTTCCCTCGGCTCATCTCTCTCTTACTCTCCTTCTCCCGCCTCTTCCGGCTCCTCTCCTTGTAAACGTCGATTGAATAACGCGTCACCGTAAAAGACGAACGTTTCACGCCGTGATTTTGACAGGTTTAAACGCTCGCTCGGGCTGGCACTTAAAATCCATCCTCACCTCGATCTTTTCTACTGCGCCCCTCCATTCCTTCTTCGCCAGAGGGATTTCATAAATATTACCCGCACGGGCGCATTTGTTACACCACTCGACGTATTAAAAACATCAAAGAGACATCCATACAGTCGTAATACGAAACACGTGTTCCCGGTGATGTTCGAGGGAGAGAGAAGACATTCCTAATTGTCCCTTCCTTTTCAGCCTGATTTAAACATTTAAGATTCAAACTAAATTGAAATAAATAAAACCCCCAGTTTTCATTTTTCAGTTATTCAAAACGGTTCCAGATGAATTTTATGGAACCAAAGAAATCAGTTTATCGAACAAAAACTCCTGTTATTTCATAGAAGTTCCCACTAATCATACCTAGTACTGATTTTTTCCTCTGGGTGATAAGTTTTTCTACCTATGGGTGGGTGTAAGAAAGATGTGTAAGAGAGTCGAACAACTCCGGCAAAACGACTGACGTAAGACGTCGAAAACTTTTCACTCATATTATGTACCGCGTACATATGTACGCTGTGTAGGACGCACCGATTCGACGTTGGCAAACTACGAATTACGGGAGTAATGGTAAACATAGCTCGGTTATGTATAGAGCGAGAGGGAAGGAGGGAAAGATAAAGAGTGAAAGAGCGAACAGGGCTTCCGAGTGAGTGACGAATAGGTAAAACTTTAGCGGCGAGCTTGCGCGCGATTTCACGAATAAACTCGCCAAGTTTCCCTCATGGTCGCGTGATAAATGTTCTGCCCACATTCAATACTCCCTCAGGAAACTCGTGTAATATTCGGCTGGATTCCTTTTGGCAATTGTATAACGACGCGTAATTTCCACGCCAATATTCTAATTTGCCGTGTATTCGGGTTTTGATGTTTCGAGAAAATAAAGTTATACACATATACTCGTAGGTGCTCGATTTAAAAATCCGTTATTAATTGAATCGTGTGATATTAATGAAAATATTGTTAATAATTGGTATTCGAAATGTACATAACTCGAAACTCGACAATGTATATTTTAGCTATACGTTTGTAGAATTGAAATGAATTTCCTCGTCTTGCGCTGCGCTTAGATTACATAGTTATATGTATGTATATATGGAGGTACACATAGACGATTAATTAAACGACGCGCGTACGCGGTGCTCCCTTTTTGAAGGGGGGCAATGTACGCGCGCTCAATCTGTTCAACCATAGAGATACCCCTTCGCAACGTTTCGTCCAGTATTTTTCAAACAAGAAATACGAGAATAATCTTTCATCCGTTACCAGATACTTTCACTATGATTGCTCGTTGACTCTGTCCACAGTCTCAACGGTTGAGTTTGAAAATCTCCAACGGTATTTAATTCGTGATCACGAGTGAAAGGGAAATGTCAAAGGTAAAAATTGAACTCCTTAGCTCATTGGGCTAATAAAACTGGGAAAGGAAGAAAGCGGGCGCAAGAAAAACTTTTTTATCTTCGTTTGAGTCCAGCCGAGAATTGAATAAAAGAGAAAAACGAGAGGTTGAAAAAAGACGACGGCGAGACGAAGAAAGGGCCGACGGCACGCAAGAGACGCCGACACGAGCGTGAGACTGCTAATTACGCGTGCGTCGATACACCGACGGTTTACTCACCGCGTGAATGCGAGCCAGCCGCGTGTACTTCATAAACGGGCTATGCATGCATCCGAACTCTCTCTCGCTCCTTTGACAGGCAGAAAGCGTGCTTACCTGAAACAAGAGAAGGTACATCGTGTTATTAAAAGGGCTTTTGCATTTCAGATATATGTATAGTATATATATGTACATTAATATATGGAAGAGAGAGAGAGAGAGAGAGAGAGAGAGAGAGAGAGAGACCGAAATAGAAGGGAGGGGGCAAGAAATGCGAGATTAAGCTCGACGCGCGTCGACGAGTAGCCGCTCCATCGTTTGTTTTTGTTCAGCGTTTTGTGTACCGGGCTCGGGCCGCGTGTCGTCATCGTCGTCCTCGTAATTTAGTTCCTCGTCGCGCTTGCTCGCTCGCTCCCTGGATTAACTTCACGAGCGAGTACCGAGTTAAATTCTTTTTTTTTCTATATATCTGGCTTGGTGCGATGCTCAGAACCGTCTGACGTAAGGAAATTAAATAGGAATCCAATTAATTTTAATAATGGCAGAGAGGAGAAAAAGGTAAAAAAGCGGTGAAGGAGCTTTTTTGATTAATTCTCCTCGGCGAGAGACTGGCAAAGGGCCGGGGAAGCCCTTCTCCCTCTCTCTCTCTCTCTCTCTCAACAGGTTAGCGCGACTGATGCGGATTAATCGCGACTTTAATTAATGCGCGGATCGAAAATAGATTCGAATTCGTAAAATCGGAACGCTGGTAGTTTACGGAGCCGGCCAATCTCGGGATGGACTAACGAGCAAGAATTTTCGTCTTAACGAACTCGAATAGCAGCGGAGAAGGAACATTCGAGGGGTCGATAAACTCGAATCTCTCTCGATGTCTCTTCCTTCTTTCGCTACCTCCCATGAGGATCCGAATGCGCGAGGTAATTGCAACTCGCTCGGGTATACGTAAAACGTTTTAGTGCTTGGCCCATTGAGCCAGCGCCACATTAAATCATATTTTCCATTGTGAGAGCGGAGAGTGGAAGGTAGCTAATAATCCCTTCCCCGTGGAACGCGCATGAAGGGAGAGAGAGAGAGAGAAAAAAAGAGAGGAGAGAACTGCAAGAAACGAGAGCTCGGTCCGTTCGTAGCCATCGAGACGTATTAGAGGGGACCCCGAGACTCCGGGATCGATTGAATTTGCTCCTTTCGTCGTCTCCTGCGAGCGAACATTAGGAGCAGTCGCGGCAAAAAGAGAGCCCCCTCCCCTCTCCCCTTTCTCCACCTTCTTCTTCCTTCCGCTTCGATTCCGCAGAACCACCGCGTGTCGCTCGAATATCGGCCCGATTCTCTCACTGCCCTCGTTTCGCTTCACCGACAGGGCATTATTCAAATTTTTTTCTTCCTCCTTCCACTCTCCACCTCAAGACACCAGAATGGGAGAGAAGGGATTAATCCAACAGGAAAATCGATAACGGGTTTCACCCCCAGTTATAATGAACGAGGGATTTTCAATTCCAGTGATACGATTCGGAGATTATTACGATTTTTTGATCAATTTTGAAAAAAAAGAGCTCTCGAGTCGAAATTTTAATTTTCAATCTTGAAAGCCTACGCGATCCACATTTGATCCTTCCGAAGTATATTCGCGTATAACATGCATTATGTATGTATATAACATATAATATATACGGAGTCAGCGCCTATCGTATATCACAATAGACGGAGGGTTAATAATTACCGAGAGCGAGCGTACACGTCGCCCAGTACTCGCTCCCTCCCTCTCTCCTTCTCTCTTGCTCTCATTCGTATTAAGTTCGCAAGAGCTCGGGCTAACGAAGCCACTTCGTCTAATTAGATAGACGTCTAAATAGAATCGGCCGGATATATAAACCATCTCCTTCTACCGCGGGGAGATGTACGATTATAGGACGTATTACCCGCGAAACGGGTAAGAAGCAACGCATTATAAAAATGCAAATTCGGCTCCAATTTCGTACCATTATACACAAATATTATATACGTATCTTGTTTTTTTTTCTTCTTCTCTTACGAGTGCGCGTTCGCAGAGTCATCGAATGCAGTTTGCGCGGTAACGGAGTTTACGCTCGGAGCTCTGCGGCCGAATAACCCCGGCATAAAGCTCGGTTAACGCCGTCGCGTTGTAAGCTCTGGTTAAGCTCGCGAGTTAATCGTCCGCGGCTAGCTTTGCGCAATATACATATATATACGCGCTCTTAACCAACCACGCCGTGAATAAAACGCCAAGTAATGAAAAACTAGGTCGAACTTACGCAATTTTCTCTCCTCCCGCTCTTTACTCCTTTTTTCCCCAAAAAAGCTCCATTTTTCTCGAATTAGGGAATTCGGGTTATGAGATGTGAAATCGCGCGAGAATGGAGGGTGTCGGGATCGATTGCGAGGAAGCAGAACTCTCGTTGCACCGTTTTGGCTAACCTGCAATTTCCTAATCTTGGTTCGATTTAAATTCATCAGAATCGAAGCATAGAGAGAGAGAGAGAGAGAGAGAGAGAGAGAGAGAGAGAGAGAGAGAGAGAGAGAGTAAAGATGTACGCGAATGGCTGAGTTGAAACGACGTAGGTAATACGCGCGCGAACATTGCTAGATGGACCGTGAGAGAGACGATATACGTACTCTAGACGGGCATGGGTTTAACATATACATATATGTATAGTATATACGCGCGAGTGTGTATAATCGAGGTTCTATCGGGCAAGTACAGTGGGACCTGCCGAAGCCTCATAAATATCGCGTTAAACGGCTTCGATTTATCGTCCAATGATGGCCAAATATCGAGTCTGCGTGCGCAGAGATAGTCGCTCGTGGTCACGGACCGCGGTAAGAAAAGATACACGTATAAAACGATACAGCGCGTATACGTCACAGTGTGGCATAACACGTGTTTTACGATCTCCGGCGACGCATCGGGCGTGAAGTCATTCTTTTTTTTACCCACCGAAATAAAACACATCGCGCGTTTCTTATTTCACCGAATAGCTCCTGGCTGGTGAATTCTAATTTCTTAGCCTTCTTTTTTATCCGAGGGTCTATCCCAAAGTCGTTCGCGCGTTCACGGTTACATAAATAATGCAAAATGTGGCCGAGGGCGAGCGATAAATTAACGTAAACGCGACTATGTTCCTCTCCACGGTTCGTACGGGGCAGGGAGTCTCGTCGGATTCGTGATGACCGTAAATAAACTCGCGTCGTCCGTGCCGAGAGTCGGGCTCGCCGCTGGGAGACCGCCGGCTTGAATAAGACATCAAACAATTTAAACCGGTCGAATCCGTGAGCTCGTGCGTGGAGTGAGAGATGATTGCGCCGGGTGAGAGGCTCGACGCGGGGAGGGAGAGAGTGAGAGAGGGGAAAACAGGATCTCATCTACAGGAAGACAGAGACGATCCGGAGCCAGAGCAGCTCGCCTCCTTTTTCCGAGAAGACGACAATGACTTTATTAGGCACGGGTTCACTGGGCGGGGCCCGCTTTGCGCCTCCGACTAGATTATTTTCGAATCCATGAATATGTATAACCCCAGTCTATAACTATATTCCGATCTAGTCATCGGTCGTCTACGGGGTAACCGAGAAGTTTGATGAATTCGATCGAAGCTGTAATACGATTTAACGGAATAATTACACTGTGCGAGAAATGAAATATTTCAATCCCGGTGAGAATATAAACGTATAGAACAGATTTATCTATGATCGAAACGCTCGATTGAATTTCTGAATCACCCTATAGGACGGAATTGCGGCTGAACGAGCGAGCGCGTTTCGCCAATCGAACGTTTCTCCGCGATACAAAGGGACGTTTGACGCACGGCAGAGAGAGAGAGAGAGAGAGAGAGAGAGAGAGAGAGAGAGAGACTCAATCGCTCGCTAGCGCGCGCGTGCGTGTATATACAGTTATACATTAGGCATTATACGTCTTCGTCGGAGGACGGGCTGGATACGACGCTCGGCTGTCTCTGGGTGTGGCAGGATAATTTATCGGCGATTCCTTTTTTTATCCTCTCTTTTTTACCTTCCTTTTTATTCTCTCTTCATTTTTCGACTCCTTAATTGCCCAACAATGTTTTTGCCGTGGCTCAAACGTCGCCGAAGAGGCGAGAGAGAGAGAGAGAGAGAGAGAGAGAGAAAGAGAGAGTGAACGAAAAAAAAAGAAATTAATCGAAAAGAGGCATTATCGATAAAGAAATAATTTATAGTCAGGCAAAAAAAGAACGCCCGGTCCATTGTTTGCTGGATTTTTCCGCGAGGTCTCTCTGCCATTTTTCGTTTGCTCCTCCAGCTCGAGGAGAGAGATGGAACGATTGGAAGAAGAAAAAAGAGGGTATATTCGCAGTTTTAGATTGCGAAGCCTCAAGGGCCAACGCGTCCGAATGCGTTTAAAGCTTTTTAGCGTGTTGTCGCTCGCCCCCTTTCGTTTCCTTCTCTTCCGTTGTTATTCTTTTTCCGACACTCCTCTCTCTCTCTCTTTCTATCGTGGCGAGTACGAACGAGAGCCGAATAAAAGAGCGCTTTCAAAAGAGACCAAGCTCGCCTGGCCAAAACGATGAGCAAGCGTAAAAACTTTGCGTTACGCGTGCCGTGTGTGAATAAAAGTGCGAGAGAGGTGTGGCGTTAAAGAAGACAGCTTTTTTTTTTACAGACGCGGATGGTCGCAGCAGATGCAGTATTTTTCTCCTTGTCAAACGCTATTCGTTTAATGGAATTTTAATGTTGATTTTCAGTCCCGAAGAAGGAAAATCGGCAACAAAGAAAACGAGATAAGAAATCGTGCCTTTCGTTCATCCAGTCGATGTAATACCGCTCTGTGTATCTCTATCTTCGGCTTATCCCACGAACGGCGAGCTCGTAAATTTTTCCACGTCAAACGCGATCTCTTGCTCTTGCGCACGGAGGACTTTCGCCATTGAATATCGTGCCACTCACAGATCTTGCGAAATAACCGATCTCTCTCCTCTCGCTTTTTCTTTCAAACGAAAAATAACTCGTCGCCTTTTTGCTGCGAGAAACGAATCGAAATACCAAAATATTTCCCTTTTCATGCGAAACTTAATGAAATATCATAGTCGACACACGCGCACACAGATAATGATGTTCTTTTGTAGTAGTCTTTATTGGAATTTTTCTTTCTGAAGAAAAGTTAATTGAGTTAATAGTGTTTTCTTTCAGAAAACGGTAGGCCGAACAAAGAGGAGCTTATCTAAAGAAGAGGAAAAATCGTAAATAAATTTAAACGTTGAGTAGAGTATAAGGCTTCGCGTTGTAAAGGCTCTCTCTGTTGGATGAAAGAGACAAAATTACTTCGCGGATAAATGAAAATCGGTTAAATCGATCGAAGCCGAACGACGAATAGATAAAGAGGGAAAGAGGGGAATCACAGCTAAGTCGTCAAAATAATCGAATAACCGAGGCCCTCTCGCTCCGATAGACCATCGAGATGTTCGCGCGTTCGTAGATTCGATAATCGTGCTCGATCCCGTAGTCGAGAGGAAATTATTCTCATCCTAGTTGCAGAGAAAGAGAGACAGAGTAGTAATATAGAAAGATAGAGAAAGAGGTACGGAACGAAAGTTTTCTGGCTAGTTTGAACGTTTAGTTTCGCGCTCGACAGTTTTAAAAGACGGAATCCTTCGCGCTTACGAAGAATTCATGCACCGGACCCAAAAAAACTCAAACTGTCGACTGGATAAAAATTGATAGAGAAAGAATATTATATAGAGGAAAATGTGAAATCGTTTTCGATTATTTGTAAATAAACGAACTGAAATGGTGGGGTAATTTCATCAAATCGATTGCGATGGTTTTACAAATTAACATACATATTCGCTCAGCCTTATAATTAATTTCCGGGCGAAATTGTATTGCTCATTTCGATATGAACAAGGAGGTTGGACAATTCTCTCAAACCGATTTTATTATTTGTAGTCTCTTCTCTTTTTCCATACCGTTCGTGATTCTGATCATTATATTTTCCTCTATCGTTTACGAACGCATGCCCATCGACAATGATAATTAATAATGAAATTGTACAATTACAGGCGGATTATAATTCTGTGCCGTGAGCGCACGCGCCAACAATCACAAATATTGACGGCGCAATGTAGTTAAATATTTATGAAACTCGCGAAGCCCGATTGCGTTTTCGCATTAAAACCGTCGAAAATGCTCATTAACGGTGCTCGCATATGCTCATTTGCTTATCGATATCCGAGCTTTGCTCTCGTTGCTATGCGTAAGTCACGATTTTTCGATTTCGATCCGCGCACACGCATTTAGGAAAATCGCAAATTCTGAAACGCGACGGTCTCTCTCGCGAAGACAAAGCGTGTGAAACTCGGACAGCGAAAAAACGGTAGGGAAAATTATTAAAAAATTTAATTAAAATTGTTATTTACTTCTCGTATCAAAGGATGAGTGAGAGAGGCGAAAGGGCGAAGAATGCACCGAGATGAAACTCTTTTCCCGGAGAGAATGAAAGGGAGAAAGGGAGAGAGAGTTCCCAGGTGAAATGGTTCTATGATTACTGGTAAACAGCGCGGAAAACAAAGTAATCTACGAAAGTTTTTGCGCGGCCAGCAGGTCCCGACTATTACCCCCGTTCTTCTCTCTCTCTCTCTCTCTCTCTCTCTCTCTCTCTTTCTCATTCGTTTTGACCTTTTCGGACTTCCTTCCATTCTGAGTTCTCTCTCTCCCTCGCCTCAAATTTTTTCCTCCTCTACGATGATGAAAACCCGCGGCGTAGGTCGAATTATCGGCCAGGAGCTTGGCAAGTTTACGTTTTCGTTGGAGAACAGATGTCCCGAGCTCCGGAAGTCCCGGGGTCTCGTAAAGTGCAGCGTCTGGCGCTTATATGCGTACGTATACAGGGTGTTCAGAAAAAAAGAACACTTAATATTCATATGGTGTGTAGAATAGACGATACTCGAAAAATTTAAGTAAACATAAGAAATTAACATTTTTTTCACGAAGAAAATATAAAATACAAAAATGATCATTTTTTCGAAAGGGTTAGCATTTTGAGTTATATTTTCTAGAGCTTTTTGATTCAGTAGAATGTGCTCTATACACCATACGAATATTTTATGCTTTTTGTGAACACCCTGTACACATACGGAGAGAGAAGAGAACTAGCAGCACGCGAGATTTACTAAGGCAGCCGGCGAGATTAATATCGTCGACGGTTTGGACTCGACGACACTCGAATCATCGCGGGGACAAAAGTCGGGGGACAAAACGTAAAACGCGAATCGAGACAAGTCGTAAACGATGTCCGATATTAACGAGGACGTCTGAACGATAAAGACGTAAACCCCGCGAAACGTCCACGCGTGTTTATATATAGGACACGGGTTTATACATGTCCGGAAATATCGCCTTCCTCTTCTTTCACTCTCTCCCTCTTACTTCTTCTTTTCCTCTTTCTCTCTTTTGGCGACCGGTCGAGAAAAGAACGGCCATTAGCGTTTCGCGAGCTGCGCGGTCCCGAGCTCGTACGTGCCTTTTTCAAAGAATTACCGAGGCTCGAGTCTCTCCGCGATAAAAGCGGATTCGTAGACGCGCATGAGCGAGAGAGATGGCGACCGGTTGCGAAAACCGGGCTCCGCTATAACGCGAGAGCTATTTTCCGGGAACGTGCAAAAGCTCGAGTAATGAAACTCTCGGGTAACGCGTTACAATATGTCTCACGCTCGCGGTTTTTTACCCATACGCGACAGGCGAATTTATTAAAATTCGAAGTACCCCACGCGACGTCTTTGGTTTCTCTTATTTTCCTCGCTGCTCCTATCTCACTCGGCGCCGTTGGTATATTGCGTGTACATTTTATATACGGAGGCTCGTAAACGCAATTTCATCGCTGTCCGCGAACAAGCGCGGCCAATCTCGGTCTTCCCTCCCTCTCTTTCTCTCCCTCTCTCTCTCCCTCTCTCTCTCTTTTATTCTCGTCATCTTTCTCTCCCTCGCTCTTCGAGCGAGCGAGTTTGGCATGGCGTGCAGGGCGCAATTAAAAGCCGACTTCGCGGCTGCTTGCGATTCAAATTTATTTCCGTCGACGACGAGCCAGCGTGTCTGCGTCGCATTGGTTCACTCGATAGAAGTGCGAGAGAAAGAGAGAGAGAGAGGGAGAAAGGGAGAGGAGAGGCGCGAATTAATACCGAGCAGCGCTCACAATTTCCGGCTCTATCTTTCTCCACATCCGTGACAGTCGGGTTAACTCCGGAAGTCGGTGCGCACACCCGGTTCTATATTTTTCCGTCTCGCTATCCATGCGTTGTCTAATAATAATACCGCCCACGAGCGTTCTAAATTGACGATTACGTTACCGTTTTACGAGCTTGACATCCTACAAACTCCAACAAATTGATTTTCCCGTCCGACTAATTGCCCCAGATTGTTAATTCTCAGGTTTTTAATCCGGTACAGTAGTTTTTCCAAGTCCATTTGAATTGCAAATGTCAAAATTCTTATTCCGGGCGACATTTGGCGGTCGAGAGGAACGCGACAGTTGTTTTACTCGAAGGAGTCAGGAGAGCGTGCCTCCGATTTGTCCACGAAAATTCGGCCGAGAAAGTCCAACAAAATATTTGTTAAATATATCGTTCATTCAAAAGGTTTTCTCATCGTCTTATGAAAGTTTTGGCCCTGTAGGAATGTACGTTTAATTACAGTTCAACAAAATTTTTCTCTCATAAGCCGAGAGAAGAAGCGAGAGCAAGAATATCGTAATATTGCGAGTGTAATAAAGTCGTGTTATTTCGATACTGTACTCGTGGATTGCCCGATACGTTCTCCGTTTCTTCTTCTCTCATTGTTCTTTAGTGCGATTCCGCGAACCGATAAGAATAATGTGCCGTTCCCGTCGCAGTTACGCACGATAGTCGGGCTCGTCGTCTCGGCCTAACACAACCGGATGCCAGAGAACAGTCGATCGTTGGTTGCGAGAGCCATTTTCTCCCTTCTCGCTCTTCAAAAGGAATAAGAACGAGACGATGGAAAAGTTCATGTATTGGAAATAAAAATTTGTTGTTTTCTGTTGATTATCGATTTCAGCGTGTTCAATGCGTGAATTTTTTCCACGATATTTCCTGTTAAAAATTGCAAAGTCCCTCTCATTAGAATGTATCGAAAATGAGAAATACACGAAGCGAAGAGGCTTTAATATGCGTTCGCCGTACTCCGCTGGTAGTTATTTCTTTTCCCCTTCTTTGGTATTCGTCTCGATCGTCCCGATCGCTGTACTAATTGGTTCCACGAGGTAAAATTCAAATCCGCGGCGTACACATCGAGGCAAGTTTGCGTGTGTCGGCGGCGCATCGAAGTGCAGCTGTATGGCATTAGAAGAGAACGAGAGATGGAGGAGAGAGAGAGAGAGAGAGAGAGAGAGAGCAAGGCGATAGTATTACTCGACTAATCACTTTGTAACATGGCCGAGAGTCAGTGGTGTGCTCTGAGGTCGACGGTGAACGTATATAGATACGTGCGCCATGTTTGCTCGAGAGTAAGAGAAAGAGAGAGAGAGAGAGAGAAGACAGTGAGACTCGAAGAGAGAGAACGTTCTCTTTCTCATCTCCCACAGGAGTCGTTCGAGGATTTCGGCGAAGAGAGAGGAGAGGGAAAGAGCGCGCGGAGACGGCCGAACAAACGGTGCCAAGTGCCAACTTCTCTTGTTAGGGAGCAATTAAGAAATGCAGTGTTGCAGCTATCGCCTGCATCGCCCTCGCTCGCTTCTCTCTCCCTCTCCACCTCCATTTCTCTCACTCGCCTCGAATTTACCTCCGAGCTTGATTATACCTATAACACAAGCCCGGGGTGCGCATTTCGTTTCTTTCTTGTTTGCGGCGGGGATAATTAAATTCGAGACACGTATACAGGTCGAGTGACACCTTTGCGTCGAATTTTTCTCCGAGCGTTTGTTTTTTTTCTTCTGCGGAGTTCGAGGGGGTCAGGTGATATTGGATTTGACGGGGTCAGCGAGAGCCATCCGGGGAGAGAGGTCGAGGCTGCGCGATCGTTACGAGGGTCGATCCCGGGACCCTTTCGTACGACCATTACACGGCATTAACTGGCCCAGGCGACTATTACCGTCCCGGCAACGAGTATAATACCCACTTCTTTCGAGACTTCCACGTTGTATTATACCTTTATATACGTATATATATGTATTGTATATGTTGTACATACCGAAATATATATATATATATATACACAGAAGTCTCCTTCACCCCTACGATGTACCAGTGCACGAAATTGCCCTTTCCTTCTTCCCATCCACCCCCATAGCGAGATCATTCAGGTAAATAAAAAGAGAGAAAGCGAGAGAGAGGAAGAATTCGAAAGTTCGGGTCTAATCCCCTCGATCATTAGCGAGCCCTTTTTTCCAGCCACCCTCCCCATTATAAAATTCACTCTCAAACTTTTTCTCTTATTTTCAAAGAGGCTTCCGATGTATCGAGGAAATAATGATTAATTATCCATTTCCATTCGCATTAATCCGATATCGCGTACGGTATTTCGAACGGTCACTTAGCTAATAATCAAGTAGCGGGGGTGAGAATATCGCGCGATATTGCAAAGGGTGGAAATGCAAGCGCATATATAGATGTATGTGCGATTTCGTCGTCCATCAAGCCGAGATATATCCAAATCACATTGTCAATTTGGCGTTGCGCGCGCGCATGTGCACCTTAACGATGCAGCGGTGCCGAGGATAAATATGAGTGGTGGGTAATGGTGGGGGTTGATTTACGTTCGATGGTTTATGCATTTCGGATAGGGGGAAGCAAGGTACGAGAGCAAATTGCGCGATCGGGACGGTAATCACGTGCTAATTCCTCTCTACGCTCAAGGCTGAGTTCCCCTCCACCTCTCGTTTTTTTCATTCTCTTTTTATCACCCGCCGGTCGTTAAGCGAAACAGGTTTCGCGTTATCGGACCGATCGATCGATCCTATTTTTTTTTTCTTTTTATTTTTTTCTCTCTTTTTCTCGTGCGTGCGCGCTCGAATTCAAAACGAAATGAAATTTCGAACGTTGGTTTTCGTCGCCCGAAATTTTCCGATCCGAAAAATTGATGTCCATTTCGCGTGTACGCTACAACCCCCTCCATCTTCGCGCGACAACGGGGATAGCTCTCTCGACGATTCTAATCGTTCGTGACATTAAAGTCGACTCGTTATTCCGACGACGGTTAGTGCCCCCTCCTACTATTTTCCTAGGGAGGGCTATTACGTCGAATCAACGATACGTCGTCGTAGAATTCGAAACGAGCGACGATTAAGCGACGAAAAATACGCATTAATCGACCGTTAAATACGGTATGACAATCTCTTGTTATTCGGTCCCGTAAACGACGTGCACGATCACCGTGAAAATTTCGCGTTGAAAATTCCACGAGTTACCTATTTTGTGTCAATTTATCGGCAAACGCGAATGAAAATGACACGAGTCGCTTAATCCCATTTTTAATGTCGAGTTAATTAACACAAAAATTTGAGTGGAACGTTTCGTGTTCAATTTAACGGAAAATTTTCAACTGTGAGTATGTAGTAGGAAAAGTGGAAAAGAGGGGATACGCGAACACGCGCGTGTTATTCGCGTTTCGGGCGTCGCGTCAAAGCCTTTAAGGTGTTGATACCAGGGTCGTATCAATTTATTCGATCGGTCCCCGACGGCACGTTGGAAGCGATAGCCTCTCTCTCTCTTTCTCTGCAGAGCTAGAGAAAAAGAAAGAAGAAGGTAAAAAAGGGGGGTAAACATCCACGTTGCTTTTTTTTCAATACCGTTTCCTATCCAGATAAAGCGAGATTCAATTCCTCCACCTCTCTCTTCTCCTTCTTCTTCCCCTCCTCTCTCCTCTCCGAGTTTCTTGCTACAATGAAAGACCCGCGAATAAAAAAAAGACGAAACGACGCGATTCTAAGTTCCTGTACGCGACGAGAACGGATACCGAGATTTCTCCCCGTGACTTCAAATATACCGAGGGTAGTGGTAAAAGAGAAAAATTTTTTCCTTCTCAATTCGTTTTCCTCCTTGAAGAGGGTTCGAAGAAAGTGCGCGCGTACCGTACACGCGTGGGTCGAGAGGGAAGCTCGGCCGGGCGTATAACCCCTCTGTTTATACGACAAAATACCTCGGTAACCGTGGATACGAAACGTTCTTGTAACATTGATCCCCCACCCTTCTTTCATTCAGCTCATATCGAACAAATAAATGAGAGCGACCGAGTACTTTTAATATCGTATCGCCCGCAATTAAATATCATTACTCCCCGCAATAACAATTCTGATAATAATCGATGAGAATTTTCGCAATTTTTATTTCCCCTTATGTACATTCTCTCTCATTCCTTATCTCACTCTCTTCTTCTATCTTCTCTCAGCATGGAAATCAAGAGATCGTTGTATGGATTGTAAAAGCGAACACAAAAGAATTTCCTTTGTACAAACTTTGAAACTAAATCGTCGTTTGTCGCTGTAATTTGATGAGAGAAAAAAAGTTGAGAGAGCGAAAAGCGTGGAATTGTTTATCATTAGCAAATATAATGAATTGATATCCAGTGCAGGTTTTCCACAAGAAATGAAATTCGCTCCCGGTATTGCGTAACGAGTGAGCACGAATCTCCCCGTAATTTCTGCGTTATTCGGGTTACCGGGTGAACGCGAAACCAAAAAAGAGAGAGAGAAAAAGGTCGCACGGTGTGACCACTATAACAATAGCAATTTTTTTCGTTCTATTCGACGGTGAACCCACGAGAGGGCGAATTCATTACGCGCACGCGACGCGAAATGAATTCGTTAAAAGCGAATCGCGATCGGATTCGTCGCGGTTCGCCGTATCGAGTGCGAGAGAGAGAGAGATATCGGGGATAAAAAAGCGAGAGGAAGGGAAAAAAAGACGACAATAAAAATACACAACGCGATATGTATCGGTAGTACGCGGTACAACGCTCGCTTTTATCAAATCGCGCGATAAACTTTCGTATTCTCGTTGCGCGGGTGCGAGAGGGTGCGCGATTCGATTTTATATTGGCCGCGATGAATTCCGCTGCTTTTTTGCTTTCCTCGTTGAGCGTATAAACCGCGCTACAACCTGCGTGCGAAAGAGAAAAAAAACAGAGCAGAACTCGAATCACGGCGAGAACATCGAAAATTTAACGCTCGTTCTTTAAAATGTCCCCCTCGAAGGAGCTTTTTGCATTCTTCCCTTCCTCACGGGAGCTTCGCGAGCCATTCGCTGGATCCGATCCGCTTTTTTTACAGCCACTCATTACGACAGCCTTTAACCGCAGCGAGGAAGAGAGAAAGAGAGAGAGGGACGAGATATCGCGCGTTTCGTCTAAAACGCCCAGGACGACGCGCTCGGCACATTATATCCTCATTATCCTCTTTATCGCGTACAAAAAAAAACAGCCGAGAGAGAGAGAGAGAGAGAGGGGCTCAAAAAGTCGTTCATTTTGCGAGGCGAATCGCGGCTGTTTTTTCCTTCCATTTTTTCCTCACGCTCCTTTCCATCTCTTTCTCGCTCGCTCGCTTTACATCTCTTTTTTCTCCTGCATCGCGAACGAGAGAGTACAAAGTGTTTTGTCGCGGGTGTAGAGGAGTGAAAAAATGCACGCGTGAATGGGGTGGAAATGGCTAGGGGAAGGTACGGCACACAGAGGAGAGAAAAGGAGAGCGAGACGACTTTTACCCAGTCAGTAATAGAATATTCGACGTTTCGACCTCTCGCGCGTGCACGCCTACCCTCGGCTCACCCCTCGCAAGTCGTTTGCGAAACTGATGGGTATAGGAATAACGATAGCGCGTTATTCTCTCTGTTATATAACGTGATATTTCCTCAAAAAAAAGGAAAAGAAAAGAGAAAAATATTCATTACTACCTTTCATACCACTGGAGCGGCTTCATTCGTGCTGAATAATTCAAATTATTTTACCGCGGAAAATTTTTCTTCCTCTCTTCCTTTCATTCTACATTTTTTTTTTTTTATAAAGATTCCATTAGAGGTTCGATTCGAGCGAGTCGAACGAAATTTTCGCGGAAATCGGGAAAACGAGTGTCGAGAAAGGAGAGAACATAAGTAAGGATAGGAGAAAACGGAAGAGTAAAGGGAATTAAAATCGAAAAGAGGAAAAACGAAAAATGCGGCTATAAAGTGAAAGAGAAGGGAGGGAGAAAGAGAGAGAGAGAGAGAGAGAGAGAGAGTGAAATAGGTATAGAAGAGTGAATGTAATCCCATCGTTGGAATATCCCTGTATCTCCGTTGTTCGTTCTGCAGAAGAGATCTTAACCCCGATGCTCGCACGCCTATTCGTTGCCATCGTTTTTGTCGTAGGACTCTTTGAAAATCTAGATTAACTCCGTTACATAAATTTTTGTTTGTAGTTTAATTCTCAAATATGGAACTCGCCAAAATTTTGTTCTCAGTGTACTCTTCTACGTTCGCGAGTGAGAAAATTACAGGATTCCATCGCACATTCTCATTTCTCTCTCCCTCTTTCTTCTTCGAGCGCGTTTCTTATTTCCAGGCAACGGATGATCCGGCAAACCACGCCGAGGAAAGTTACTAGTTTCGCATGAGTGTGCCTCTCATACGCTAAGCCTTTTTATAAGTAATACGTACACACACTCGCACACATATTTCTCTTTCATTTTGCCGAATTTCTCCTTTTTCCGGTTTCTAGTCTCATGGTCTAGACGCTTTTCTCGACTCCCTCAAAGTTCTAGAGCGGACGGGTTTTTTTCGTTCACGCGCGCTAGTTCGAGAACTTCCAGAGCACGAAGCAAGCGACGCGTGGGGGCGGAGGGGGTGAAGGGGGACGGAGGGGTGGGATAGGGTAGCACGCGACTAATAAGGCTCGATCGATTCGCTCTCTCGCGCGCGCGAGACTCCATTCCTTTGCGACGATGGCAAGAACTGCACGCTCAACGAAAGAAAATTATTTACGTTCGACATTTCTCGTGTTTCCTTCCACTATCTCTTTCTCTCTATCGAGATAGAAGGAGGTAGGGGGTAGGTTGAAAAAGCAGCGTGTACACAAACGAAATAAGTTTTAATCCGTAGAATCTTTCGAGTCTGGACGATCGAGAGGGAAGCTCGAGAGGGGGTAGGAGGGCGAAGGCAGTTTTTTATCTCCACCTCGCTTTTCCTCTTTCGCTCTCTCTCTCTCTCTCTCACTCTATAGCACGCGTCAGCGAGAGTTCGTTCTTCAACCGACTTTTGCCGTCGGGAAAATCCTCTCACCCTCCCGTCGTTCGTCTTCCACCACCTTTCCAGTCGGCTACTTACGCAAACATGGTTCGCGGATTTCCGCGGAAGTGCAAAGAGGAGAGCGAAAAGGAGAGTGTGAGGGAGAGAGAGAGAAAGAGAGAAGGCACCCTGGGGTTCTCCCCGAGCTTCTCGAGTTTACGGTCGAATTAAGGATTTACGTAGAGTAATCTACTGGCCGGAGTGAACTCCGTCACGAGAAACGTTGAAAAAAAGAGAAGCGAGTTAGGAAGAGAAAGAAAAAAAAGGAAAGAGAAAACTAGCAAGAGAGTGTTAAGAATAAGGAAAAAACGAGGTGAGAATGTAAAATTGCACGAGGATGCGCCGAGCACGGTGAGTTCTCGATTCTCATCGACGGGTAGGAAAGAACGGAGTGGGAGGGTGTACTGCCGAGTGTCGTATCAGCCGATCGACTTATCGCGAGCAGAATTGAATTACGAAAGCACGTGCATAAGCATTCTATGGTATTTATACTTAGGACGAGACGGTGCATTGAAATGACAAAGCAGTCGAGGATGTGAGAGTGTTTTCGCGACGCGTTCGATTTAAATTGAAATGCTTATACGTTTGCGTAATTGAACGATCAGTAGGACAGGCGTGGGTGTGATGTACGATTCATAATAGTATATTTAAAAAAGAAACAGATAGACGATTTTTCGAGATAGTCAGACAAAAATGATTTCGAACGTCATTCTCCCGAATTTCTTATGTTTGACTTGTGTTTATCAAGAACGAATCTTAGGGTACGATATTCTTCGAAATTTCCAACCTCGTGACGCATAAGGCGTTCTTTGATCGGCCCTCGAGATCGGCGAGGATCGGTAAGACTCGTGCACGCTCGACTCGATTCGACTCGCACGGCGGACTTAGCCGAACGGCTGACCGGCTCGCAAACCGACCATTCCGCATTCCACACGAGACGGTCCTCTCTCTAACGCCGCGCGACTATAATCGAGTTCGTGCGGAGAGTACCCCGAGCAAAGCATAAAGCGCGCGTAATATTCGCGTATGCCACTTCGAAACTACCGAGTTACGACATCGGACGAATTTTCCTTCCTTTTTATTCTTCGCGAACTTCGAGTTTCCCACGTTCGCTCGGAAAATTATTTCCCGTGAAAAACTCCTACGGTGAAACTGGTAATATTACACGGGTCAACAAGGAAAATTTTTCCCCTACGACCTTCGTCTTTGGGGTGAGTTCGGATTCGATACGCAATCGTTAGATTACGTCTAAAGGTTTATCAGATTTGTTGTTTTTGTATTCGGTACACCAAAATTATTTAAGATCCACCGAAAATACCGCGGAATCATTGTTCACTCTCGGTGTGTCCGAGGAGTCGTATAATCTCGTTTCCAAGAAAAAAGGTCGTGAACGGTGGCGCGGTCACGCGGTCAGACGAACCACCTGCTCGAGCGGCTAATAAAGCGGTCCGCCGAACCGATGAGCGCTTTGCACGAAAGAAGGAACGAAGACTGTAGCGGGTATGGCATGGCTCGGATCCTGACCTTTGTGATGCCTGAGATGAGAGCGTCCGCAGCAGGGCTGCTCGAAGTAAGCGTGCCCCGGATGAGCGCCGGCGGGTCTGTTGGCCAGACCTGGTCCCAGTAGCTGCACCAGGACAGCTGCGAGAACAGCTGCCCTAGCGAGCGCCATCGCGCTCGGCAAGAACCTACGCGTTTGCATCCTTCGTAACACGAAAACTCCTTTTTACTCTTCACAGGGAGAAAAAGCCAACGCGGAAAGCACTATCTCACTCGCTTCGCGTTAAATATTTGATTATATCCTCTCACTGAATCCTCCTAGATACGCACTTTGAACACAAATTCCAAGGGAAAGAGCCGACCTTGACGTAGGTATCGGCGAGGTACACACGCACTCGCGTGACGAGACACACCGTACGTGTGTTTCTCTTGGCCGTAGGCGAAGTACTGACGTTCTCGGCGGGACAGCGCGCGTTCGTTCGCCTCGCTCGCGCGCTCCGTTTCTATCTTCCGTCTCGCTCGTTCCGCCAGACGGAGCGAGAAAAACCGATTCGGCCCCGCGACAGGTATACCTCGTGCTTTACCCCCACCCGAGTAGCCCGTCTCGCGATCAACGAACGGGGACAAAGGAATTCTTCCTCCTTCTTCTCCTCCGGTTCTTTCTTCGGTCCTCCTACTCCCTATTTCGCGTCCTCGCACACACGGCCTCTCCTTTTTCCTGTCTCTCGACTTTCGGCCGATTCACCGCGCGAGCTCTCGCTCCGGCTTATTATTCGTACGCGCCGCTCGGGTAAATATTTAAACGCGTTCGCGTTTTATCGGCGAGATATCTCTCTTCTCCGGTATCGCACACGAGAACGGCGATGCACTTATACACACATGCTCGTCACGTGAGCGCACTTCCCGCTGTCACCGAGGTTACGTCACCGAGAAAGCGAGAAAGAGAGATGGAGCAAGAGGAAGAAAAAACTTACGCGAGAAGCGATAATTTTTCTTCGTTTCAAATAAATATACAAGAAATGAAGGGGGTGGGGGGAAGAGGCCACATCGGGCCGACGACTGTCACATCTGTCGAGTCGCGGACACCGGCAATCTTCGTTTCGACGGACGTTTCTGGCTCCGATTTGTCCTACAACGGCCTCATCGTCTTGCGTTCGTTCCACTCGTTCGGGTCATAACATTGTCTACGATTCGAGTCGAAGACCAAACTCGGTGTTGTTCGTTTATCTCTGCCTCGATAAGGAACGTTGCGAATCTCCCGGCTGTGCGAATCTCCCTCCCCCGTTGGAGGCCGCGGCACGACTGGACGAAACTACGAAAGCCGAGCGAGAGTTGCCGCGTTCCACCGTGCGCCCTCGGCAGTGCTCGGGTACGCTCGGCCGTTCTCGTAGGGGAACCCGACTTAACCGTCGGTGCCGACGAATGCACTCGAGGAGAGTTGGCTTCGTTTCGCGAGCATCACTCCCCATCCCTCTCTTTCTTCGTCTCTCTCCGTCTCTATCTCTCTCTCTCTCTCTCTCTCTCTCTCTCTCTCTCTTTCTCGCCTACCTACATATACAGGATGTCTTAATAATTTCAATCAAAAATGGATTCTTCGAAATATAACTGAATAAATTTATGAATATTTAATTCGACCGTCAGAAATTCGGATATGATAAAATGGATAATGAAATAAAGGATTCTATCTATTAGGTATTCGCAAATCGATTTTCAGATTTACTGCAGATTTGAAAACTATTGTATCGATCGCTGAGTTCATTCAATTTGTATCAAGTATCGACTTTGTACGTAAGGGGCTATCTTCGAAACCAACTATAATATTTGATCACTTCAGAGCGATAATACGTATTGGCATTCTTGTACGATAAATAAGTTTCATTCATTTAAATAAACAAGCAAACGTTTTGAAGTTCGCGCGTGAAACTTTGAATATTTCCGACTACGGATGTTATGAACTGCCATTTCGCGAATGAGATTTGGTTTTTGATTAAAATCGAGAGCGTCGCGATTCTGATAATCGGGAGAGAAAATTATCGGGACGAGAGGCAACGATCGGTGTATCGAGATGGGCAGTAGGGTGAGTCGCGAAACGGGAGTAGGAGAAGGGACATCAAAGCAGTCGGTGAAGCGCGACCGGGTGTAGTCGAGCGAGCCGTGGAAGAGCGAGTTAAGCGGGTGTATGAATAAGTCGATATGCTAATGCGAAAACCCCTCGAAGTTAGCGACTACGCAGACGAGAACACATCGCGCGCGCGCGAGAGAGAGAGAGAGGAAGACGAGGATCGTCTTAAAGAAAGTTGGCCGCGTGTGCGCGAGTATAAAGTGTCCTCGCGCGTCACAGGACGGAGCGACTGAGCACGGAGCAAGGGAGAGAAATTTGCGAAGACTATATCGCCATTACCGCTGTCGACGCGGGACCGACCGCTTCCTTTGTTGTCCTCGCGGTAAGGGCAAGAAGAGACAGCAAGGAGGAGAGAGAGAGAGAGAGAGAGGGAGGGAGGAAGACAAGATAGCGTGCGCGAGCGCAAAAGTGGGGAAGTCGTAAGAATTTTAGAACAAAGAGCGCGGCCAGACAGGAAGAACTTGAATTTTCGTTCTGATCCTCTCCTGCCGGTTCTTCTTCTTTCTTGACTTCTACTTTGTCGAATCGAGGCCGCGTGGTTTTCCTTTCTGTATATAACAGAAACCGGTAGCCAGTTACGCTCGACAAATCCACCAACCGCTATCCCATTTCATTGAAATAGTTTGGAATTGCATGAAGCTATCTCTAGACGCGAATGCGGACCGTGACTCGTATACCCACGGAGTTCTCCGTCCCCGACCGAACCGTGTGAAACAGGACGCGGTGTATGCTCGACGTCTTATATATTACCGCGGGGTGGGAGGAGAGCGAGAGCCAGCGGATTTATTGGAGGGATGAAGAAGCACAATGGAATCTCGCGTTTTCCGAATTCCCATGAATGGAAAAAGAGTCAATCCGAGGAGCGAAATACACCGTAAGTACTCCTCCGTGACGCTTCGCGAATATCGAAGGGATTTGACCGAGCCGATCGTTTGCCCGCGATAATTCGCTGCCGATCCCTTCGTTATTTCCGCTCGAACGAGGAACATCGACGAGGGAAGAGGAGTATAAAGCAGAGGAAGAAAAATAAAACGAAGGAGGACGCGCGGAGGCGAAAGAAGGCTTTTGCGCGATATTAAATATTCAGGGACGTCAAATCGAGTCCGCATTATCCTCTTATTCCGCGGAGACGCTCCGAATCCCCTTTGAAGCGGGTACCGATTCTCGAGCTACGCTCTGCCGCACCGAAGGCGCGAATCGACGCAACTCCCCCTCAGCCCCTCGCTCTTTATACTCTATCATTTTTCGCGCGCGGCATAACGTTCTCGAATCGGAAATGTTTGTCGCCACGAAGATCAACAGAATCTCTTCGGCTAGTGAAATTCTCTTTTCGAGTTTCACGAATCTCCCCTTCTCCCCTCCCACCGTCGACAACTTCAATCCCTCGCTATCTCTGTAACGTATTTTTGTATATTTGCAGTTTTCTCTTCCCCATATACAAGCCTCGCAGAGTTCGCAAAATCGAGTTTACAACGTTATAACCCGAATTTCGCGTTCGCGAGTAATTCGATTCACCCTCGTATGTTACACGGTAGTTGCACGTTCTAATTTTTTCCTCTCTCTCTCTCTCCCACTCTACCATTATTCTCTCTTTTTTGTGGATGGCTTCCTATCACGCATAGATAGCGCTCGACAAAAGTCGGACTCTCGGAAGCCGAATGATCTATAGGACTCGCGATACTATAATCCCTTTTAATAAGATAGACGGGTTCTTTCCGCCTCTTCTCTCTCTCTCTCTCTCTCTCTCTTTCTATCTCCTCGAGGTCGCTATCTATTTTTTCCAACGTGTCCGTTAAGGTAGGTCGACTAACATCCTCCACTGAATAACAGTTTTCGTGTAGCTACTCTTCGATTCGCTTTTCTTCCTGCCCTAGATAGATAGATAGTACCTATACAGTTCTCGAAAAAATCAAGGGGGTGGTTGTCATTTTTGGAATCTCGTTTTTCACCGCGAAACTCCGTCGTAATCCTCGCGCTTTATTAGAGGAGCGTCGATAACTTGACCCTTCCACTCAGAGTCCGTTATTAAGCCGAGCAATTTCCAAATTCTCAACGTCGTTAGGATGGAACGAAATTTCCCATTCGACGTGCTCGCGAGTCTCGCGAACGAGAGAATCGCGGAGTGGGCGGCTAGCGCCATCGTCCTGCCCCCGCCCCCTCGACGTCTCGGAATGACGAGAGATTCCGACACCACCCCCGGGCATTTCCTACGGTACTGCGAATCGCACGGTAATCCACAGAGTACTTTGCGGGAGGCAAATTGAAGCATTTCTACTCTCGACATGGCAGGGCAAGAGATGGCGAGAGAGGGAACAGCGAGAAGGTTCGAAAATAGGCGGTACACAGGCCACTCATACAGAAGCCTTCAGACAGGTGCTATGCGGGAGAGCGAGGGGATCGAGGGGGGTCTCGAAAGAGCTCCATGGAGAGTGTAATCATCAAAGTGACCCACCCCCCGTTAAACGGCTCACGCTTCGATCACAGACGAGTCGGTGATGTTGTGAGTCTCTTTACACAACTATATGTACGTATAAACGCGCCAAGGTTGCTCGTCGATATATATACCCACACACTCGAGAGGGAACGTCGTCGATGACCGAGGGGTGTCACGGTGGATTTAATTAATGCAATTTAGCATCCATCCATCATCTCTCGCGTTTTTGCCTTAACGAGGGCTGCCAGGGACGCCGACGCGCTCCTATATAGGCACTTTGATGACGACAAGAGCGAGAGATGGGAGAGGGAGGCTGCTGTGAGCGAGACTCTCGATTATATCGACACCTAGGAATACCCTCTATATTCCTCACTCTGTCTATCTCTCTCCATTCTCGGATCAATCCTCCTCCTCGTGAAATCGTAGGCCAGTCGGGATCACCCGGGCGTATTAAACGCCATTATGGAGGAGTCCGTATAGAGCACGCCAGCTGCCGATACACGCTCAACGACGACATCGTCCAATAAAAAAGATATCACACGCACAGATTTTTCCACCCTCTTGTGCTCCTCGTATTTCCATGGAACTCGCCCTCGATACGACTCTTTTGCGCTTACCCGTAATCGATACACGTTATTTTCCCTCTCTCTCTTTCTCTCTCTCTCTCTCTCTCTCTCTCTCTCTCGCTCACTAACTTTCTCTCGTGTCTTATAGCTTTAGGATGATGAAATCTCTCTCCCCCTCGCGCTCTTTCTCCTTTTTTCTTAATTTTTCATTTTATTTTTCGATCCACTTGTGAATCGATCGCGCCGACTCCCGGATTATATAGAGAAACGGATTATAGACTTTCTCGTTGGGCGTATTAGAGCAGGAGGAATTGAAAAGAGGGGTGGTGAGGAATGGAAATACGAAATACGTAATCGCGTCGGATACACCGACCGTTGCGATATCGCCTAGCGATAGCGTTCACCAAGAGGCACCAACGGCAGTCAAAATCCATTTCTGCCGGTGACTCTCACGCACACCACTCTCGACGGAGAGACTTATACCCATGAAAAAATTCGCAACCGTTCCGTGAAAATAACAAATAATTCTGAAAATTAAATCGTTTTCTATTCGAACGAAATTGTTCGTGAAAAAATTTTTTGAAATGGTAACCGAATCAATCGTCCAAACGTTTTTCCGCAGTTAAAAAAAAGTTTATTCGGAATCAATCAACGTGGAGGGTAGGTTATAGGATAACGCGCAAACAGGCCGCGTTGACTCGGGTTTGTGCGAGGGAGAGTGTATAGTGTCGTTTCAATTCTGATGAATGCAATTTAATTGGTGGCCGTGTAAGGTCCTTTAAATTTACAGACGATTGTCAGTGCAGTCTATTGGAATGTATATCCTGCAGTGGCTAAAATTGCACTAGTTTAGAGACAAATTGAAGTTATTTGGAATGAATTTTCACAGCGGGGATACATTTGAGGGAGGGTAGAGGGGTTTGTTCTATTGGAATATTGTTCGTTCGTTTATCGGATATCGACCGATTGCGGTCTTTGCCGTTCAAGCTCAGGAAGAGTCATAACGCAGCACGTCTCGTCGATCGACTGCACCACAGGCTCAATGATTATGCATTCTGTTTCACGTTTAACCCTACGCAATTAGTCGAGCAGTCGAAATAAACGATCATCCGTTTCACCCAATAGACTCATCAAATATACTTCTGCAAATATATATATACATATAAATGTATATATTGATAACGTTCGATAATATTTCAATTCGGCAGATATTACGCGTCGGACGATTGGTCGGATAATAAAATTCATCATGCCATATAAAATTTTTCTTTCACCTCGCGCTTCTCTCCCGCGCCAACGAAAAATCATATCTCGCGTAACACGTCTATCCGTCCGTACCGTAATCCCGGCGTAATAACACCGCATTATACAAATCAAACAGGCTTTGTTATTCATGAACTCTGTGAACGCTCGCGCGGGCGCGCGAGAGAGCGGCGAGGTAGGGTGAGATGTAATTGTATTAAGCGAACACCCTAAAGTTATGTCAGGGTTATCCGCAATAAATAACGATGACTCCGGCAGTCGCGGAAACAACGCCGACTGTCACGCAGGCAATATTTTTCCACGTTTTCTAATCCTATCTGCCCGAGAATAAAAATTGGTTGAACCTACGTAATATTTATTTCGGTATTTTTCATCGGTATTTTTTCGAAGTATTCAACACTTCGACAACTTTAGCGAAGAAACTGAAAATGTTAAAAATTTCATCCATTTCCGGAGCTCTTCTGGCGAAATTCGGGGACTTATCAGCTCGCGGAGCACAATGTTTAAAAGGCTACAAAACAGTATGTCATTGGCCGACAAGAGAGTCGGGTGATATCCGCGCACATAGGCGAGTTGTTGTCCAGTTTTCTCTTTCTCTCTCTCACGCGAATGACCAGGAGGGAGACGAATAGATAAATCAGCAAGAATTGGAATGGAAAAGCCGACAAGCGGCGAGAGAGGAACGGCAGAGAGAGAGAGAGAGAGAGAGAGAGAGAGAGAGAGAGAGAGGTGGGAGATGGAAAAGCGTAATACTCGACGCTGAGTGTACCGCCTTTCAGTTTTGTGCGGTGAGGGGAAATTGAAACAGCTAACCGCGTTGGCGTTGACGAGGGTGGTGGGAAGGGTCGTGCGAAGTGATAGAGAAAGGAACGCGTGACAGAGGGATAGCGGGGCGGAGGATGAGGGAGGAAGCCGTTGAGAGTGTGAGAGAGAGTGTCCGAACCATGCGAGAGAGAGATTCAATCAAACGAACGCATATAAATGAGTCGTTTCAGGGTAAAACTGAATTATACGCTCACACGCATGTGCGAACACAGAGAGAGGGAGAGAGTGAGAGAGAGGAAAACTCGTATGCGAATATCCGCTCGCCCCGAGCGGCCCTCACCCTCTCATTGCTAGGGCGCGAAAAGATTCGTTTGGATAGCGAACGATTCAATGTGCCGTTGCGAAAAGGTTGGCCAGACGAGAAACGTATAAAACGCGAGTAGCAGCGAAAGAGAGGGGGTGAGGTGAAATCTTAATCCCGTTGTAAAGAAGCTTACGGACGCCAGGGATTTTGTACACACGATCCTTTTCCCTAAGAGAGAGAATACGTTCTCTACGAATTTCAATTTATATTATTCTATTCCATTATTTTTATTTTTACCGTTACTATAACTACCGATGTTCGCCTTTTCTGTTAATCAACGCTATTCTTGAATCAAAAAATTTCGCCGAAGCTGTTTTAGAACGCATGGGCGCGGCATGAGCGTCGACATCAAAGGTGCATTTCACGAGTAATAGCTTATATGGTCTGAAACAAAAAGACTCGTTGAGTCTGGGCTGAAACCGCGCGCGAGCCACAGGGTCGTGCGACAAAAAGGAATGCGGGTAACGATAATAGAGGAGAGAGAGAGAGAGAGAGAGAGACGTTTTTGTCATTCTTTCTCTCTTTTTTTTTCTCTTCCTCTTCTTCACCTTTCGACTTTCTTCAGAAAACAACGGGGATGAGAGAAACAAGGCTAACTTCATAAAGTAGAGTGTAAACAAGCCGTAATAGAAAATTAAATAACCGTGCTATTTTTTCCTCTTGTCTTCTCTCCTATTTTTATCTCTACTTTCATTTTATATAAGTTCAACCGTGCAGCAGGTTTAACAATCAAGGTATACCGCTCCGTGACGGTGGGTGAATGAACGTGAAGGGTAGACACCGAGAAGCCGCTTCGATTCGTATCGGTGTGTGACGATTTCACCAAGAGGAAGAAAGAAAGGTGGAAAACTCAAAGACAAGCACGATTGGTTCGCCGTTTGTCTCGTACCAGTCTAGGCGTCGCCTCAACGAATTTCCCAACTTTTCCGCTGTATTTCTCCATCGATTCGACAATCTAGTTCTCTCCTCTCTCTCTCTCTCTCTCTCTCTCTTTCTATATATATATATATATATATCCCTCGTATTCGATCTATCCCCGTCCTGTGCTTACATGAAAGTTCAACCGAATACTTTCGCGTTTTTCCTCTTTCTTCTACGCCTTCCCCTCTACCGGCTCCTTTTCTTATCATCTGGCCCCGCGGTGGAAAAGTTTCTTCGTTATGCCAATAGCGAGATGTATCTTGTTGTATAACCTACGGAAATGCAGCACAGCGCCGTGGCCCGCTGACCTGGACTCTCTCGCTCGATTCGGATGAATAATAAAAAAAAGCTACAAACGTATCATCGTTTCTGTATTTTTAACACCACTATGAATTTTCCAAACCGTTCCTCGATCGTTTGAATTTTCGTACCCATATAAATAGGAGAGTTATCGAGTTTACGAAAAGATAGTCGAATATATTTAACTCGCGGGTAAAGTGTCGCTCATAATTAACTTTATACGATAGAATACATAAAACACTAATGACGCTCAAACTGCTTAAAATAGTTTTCTTTCCATTATAATTTTGCCCTTTCCTACTAGAGTCTCTCTGTCTATGAAGAAATAAAAAATGAAGATGTCGTTTGCAATTTGAATTGAATGAGTAAACAAGGAGATGTACGTCGTTCTCTGGAATAATGTATAGATACTCCAGGGTGGATGACCGTAGGAAGCGACATAGTTTCGAAACTCGCTTCCCGAGATAAAACGTACGATTGCCGGCGGCGGAGTCACGTTGTTGCGGTCCGAGAGAGCCTCGAATATGATTTTCATTCGCTTCCTCGAATAACACGGACGCGCGATGATCGATTACAAGACGTAACACGAGGGCTTTCGTAAATGTAATTTCAATCGACAGTGCAAAGTAGAAAAGTATCGACCGCGCCGTCGTATTGCTTTTCGATTAACCCGCATGGCAACGCGGTTTCTTTCCTCGACCGGGCGAAGATATCGTATCGCTTCGACGAAAATCGGCCTCTCGACAACTCGGTCAGCGGCCAAATTGCGCATCTCGTTGGTCATCGGTTGGCCATGCGATAAAGTTAGCGCGAGAGAGGGGTAGAGCTTTGTGCGCCGCTGGACGCTACTGATAATTGAACGGGGCCCTTGTAAAGCGAGGAGAGAGAGAGAGAGAGCGTGAGGCTGACCGACTTGGAGGTGTCTACGATGCCGTTACCCGGGGGTTAAACGAGCCAATCTAGGGAACGCGATTTGGCTTAACGACAAAAGCGATTTCCAATCACCGGAAACAACAGGCCTCACTGTCCTCTCCCCTTGCTCCTTTCTCTCCTCTTATAACTATATCGCGCCACGCTCGATCCGGATAAAATCAGGAAATTCCTATACATTTTGTTAATTAGTTATCAAACATTTTAACCAACTAACGACCAAGACCGTCGTTGATCGAAGTTATTAAAATTCTCGATCCGCTATATTTAATTTTCCAGTCGAGATTTTCGAATTCCGTTTTCTATATAAAGAACTCCGATAAAAAAATAAAACAGAACAGCAGAATCATTGTTTTTTTTAGTAAGCGTGAAAATATGTCAAGTTATATCACGTCGATGGTGGCTCACAGTACGGTCGTCACAAATCAAACGGAATAGAGTACTGGCGCGTGAGAACGCGCTGCTATTCTCGATCCTTCGACGCTGTTAAAAGCAGCTAAACTTCAGAGGGAGAGAAAGGCAGAAAGACTCGAACAAATACCGAGATTTGGTTTACCGCGGATGATTGATGGACAACGCTATGGGGATGAATTTCGGAGCTAGAAATGAGTGCCAGGAAAAAAGATGCAAGCATTGATGACCGGGGGAAACTTTCTTCATCTGTATTGATCACTCGTTACAGCGTTGTTAAGAAGAATAAATAAAAAGCTAAAGCAGGATCCATAAGTTTATGGTGAGGAAGTTAACTTTGACGGAAAAAGTATAGTAGGTGTGTGAATGATAGAATGGAAGACGAAAGGGACTCAGTCTTGTCTCGCGCCGTTGCAATCGTTTTCGCCAGTCAGACTCGACATGCGTAATTTTTCACTCGTGAGCCAAACTTCGGAGAAAGACGGGAAAAAAATCGGAAGGCTACCGGAAACCGGAATCAAGATCGGTGAATGCAAGAAACAAGAGTAGCAACGAACGGAGGGGAACCGGATGCGGGAAGCGAAAAAGATTGATTTTATCTCGGACAGCAGTATATTAATAGACATCATACAGCTACGAATGCTTTCGCGATTCGGTTAATTGCCTGTGAATTCAGGTGAAAACTCGTGTCTCCAATTATACCCGTCTCGAAGCCAAATTCCATTTCGACTACTCCTTCACTTTTCCTCATTTTCTTCATTCTTCGACATTATGAGAGCCAATCGGTCGGAAGTGGTTCGTCTTCTGACGGATACTCGATAGATAGGATAGAATGAGCGAGAGAGAGAGAGATGTCAGTCATGGGCGACTTTTACGATTTCTTAAGCCGACAGTAAGAGAGACTCTAGGGATCAATCGAGAGACCTAGCTCCGGGCCACTCTCTCGCATAGTTCGACCGAGTGTCGCGGGAGCGAGCGAAGAAATGCTTAACGGAGCGGACGAGTCGTCTTTAAGAAACCTTGAGGAAAGGCACACGTTCCACGTGATGAGACGAGTGAGAGCGAGAGAGAAAGACAGGGAGATAGAGAGAGACAGTTTGCGATAGTAGTGAGAGGTATGTGAGACCGGATAGAGGATGAAGATAGGGCAAATGGGACGGGGAGAGTGAGAGAGAGAGCGAGAGACGCGATACGAACTGGTCACTGGTTACGGAAAGCGGAAGATAGGATAAAGCAAGAGTGAGCGAGAGCGACGGAGAGAGAGGAGGAGTATGCATTACGTCAAAGGCTACATCGTCGGAAGCGGAAGTGAAGTGATGCTTATTCAGTCGGAAGTTGCAACGGAGCTTGCTGGCTTCCATGGAGAAGCCCGCGTGCTCTGGTCGCGAGGAGAGCGAGAGAGGAGGATGGATAGATAGCAGTGGGTCGACAGAAGTGAAGGGAGCGAGATAGATAGAGAAAGAGAGCCCTCGAATGGGAGGAGGCAGGAACGAAGATCGGAGGACGAGGTAAAACCTATTGGCCGGAAGGTCGACCCTGTAGGTGTAGGGATACTCTATCCACGTTCTTCGCACGCCAGAAACCACGATAGATAGATAATTCTACGAAAACTCGGTAAAACTGTTTATCTACATCCGTGAATCTATTGTCGATGCTCATTCGTTTATTTTCCAAAAATCTCCTGTACGAGAATTCGATGTGGAATATCAAATAAAAACACGCCACTGAGAAAATAATTCGATGAAGGAAAGGCAAACTGTTGGGGAAACGAGAAGAAATACACCAAAATATTTGTACGTATATATTTCTTTCTGGCTGCGCGACGGAACGTGATTAATGCCAAAATACGAATGACTTTATTCATGGGTAGAAGAGAGGCAGCGCGCGAGTGCGCCCATCTCGTTATGCAGATCGAATTTATGGTTAAATCATATGGCGCTATCTCGTCGCGTTGTCCGCGCGCGCACACGCCTGTGTTGTTAATTCCTTTCCGTATTTAGCCGAGCGTCGGTAATGCAATCTCGAAATAACGAATATGGAACTGGAAACACGCCGGAGAGTAACGGCAGGACGGGCTGAACAGAAATACGTATACCCTTTCGGTCCCGTTGGGACAAATTTTTTTCAATTTCCGCGTCGACGTATGTCATTGTCAATGTCCAATCGCGTAAATTACACCGCGTTAGCGCGAAATTAAAAATTCTAAAAGTAAATCCTCGTCGAGATTAAAGATGATTATTCGTTGCGGAACCGCCGACTGCCGAGTTTTTTTTTGCTTCTTTTTTTTTCACAAAAATAAGAGGGATAGAGAAGGTTACCAATTTTATACATTCCGTGCGCACTCACCTTCGTGAAGTTTCTCCAAAGTACCTGCAGCCGATGCTCCCGCGCATATCGAAGCGAGCAACAGAAGGCGTAGAACTTTCCGTCGGCGAGGCGTCCAGTCTTCCGAAATATCCATCGTTCGTAGACGCTGCAACATTAAAATCGATAATCCTTCTTTAAAAAATCGCAATAGCTTGAAAAATAGAAGAGGAGGGTAAATTTCTGTCGAGAGAGATAATTTTGGCTTGAATACGTAGCCATTAAATTTATACATATATTATTTAACTATTAAATTGACAGTTCGATTGTGGCTGTAGTACCGATAGCAGTATTTTAACAAAATAAGTAAACGTAAATCGTACTGTAACAAATTAACTCAACATAAAATCCTAAAAACAATTTTCCATCGAGAAAAGTAGGTCGCAATTCATGAGCACGCGTCTAGCCATTTGACAAGCAGGGGAAGAAAAAAATCGTGGACGCAGTGGATAAATTCCACAGGCGCCAGTCAATTTACAGTATGAGGCGAGCACGGGGAAGGCTGCAGGTGCGACGCGTCGAAGTTGCCGGAGCGGAACGGCAAAAAAGTTTTGCATTCTCGCGCACGTTGACAGTACGAGGGGGTAAGCGCGGAATAAGAATATCCGTATTGTGCTTTTCCTGACACCCCGACCACTACTGTCGTTGCATAACCACTATGGGATGAAGAGAGAGAGAGAGAGAGAGAGAGAGAGAGAGAGAGAGAGAGAGAGAAAGAGAGGGTGAGAGGGGGAGAGAGAGGAAAAGTGGGCTTCGATCTCTCAAAAGTTTCCACGTCTTCTGTCCGCTTCTTTACGGACGCCTTCCACTGTACACAACGGCACGCGTTATGTTTCCCCCTCCTCCCTGCTCCATCACTTCCGGCAAAAAGATTTTCCATTACGATCCCGCGAGCGAGATAAGTACATCGTTCGCGGGCGGGAAATATCGAGAGTCATCACGCCCGGTCGCGGAAAAGAGGAAAACTGTTCTAGAAACTTTTTTCTATAGAACGCGATACGGTTATACTCGTAGCAATAATGACAAACGTTACGAGAATGGCGAATAAGCGAAACCGGAGAAACTGGGGGATCGATGAAGCCGAGAGGGTGAGTGAAATTGGAGTGGAGGGA
>NCVS01000261.1:240450-253547 GCA_003055095.1 Goniozus legneri
GGATTGTTAACATGGGGTCGAGCAAATATGTTTTTATCGTGGTACTCGAGGAAAACGCTAGCCGAGTCCCGAAACTTCCGTTTAAGTTATCCGTGGTGCGGTGCAGTATCAATAACCTGTTTTCTCAGCTACGAAAAACTGTCCGCGGTTCTCCCTCCCTCACTTGCGCTCCCTCGCTGGAGCCGGATATCCTACGGATGCCGTGGCTCGCGTAACTCACCCCTTCGATCGGCTTCCTGAGGTCGTCGGCCTCTCTCGTTTGCGTTAAGGAATCCGGAAGAAACAAAATAACGAATGGTACTAATAGAGAGCTAGCGGTCCCCGAGAAAAGTTTTCCGCGAATTGGACGCGGTGGGGGAGGAGGGTGGCCTGTACCTCGTAAATCAAAACTTTCGCACCTATAGGATTGCCTCGGCAATGTATCCCGTTAATGTTCCCACATATATATATATATATATATATATATACTAGTTTTTAAGTTTTTTTCGGTTTCGACTGAATTAACGGCTCGATGAGATTCGCAATTTCGCCCTTTCTGGTCGCGATTCTCCTCCTTTATTTCACGAGAAGCACTCGAAATTCTCGAGAACGGCGGCAAAGCGATCCGGCACTCAATCAGCGCACGCAATGTAGAGGTGAGAGAGACGCGAGCTAGACGGTGTTTCTGGGGCGATGCACGGTGTCCTTGTAGGTGCAATTTGCGTCAAGGTCTCCTTTGAGAACCGACCAACTCCTGGGCCACTTTGCCCTAACGATCTTCACTGTGTACCACCGCACCTCGGGATTCGGGTACGTTTGCGTAGCGAGAAGAATGCACTCGTAGAATCCGCGACAGCGGGCTTCCGGTACGAGTCAAAATGGTATCGCATGAGCGAGCTAGGATGCCGGGCGTTAATCGATTAATCGAATGAGCAGGCGCGTAATTGGCGAAAGAGACTTGGCCATAAGGTAGCGGGAAGGGGAGGGGAACCCCTTCACGGCGTGTCTGGTAGAGTACAGCCGACTCGCGCGGCACTTAGTCACATTGCAACGGGCATTAGCGGTAACGAAGTTAACGAGAGTCCCGCTTAAACCCATTTATAGGAGCAACGTAGAGGACAAGATGCGTTAAAGTGAGATAGATAGACAGACGGAGGGACGAGGGGAGGGGAGAGAAACTGGCTAACTCGATGCTCCTGCCCTAAAGTCAGGCTGATCTTCGACTCGAGCCGAAGGCTCGTAGTCGAATTATCCTATCCCCTTTTTCCTTCACCTTCCCCTCCCTCCCCCCGGAAGATCCCCATTGCTAATTGTTCTATACGCCGCGTCAAAAATTTCTCGATCGACCGAATATATTCTCTGATGTGTACACATTAATTTACGAGGCCCCTTCGAGAACTCTTTCCTTCCTCTCTCTTTGGTCGTCTCTGTCTTATCGCGAAACAACTGCACTTTGATTATTGCCGCTGTTCGATCGACCGTACGGCATTTTGCGCGAAAACGTCAAAGAGTCCGTCGAGAGGGGGTCCCTCTTTTAATTTGTCCGGTCGACTTTGACTCTCTTTTCTCGCTGGATCGAGCAGCAGGAACCTCTCGGATTTCAATTTCACTCCTCACCCCCATCCCCCTACACCCTGCAGTGTGGAATCGCCCCTCAACGATATCGTTGTGTGCAAGGCCATAGTATAGAAATGCGGGACAAGAGGGTACTCTCGAGTGCGTACTCGAGTCTTCAAGGACGCTCCAGGATCAATATTTATAATCTCGATTCTAGACGGCATCCGGAAGGGTCCCGACGACGAGTGGGGACCTCTGGAGAGACCCGCGAATCTCGAGTCCAATCTCTTACTGGTTTTAATACCTCCCACCGAGCTCCGATAATTCCATCGAGGAACATTATTTGGACTCGAAAGAAGTAAAATAGTTTTTTTCTTTCTTTTACAATCGGGGCGAATTATTTTTATAGCGCATTGTCTCTCCTCGCGGAAATATCTGCCAAGATAAGAGACCTTTTAGATCCCTCTTCGTCTTCTTCTTTTCAAGAAATGAACTATCCACCGATTCTCTTTTCAGAGGAACGATCTCGCCCGAGCTCACGGAGCTCTCTTTGTGGAGGTTCGTCTTTAGCCGTCGCTGGACTAAGTAAGACGCGCGGGTTATCGAGAGCTCGATACCGGAGAGCGACCAATGAACCGTGCCTTAGTGGTTACCTCGCCTCGTGCCACGACATTACACACGCCGTGTATACGGCCTGAGTGTACCATCAGGGAGCTCGTGACGAAGAGCCGTGCTAAACAGGAAGAGCGAGAGAACGAGACAGAAAATTCGAAAGTGCCAAAATAGGGACCGCGTTTCCAGACTCTTTGAAGTCTCTAAAAGCCGCTCGGTCGCGAGCACCGAGGTTCCGCTTTGACGTAACTCGTGAACTGCCGAGCAAGGGAGAGCGAGAGAGCGAGAGAGAGAAAACGCGCGCGAAAAAAGATCGAAAATATTCAAGCAGGCGGAGAATAGGCGTCGTATAACCGGAGGAGTTTACTCGAACTTTATAAATAAAATAATTTTTTTGTCGAACAGCAAGAAGGATTTCACACTTTGTATCGAGTATTTTGTTTATTTACTCGAGTTGAAAAATAGCCGAGACTAGAATTTGTCGACAGAGGAAGTCTCGTTCTGTTTCCTCATCTTCTTTCCTACTCCTCTCTATCTCTCACTCTCTCAATCTCGCTCTCTTCCGTCTTCTCGTCATGTTAACCTTGTGATTAGGAGAGGTTTTCGAATTTCGTGCAAATAGAAACTTGGTTGCCGCGGATTTTGAGACGACTCACGTGCGATATCGTTAAATCAGGCTGTGTACATTAGTCTCGTGAAGAGGAAGGGTCGATCGGTGATAGGGGGCGCGGTGTGTACGTACACATATATACAGGGTGAGTCGACTTTCGTCGAGAATATAGGGGTAGCCTGGCTTTTCCGCTAATGAGTCGAGGGTGTGGTCAGGGTCCGGAGGAAACCCAAGGGGTCCTTCTTTCCGGCAATTTTTTTCCCCCCTCGGGAACTCACAAAACACCCTTTACGCATTACATGTGGTTTTCCACAATTTTTCCAATTTCTCGCAAATAATAACGCTGATTAATTTTTCTCATTCAGTGTATTAGAATTTCCAGAATTGGAAGATGAAAAAACTTCTCTCCTAGACATGTGAGCTCGAAAAAGCGAGTGAAAGAGGGGTAGCACCCACTATCAAAGAGCCAGGGGCCATGGTGTTTTCAGTTTTGCAGCCACGAGCGTCGTCGCGATAATCGAGTGTACGCTACGCTTTTAGCGATAATGGGCAAGTATGAGAGAGAGGAAGAGAGAGTGGGAGGGAGAGAGAACTCCTTCAGGTTGTTGGCCGATGAGAGAGGCGAGAGGCTATAGAGAGGGTGCGCCGAGCGAGATAGGGAGGTGTAGATCGGCGCGACAAGGCGCGCGAGAGGGACGATTTTGCTCGTAAGACGGAGCGAGACGGGGCTAAATTTTACCGCGAGATAGCGGCCGAGAGTAAGTGAGAGAGAAGGCGAACAACTGCGTGGTAACTGAATTACTCGCTACATTACGTTTACCGGCTCGGTGACGTGATTTTACGAGGATTCAACGTGGCGAACGTCGACGAGGCCACACGCCGACGATGTTCAGCAAGGGAGAGAAAGCGAAAGAGGGAGAGAGAGAGAGAGAGAGAGAGAGAGGAAGAGAAGAGAGGGGAGGGTGGAGGGTACCTTGTCGCGATAGTCGTTTACACGTAAATCGTCCGTCAAAGGTGTCACGTCTCCTCGGCGTGAGCGAAAATCGCGTTACGCCGACGACTCGTATGCGCTCGCTTGCGGTAAATGTATACATATACTATATACACACATACACACATATATATTTATACATACCTAATACTTACAAACGCAATCTCGAATATCGTGAAATCACCTGGGAAGCGAAAAATTTCAATGCGAGTAATTTTTTTTAGGGAGACGAAAAGGAAAATTGAGAGGGTGGGGGGAGAGAAGAAGAGAGAGAGAGAGGGGGGGGGGAGTGGAGATAGTAAGCAGGTAATGAAATAATGATATCACAAAACTATCGGTACTATAATTGTCGCGGAAACGTTACCAATTAAACGAAGCGACGAGTGCGTGAGCGCGCGGCTCGCCGCATTGATTACGCGCAAATTGGAAAATTCTGCGGAATTCTCATTCGATTCCGGCGCTCGCGTTGTATTAACAATCGGATGGAATTTTGCATGGGGATCGAATACCACGGTGAAATTTGCGGAAGGGATTCGAAACGAATCGCCTCGTCGTTAATTTTCGGTTGCGGCCGCGAGAGATAAACTTTCTACGGTCATTGGATAAGACAAGCTATACTGGTTAGCAGATATCGTTCGGGAGGTCAGGATCGGCTCGCGGCATTGCCGTAGTCAGGCGGTAGGGACCGTGCTGATAAATTGCATGTTTAAAACTAAGTTTGACGTTCTCTCTCTCTCTTCCACTTTCAGTTCTCGTGATTATTTATGGCGTCTATGCAGCCGATACAATGAAAATTTAACAGGAATTCCGCGTAAACGAGTTGAAAATTGTCAACTTCGTCAATTTTTCAATAATCCCTTTTCACGTCCCGTTTTACTTTTGCGCCTTTCGAGAACAATTTCATTTGGGAATAATAGCGGAATTTTTTTTTACGGCGCTAAGACGCTTTGCCGACAAACAGAAGAGCGCACGTGCTCCTTTGAGCAGTTTTCCCGCTGAAATTCAAGACATATAACGGGTAAAAGAAAAATAATTACAGTTCCAATCTCGCCGTTCCATGGAGAATTTCCGCGCGGTCGAGCTGTGGTTGAGACTAAAAAGAGAGACAGAAGAGAGCGAGAGAGAGAGAGAGAGAGAGCAGAGATAGATTACTCAGACTTCGGGAGTAATCGAGATCGGGTAGGGGTAGAGGTGAAATATATTTATGAATGTCTCGGAGAACTTTAATATGAAACTTAGGTACCCGGTAACTAATAAGAGACTCGAGAATAGGAGGGGCGGAGGGAGAAATTCGGTACGAAGAGAGAAGTAGGAATCGGCGGGCGGAGATAAGAGCTGAAATTCGAATTGTCGTGGGGGCGAACAAAGCGATAGGGAATCGACTCGTTAATGAGTACGCGACGTCTACGTCGTATATCGACTCGCGAATGAGAAATTCACAGAATGAATCTTGCCATTAAAGTCTCGACACCCAAATCAACGTCTCGTCTCGTTTTTTCTCTTCACCTACATCAATTGGACTCCTCGTTTTTCCTTTGCTTATATTTTTGTATCTCGCTCACTTTTACTCTTCCTCTCTCTCGCTCTTGCTTTCGGGTTCGTTCTCTCTACCTCCGTCTCTGCTTTATCTTCCTTCCACTCTCTCGCTCGCTCGCCTGTTCACTTTTTTTCAAAGCTGATTGCGCTGGGAATATAATTTGATTGCTCCGGTGTGCCCTGGTCTCAATAGACACGGTAATCCTAGCTCGCGGCTTAATGAAAAAGTATTATTGGCTATTCTTCTTGGAGCGAGCGAGCAAGCCTCGGCTAATCTCACAATGCACGAAATTGCGCCACTGTGTGTAAGAAAAAGAACAATTCAGGTGCGAAAAATCAAAAGGCACATACGATAAAAATGATCGGGATTCGTTGATCAAAAGGAACAGTAACGCGAATGGTGGAAGAAGAGAAGGGGAGATAAATAAATAACAAAAGGATTAATCAAAGCTTTGGGATATCGAGAGATTGAGCGACATCATACACCTACCTAACGAACCTTGAGCACGGCATGTTTTTAAAATGCGTTATCGCGAACGAGAAGAAAAAGCAGTGGAATTGATTACACCAATTCGATTCGAGAAAGAATGGAATTGAATCGAATAAATTTTTGCAAAGTCGCTCGCTTGGATCCGACTCTATACGATTACCTTGATTCAAATCTCTTTTCTTTCCTTTCCTCCCGTACTTTTCTTCCTCTCCCTGTTTTGTTGCGCCAAGTGTTTCGTACTACGAGTGGGCAATGCATTAATTCAATTCGTTAAGCAAAGAATAAAGCTTTGATTCGCTCTTGGCCCAATAACCTCTCCTCTCAAATCGTCCGCGGTTTTTTCATTTCGACTCTTCTTCTTCCACAACACGTGCTCTCGCAACCCCCTTTTTCGACGAATGGATGCACGATGCCACTCGACTTTCAGTTTCTTTCCACCCCACCGCTCGGATGTTCCTTCATTAGGGTTCAATCGTGAGCGTCTACAGAGAAAGAAATATTTCTGAACCAAACGCAAAGATTTAATTTTTAAAAAGGTCACTCGATCGATTGAATTTGATAGCTTCCAGTCGAGATACAGTCATTTGTAAATAATAACTGTCCTCTTAATTTTTTCGAGGAGTATATAGAATGTCGCATTGCGACTAATGAAAATTATAGCCGGCGCAATCCGGCTAATTGGATCATCTATTTTAAAAAAGAAGTATAATTAGAAAAAAGGGGGATCGGGGAATTTTTCAAATCTCCGAATACAAGGAAATATTGAATCCAGTAATCGGTATAGGAAAGAAGCGCGGCAACGATAAATTCGAGACAATGAGAATTCCGGCGCTGTGCGGTCTGGCCGCGAGCGATTGCGCGTTCGCGCGGCCGTAAAATTTATCGATAACGAGGTCGACGTAGAGGGGATTGCGAAGTGTGTATCGCGCGGTACCGTCGGCCATGTTTGCCCGCTGCGAGCGCGCGGGAGAGGGAGAGACGCGTTCCTGTCGGTATTTAGACGCTGCTGTTCCCTCGTAAATCTTTTTACGCCGCTGCGTTTATAACCTCCCAACGTCTTTTATCGTCGCAACACGCGACGATACGCAAAAATTTCACCCCCCCCCCTCCGACCCCGCGGGAGGTCAGCCGGTTCGACGCTCGCGAATCGAATCAAAAGAGCGTTCGCGCCCCCCAGGCATGAATCATCTCCCGACTTGTTATTTTCGCATTAGGATACTTCTTTCTCTTCCCCCATTCGCGAATATATTGCTATCTCGTTCTTTCTCGCGTCACACCCTCGGGATTCCACTCGACTCCCGATGGAGAGCGAGAGAGTGAGCGAGGGAGAGCGCGTAGATGGAACGCGCATTACGCCGAGTACTTTCCGCGCGAGTTATAACAGCTCGGCTATACGAGAATAGAGATAGAAAATGAGCCGAAGCCCATATTCGAGCGTGCGCATCTATCAATTTGTCGGATAGATACGTGACCATGTGACGTATTATTATTTCTCGATAAATCTCGTCCTACCCCTCGTACATGCGCCGTGAATTTCCGCGAACATTGGCTCGTAATGTCTCGAGATTGACGCCAGTGAGACACATAGCACGGTGGTTTTCATAATTAATGCCGAAAGACTTAAGCAATTAGGTATTTAATAGTCGTACGAAGCTGCACCCGCTGGCGAATATCTCGTAGGGCTATACGCGCTTTAACGTCGCGACAATAAAAGCCGTACGTCGCACTCGTACGTCGAGCACGTAGCGACGAGCGTGTTAAATCGTAATGGGCGTAAAATTGCACGAGGGGGGTGACGGGGAGTAGAAGCGAAGTGCACGCGAGAAAGAAGAAAACAGGTCAACGTCGTGATGAACCGCGAATGAATAATGCGCCGACTCGACGACTAACGAAACTCACAGGTGAATACACAAGCGTTACTCATCTATCGAGAAACATAAAAGTGCCTAGTTACGCTTTGAAAATTCTTCTCTTTTACCAAGTGAAATTTTCAGCAAAATTCGCAATTTTTATTAGTAAAACAAAACTATCGAAAAATAGTAATTAACTATAGAAATAATGCGGTTAATTCTCCCGTAGATATTTAAGGGAGGATGGGGCAAAATGGGCACCCTGAAATTTTTAGTTAACAATTTAAATTTTATTTTAGTTTAGATAATTCAAATAAAATATCGTATTGTGCTGGTTTTTATTTCATAAGAAATAAATTAACTAAATTAATAGTAAATAATTTTAATTATTTGCCTTATTATTAAAAATTTCAGAGTGCCCATTTTGCCCCTCCTTCCCTTATATGGTTTTAATTTACTGGTTGAAACAAGCGACGTCCAAATTTTTCACGGAATTTTCGCAATGGTAAAAATTTAAGGCTGATAAGAAGCCGGAAGCGACAGGGAAGAGGAGTCAGCGAGTTACCGATACACAACCGCGCCCAGTCCAGATCCCGACGGAGCGTGAAGTAATCCAATGCGGCGCGCGCCCGTTCCCATGGTCCTCCCGCTCTCCTCTGGCTCTCCACTCGGAGCAACCGAGCGAGATTATTAATTGTAATTAAATTCAGAGAGAAGAGGATCAGAAACCGCCGCTTAGGTTTAAAGCGGCTAATTCGCGCTCGCTGCGCTTTCCCCTAATACGTGTTTTTAATATCGTGAGGAATGGAAGGGGAAGAAAAAAGACGAGAGAAGTAAAAAAAAAAAATAGAATGAAAATTATACCCGGGAGCGAGATTCAGTGTCGATTTTTCAGGGGATAAAAAAAGGTAGGGAAAACACTCGCGAATCGTAAATTAGCAAAGAACTCACATGCGGGAGGAAAAATGATAGTAGTTTTAGCGATATTTCGCTATTAAATTAGTTATTCCCCGGCGTTTCATAAAATCTACTTTACGATACGGATATACGGGTAACGATAAAAACCCTGTGAGCTGGCGCGCGAACGCAGGGAAATTAGACGAGGGGGAGAATTTCTCACGTATTTGTTCTAATTTACTTTTGCTTTCATGCTCTCGCGCGGATTTAAATTAAATTTATCCTCGAGAGGGAGCGGGAGAGGAAAAACCGGAGGCAGGGCCATAACGCGATAAAATTGTATCGTTGATTCTCGTTATCGCTCGGTGGATAACGAATACAAAGACGCTACCCGGATATATTCGGCATTTTCAATTCGGCGCTGAAAAATCGGTTACCAAACGCTTCGTCGGCCGAATGGATATCGATGTCGGGTATACCGCCATGGTCGGTGTGGAAATACGAGGGCGATTTTAGCCGAAAACCGCGAATTCGGAGCTCGCTGGCCTAAGCTCTTCCAAAACAAGCGGCAATCACGATGCTCTCTCGTGCTCGCATCGTGCAGCGGTTAATAATTCCAGGCCACAAAACCGTACCGCCTACACGCGCGAACGCGCGCTCTCGTGCAGCGTTCGGTCCCGGGCCAAAATGACCGACGACGTCAAACTCAAACGCGATCCGAAATATCGCGCGCTGGATTTGCGCGGCGAATAAGTTTCGCCGGACGAATTAATCGCGAGCGATATGGACGGCCAGCGTTTGCGGTCTACCGTACTCATGGCGCTGCTATAAATAAAACGCTCCGTCGGGATGTTCAATCCGCTAAGGTATTTCATTCCGCGTGCTCATTTCCCTTGTCTCGCTTTCTTCCTTAATTTCGTAATAAAACGCGAGTAGCGAAAAAGTCGAAATTAAACGTCTATCAGATTTGTTATATTTGTAAAAAGGGTTTACCGGAATCAATGCGTGCGAGAATCGCCAGAAACTAAACACTCATTGAAATTATACCGCTCTACGTATAACTTTTATCAGTTTTGCATTTTCGCCTTTAACCGGGAAAAGAGAGCAAGTACTAGAAGGAGGTGCGTGGTGAGCCCGAAGGGGCAATCTCGAATTTTCATGAAGCGCGGAGGGATCGCGTTCTTTCGCGCGCACCGTTTGTACGCTCGGCCGACGCATTACTCACAATAATCCCGCTCTCGGAGAGAGAGAGAGAGAGAGAGTGGCTCGCGCGTACGGTCGACCGCAGGTTATGAAAACCGCAGGGCTGAGAGCGAAAGAGGGAGAGAGAGAGAGAGAGAGAAAGGAGTATTTTCGTCCCCAGGATGGCACAGCCAAACTTACAGTCCAAGTTTTAATTCAAACTTTTATTTATACGGGCTCGTGCATTATCGTAAGCCAGCGGCCGCAAAACGTCGAGTGCTCGACTCTTCCCCTATCTCCTCCTCTCTCCTCAATTCCCGTTTTCTCTATTCTCCTCCTCTTCTCAGCCACATCCGCATTGTCCTTATTCGCGCTTCTATCGTACGCGGAACGGTAAATTGGTATTTCATCTCGCGGATAATCTTCTTACCGGCGGATCCCGTTAGTATTGAACCTATGTAATACATTAATTATCGGCGACATTGTAGTTAAAAATTTCCTCTATCCCCGCATTTTTCCGATGAATATCTCCTGCGGAGAACGAAAAAGTGTAAGCAAAATATCATACTAGTTTTTATCACGTATCGACTCGTATCGAATCCCCGAAGAACGCAAATTGGGAATGTCGTGAAAAAAAGTAGTTTTATCATTTTTTTTTTTTCAAAAATGGAGAAAATTTTTTTACAGTTATATTTCTTTTTTCTCGTCCTGTGGCAAAGTCGACGTAATTAAAAAACTGTCCGTTTAACGGAACGTCTCCGCAATGAACGTCACTATGGCTATACACAGTCGACGATAACAATTTTTTAATTAAACGCGGTATCTTTCTCTCTCTACCCCTCTCCTCCTTCTCGGGCTCTCTCGTTTTTTCTATTTTTTTGGCAAATGGGGTAAAAGGGTACGCACACGTACGAGAGGCCGGTAGACAAATTGCATCAGCGAGCTTCGGCGTAATAACGTTGACGAAACGTTCGCGCGAGCCGAAACGACAAAAAGAATTACATCCCGTATCGGTCGATTATGAGTTGGAATGATTTAGCGGGGGAAAAGGAGCGAGAAATCAGCTGACAGTAATCGATGCGAAAAGACGTCTGTGTAGGAGGACGAAAATCAGATCGGAGATTCGCTTAGGGGTCCGGTGTTCAAAATCATTGGACATATAATTAACTCGTGGAGTGACAGGATGAGAGCGTCGTGTGCTTCGGCTTCGCACCGGAATCGCTTTCCACTTCTCTCGCTCTCTCTCTCTCTCTCTCTCTCTCTCTCTCGCACCCTCTCTGTCCCTCGCTTCGCACGCCATCCCCGATTTTGCTTCTCTCTGCGGGGCGGCAGAAAGGTTAATGCAGTTAACCGGGATCCCCCGTTGGTACCCCATTTTCGCGTCCGCGTGTAGCGAGTCGGGATGGGTGGGGATCGAGCGTTTTAGTAAAATGGCTTGAAAATGTAATTATCGGCTATAGGTGTGCCCTGTAATGAATTGTCGAGCTTCTCGCTATTCTCTCTCACTTACATAAAACGATTTATCGACTCTCTCGTTCCGAGTCTGCCCGTCATCCTCGAAATTTCGTACACGACGATGAGTCGAACGAGCAACAGCGGAGGGGGAAACTCGGAACTGGTACGTCGATTGTCCGTGTTCGGAGATTCCCGGAACGGGTCGTGAACTAGGTCTCCGGTGTACAAACGAGAATGGCGTCCCCGGAGATCCCGTGGGACGACCTGTTTGCCCGAGCACAGGCGTTGAATAATCATCGCTGCTGTCCTGATTCGTGAACTCTCTCTCTCTCTCTCTCTCTCTCTCTCTCTCTCTCTCTCTGTCTCACATAGACGCACATACGACACACGTCCTCGGACACTCCCGCTCTCCTATACAGATCGAAGAACCAATAATCTTCGTATATTATTGACCATCGTCACGTTCAATACACTCGATCATAGTTTATCAAAAATTAGGCACGTGTTAATTATGACGCCCTTCACCGGTGTAATAAATGTAGGACGTAGAGGGTCGATCTTAATCTTCGTTAAACGAACAGTCATAAACGTTTAGCACGAGGCTCAGATTCCTGCTGGTAAAAAGTATTCCCACTCAACCCGTGGCCATACATATTGATACAGAGAAAATACTCGATAAGTCCATACGGGCGGTACTCGACTTCCATAACTCCGCGGTTATGTACTTTTTCCGAATTTGCTCCTCCGTCGGAAAGCTCTTCGTTTCGCAAGTTCAATTTACGCGTCGCGCCGAGGCGTGAAATGCCATACGAGAGCTCGGCTATGAGAGGGGTACATATATACCGAGCGAGCTATATATACGCGGCCGAACTGCCGTATTATCTGCCATTTGCCCTTATTACCCGGAACGACACGCCGCCATTGGCGTTCGTGGCATTTCATCCGTCTCCAACGTCGATCTCACCCCCCACCCCCATCGCGTCTTCCGATCCGCTATCCCTACCCCTCGCGACTCATAACCTGTTCAACCGTGGATCGACGTCGGTGGAAACGATGCTCTTAATTAAACCCGGGGCTCCCGGATTCCGGCTTAGGTATACCGTGGAAACGCGTTTCCACCCTCTCGCGCGCGCCAGAGCTCGTCTTATACATATACACCCATCGCTCCTTCTCGACGACTCGCGCGATACGAGCAAAGTTCGCGGTCGAGAGAGGATCACAGGTCCATCCATAAGAGTCGTGCTCGTCAACGGCTCCTCCCTCTTCTACCGACTTCGTGTAATTGCGCATCGCGCGAATACTTTCGGTACGAATGTCGTGTTTCTTCTATTTTTGGTTACTCTACACGGAAAGGAAATTATAATAAAAAATATTTTAAAACTTATTGTGTTTTAATGTAATCATTAATGTCATTGTAATATCGATAATAAACGTAGTAAGTTTTGAGATAAAATATCACAATATCGACGAAGATGAAAGTCTGGTCCTGCGTTACGATATTTTACGAAATGCACCAACATATGGAGATTTAACTCTTCTAAAGGGAAGGTTTTCTCAAAATTCAAGTTTTCTTTCTCAGTCCCAAGTTGTCCCGGTATGAGAGGGACTACTGCGGTATATACAGGTCGCTCTCGATACGCCGAAGAAAAAACTTAATTAAATGATAACGAAAGTACGCGGAGAGGGGAGCTGATGTAAACCTCGTCTCCCAATCACCTACCAGCGGTAATGCAATTTCGCGAGACGCTTTTATCGATAATCGAGGTATTAAGCCGAGCTTTGGGGAGGGGCCGAAGAGAGAAGGGTTTACCTACGCGTTACTCGCGCGCGATCTCGTTAAATGAGCGTTAGCATCGCGGCTCCATATTGTTACATTCCGAGACCGCATCTTCGCGGGTACGTCCTCCTTGTTTCTGTATCATTATATATATATATATA
>NCVS01000262.1:0-18317 GCA_003055095.1 Goniozus legneri
ACCAAAGTTTTGCATATAGAAACAACTTATCATAGGTCGTTTCAATCGTCTCGTCGAGATCTACAACTTTCTCGCGAAGACCATAATCGTATCTCTTACAGTTTTCGAGAAAATCGCCAAAAACTGTTTTTCGCACTTTATTGCTAATTTTCGCAGTGACCCTGGTAAAATTTCAAAAAATTTCATTTGAAAAATCGATTCAGCTCGTCGAAATGCATCGAATAGCGTTTTCGAATCTCACTCTCCAAACTTTTCCTATTTCCCCGTAGGATGACTGGACTATAAGGGAACCTTCATTTACCGATCATTTTGTTGTTTAATTATAATCGTTTGCAAATGACAAGAGTCCCTGTTTTTTGAGTAGATTTAGCAGCTGTTCATAGTATATATCTCTCTTTCAGAAGAACACAATTGTAACTTATAAATACTATTCTGGACCATGAATCTTACAGGTTTTAATAATTACAAATTATCAATTGAAACTTTATAGTCATCAAATTGGAGAAACGATATTTTAGTCCTTCATGTACTGCAAAACGATCCTGTGGGAGTAAACTAGATTTATTTATAATAATAAAAAATCGAGAAGAAGTAGATTCATCGGATTTTAATTAATAAATTCTGACTCGGGACATCTTCCCCTCAAGGAGAAACAAATCGAAATTAACTTCTATCTAGTTGAGTCATCGAAATAATTTTCCAGAAAGAAAGAAATAAAGATATCGGCAGAGTTTCCATTCGACTGTACGTAGAAACTCTTGAAATATCGAAAACGTTCTGTGCGGTTCGGAGAATCGACGTCTCGATTAATTAGATAGCCGGTTTCGATTGACCGTCTCTCGTCTCACCCAGGCGCGTATATATAGATATATGTAGACGGTATCGAGGAAAGCAGAGGTGGAAACACGCGCGATCCCGTGTGGAGGAGGTATCGCGAGGGAGGGACACCGATAACGGACGGTCGGTGTAGAACTCCAGCGTGAAATTGTGTTTTCATTGATTTACGACGCGCGGCATTTCGGTGTACGTGCACGCTCGAGCTTTTCGTTTGTAGACTGTCTCGATTTCAACCCGCTCCCCCTCCGAGAACGCCATCCTCTCGACGGTCCTTCGCGATTCTCTCCGACGCATTCTACCTTCCTCCTGGATTCTGTCCATCTCCTCGCGTTTCGATCGCCCACCTGATCTTTGTCACCTCTCCTCTTCGATTTTAATTTCGAGAGCACCCTCAGGACTCTCGAGAATTTCCCAGGGAAAATTCAGTCGAGAATTACGTCGAACTAGTACGGATTTATATGACTGTTTGACTCTTCACTCGATTCATCTTTTTTAGTCGAAAAAGAAAAAACTGCAAAAAAATGGGTAGAGTTGTACTATTACAAGATATACAAAAAAAGAAGGCAACATAAAATAGGTAAAACAATAAAATTCATTTTATTTCGATAATTCTCACTACTGTTGTCTATAAAAAATACGTTTCTAAATTATGTACAATAATTGTAAAATTTGACTAAAAATATAAAAATAACTAATCAGGTATCGTTAGTTACATTTCTAAATTGCGATTGACTATCCTTGTTGAAGTTTCACTTAATGATGATCGATGAATTTCTCAAGGGTCGCTGGTACGCAACCAGCGTATGGTATTTTATAAGCTTTCACAGCCTTGGCAGCTAGACATGTCAAACTTATCTTGTGGTTTTTCTGTAAAAGTGTTTTGGCTTTTTCTGTTCTTGCGTAATGAAGAGGCGTTCTCCCTGTGATATTTGAATAATCTATGTGAGTTCCATGATCAATCAGTGTTTTCATTATTATTTCTACTGTATTCTCTTGTACTTCTCTTTCGGTTTCTGTGTGCCTAGTAATTATGTGCAGTGCTGTATCTTTTACTGTATCTATAGCGTTGACGTCTATGCCACATTGTACCAACATTTTAACGGTATCGGCACAAGGATATTTACAAATTTCATTTTGAAGGTCGGGATTTCTGGGCATGATGAATGGATTCACAGCCAGATGTAACAATGTTTCACCAGTGTACAATTTTAAATTCATCGAACATATTACACGTATAAGTGAAAAAGCTTGCCAAAGTTCTTCTTTACTGTAAGTACAAGTGTTACGCATTACTAATTTCGTTACAATTGTAATCAGACACAAAACTGTTGCCTGGATTAATTCTAATTGTCTAACGAGCGTTTCAAGGCCGGCTTGGTCTTGTGTGTGTTCATTGAGCTTTTGCCTGTTACGAATAAGTTCTGTAATACTAGCTCCGAGTACTGTTATAAGATCGGGAAAATTGATCGGTACATCCATTTGAATCATGTAACCAAAAACACTAACAAAGCGAAAAATTTCGGTATTCTCCACCCAATAATCCCAACGTATTCTTAGCGCATGTAGCCAAAGATCGATGGTTCTTTGACACCACGTAACACCATTCAGCATAAAATTTCGATGAAAGTTAATATTATCCGCAAAACCTCTGCCTGCCAACACTAAGCTCTCCATAACCGCCTCGTGGTATCGCCCAAGTATTCTTTCTTTCATAACGAGACATTCCATAACGAACGAAACAGCGTCACCCCAAACTTGTTCTAACTCCTCCAAAGTTTCAGTTTCTTTCCAATACTGGTATGCTTTTATGGGCGGATTTATTTTCTTGCGTATAACATTGTTCGGATCTTGGTACCTCATCTTCATGGCATAGTACAAGTACGTATGCGCTCGTTTCAAGTCGCAGCTATAAAAATCGCTGCCGAGGCGAGCTCCCATCAGTTCGTAAGCCTCGATAACTTCTTCTCTGGGAGGATTCGTACCTCCGATTAAAGCGATCACTACGGACTCATAGCCACGCTTTGCGGCGGCGCGCATTGGGCTGAATCCGTCAAAAGTCCTAAGTACTCTGTCAGTGTATTTCAACAACTCCGTTAAGATCACCGGATAGTTCCTAATGCAGGCATAATACAAGGCTGTTACCCCCGTATCATCCTGAGCGTCAGGATCTGCCCCTTTTTGTAACAAGTATTTGACAACGTGAAAGTGCCTCTTGTAGCACGCGGCCATCAAGCACGTGTGGCCGTGTACATCCGAGTCGTTCACATTGGCTCCATGATCGACTAGATACGAAATAGTCTCTAAATTTCCGGGCAAACACGCACCATGCAACGGAGTCTCACCAAATGTTGTCCTTTGATGAATATCGGCGCCAGCTTCAAACAGCAACTTCACGATTTCCGGTCTTCCGTAAAGAGCAGCACAATACAACGCACTCACACCATGCATAAAACGATCTTGGTATTTCACTGTTCCCGTAATTCTCAAGTCTGGAGCAAATCTGCGGAGGATCGTCTCGACCACGGGCTCGAGGCCCCATCCTGCCGCGGTTATCAGGGGCGTACAAATCTGTTTGTTCACGGCGTTGAATTTTAGGTTTATAAATTGCTTGATTTCCTCATCTCGATTCTCCCTAAGAATCGCGTCGAATTTTTCTGTCGTAACGGATAATATAGCGTCGTATAATCGAACTGCCAACAGGTTGCGCATGTCCTCTTCTGTCAGGCACGACATGGCTGATGGCGCAGTAGAAACCGAAGTGATCGAACGTTGCATGGTCAAAACTGTTGTCGTGTTTCACCGCCCTCGTCGGCTAGTTCTAGAACTAGAATCGGTGGTGAATCGGCGTCGGATTCTGGGAGGCGCTGGCATCGGAATGGATAGACAAACGCACAGTGGTTCCTGCGCCCGCCGCAATTTGTTAGGGTTGTTTAGTCTCTATCTGCTAGAAGCTTCGCTTTATCCACACTCTGACGCGGATTCTGTTTGGGGCCAGGTAGACGCTAGTAGCCATTATGGAACCTACGGAAATCCAGAAGTTTCTCTTATTTTCAGGTACATCGAGTAAGTTACTGAATTTAACAGTTATGTTATTCTTAAATTATTTATAAAACTTATTTAAACATAAACATTTTTTTCAAAGAAAGTAAAATTTCAAGATAAAATAATTATTTAGAATAAAGAAATATTATTTAAATTAAAATTATTATCTTTAGCTCAAACAAATAAACAGTTGAATGTACTTGATATATCAATTATATAAATAAATAAATAATAAATGAATTCAACAAATTTTTTTTAGTATATGAAAATTTGTACGAGTTTCTCAATTTGTTGGAAACCCGTTGATTAATGTTAATGCACGTTTTTCCGAAACGCGAGAACAGCCGACTCCGAGAGTACCGTTAAGGGTAGTCTCGTGATATTTCGCTTCTAGGGCGAAAAACCGAATGGGTGGGGTGCATAGGGACGAAGAGTAAAAAAATACACGCAAGATCGTTAGAGCGATCGCGTTATGAATCATTTTCGCGAAGGTTTCGCGAGATGCCTCGACCATTCCGTATATATTTCATTATGTTGGAGGGTTGGAGGGGATGGAGGGGATGGATGGTAGCGGTGCGGGTTCCGCTGCGAATAACAAATAACCGGAAGTGTGTGCTGGTGGGATGTTCCAGGGGTGAGGTTCGCAGTGACGATGAAAGAGGGCGCAAAACACGGGATAAAGCACGCGGTTTTGCCCCTCGTATCTGGCATGTGAAAGGGTCGAGGCAGTGAAAACTGAAAACGAGCGCCGATCCAGAATGCAATATTGTCTCCGGGTGTGGGGCGTTTCGGTGGCGAACTCCCAAAATTTTACGGACGATAACGCGATAACGATACTCGCCGATCGCGAATACTACCAACTCTACTCTATGGAATTCTCGCTCGCAATTAGTCGGGATTCTCTCGTGTGAGAATTTTCGGTTCTTCTTTACCAGCGGAGTGGGGGGTGAAGGCGGGGTTCCGAGCCAACCGGATTTTTACCTACCCGAGCGAAATTAGATAGGAACGTTGCCGCGGAACTGCGAATCAACGCATACCCTCTCTCTCTCTCTCTCTCTCTCTCTCGGTTTTTCTTATCGCGTGAAAAATGTCGTCCGTTTTCGCATTTGTTACGTAGATTATTGCCGCGAATATAGCATTTACTTAAACGTGTGTACGTTTACGTATATTTTTATCCCGTCTCGCTCATCTCGTTCTTCCTTTTTTTATTTTCGCTTTTCCGGCTCGTCGACGGGAGCGCATCAGCGGCCCCGGTGAAAAATTAACGCTTCGGGCTCTCGCGCGGGGTGTACTTATACATATACTGGGTGTCTCGGTTCGACCGATCGATATTTTTAGATAAATTGAGAAAATAGATTTCGAAATATATGTATACTGAAACAAATTTTTTTTGTCAACCTGTATCGCTGAGAAGTTGAGTATCGAATGTGATAAATCAGAAGGCTTCTTTAAAAAACCAGAGTGAATTTTATTTCAATTTCAAGTCGTCTTACATAACAATAAAGTACAAATTCGATTTGGCTTAGTTGTGGGATTATAACATACTACTCAAAAATATTAAGGGGACATTATTAGTTATTTTTATTATTTATTATTTATTTATTTATTTTTATTATTTTTTCCGGACTAAAAATGTCTGTTTTGAAATGACGAGGGTTCTTTTATTCTGAGGAATTTATTTAGTTTAGTTTTTTATTTTAATTGATTATAATTTTTACATTTGAAAAGTTTTCTAATTACGACCTACCTATTGTCCAGTCGAACTAGGACACCAAGTAGATTTTCTTTTCCGTGCACGCTTCTTCTGGTTCTCGCGGAAGATGCAACGAGTATATTTCGCGATGGTGTATTTATCTCGACTCCACGGAAGCTTGATTCAACGACGCGGACGATAATAATTGTTGCGTCGACGTATAAACATATAACCGTGGAAATCATCGGTATGAGGCGTCATCCGGGGCAGGAATATTTCGCGCGCGCGGTGAAAAATGGATCGTTCGAATAATTTTTCCTTTATTTTTCCCATACCGGCGTGTCTCACTATAAAGCAACGCCGTTGCGTAGCAAATATGACTTTTATAGCGCTTAGCGTAACGCGAGAGGAGTAAAGTCGTGCGAGCGAGTGGGACGTTATATAAAAAAAAAATAAGAGAGAAAGAAGAGGAGGAGGAGGAGGAGGAGGAGGAGAGAGAGAGAGAAGAAAATAGAGTTAGAAAACGGGAGCAAAACTGCTCGGTAAGGTCGGCTAAGAGCCACGCCGCAGTCCCGACTTTTCTTACGACACGAAAAATGTCACGGACGCGCATTCGTTATACCGCCCCGCTCTCGCGGTTATCATATAAAATATCATTCCTTATTTTTGCGCCGCAAAACGCTATTTTACGTCTCGCCCCCCCTTCTCTCCCCACTCCTCGGATTTTCCACCTACCTCGTTTCCTCGAGCGAGGCGTATCGATAAACCGAGAGAGTGTCGATTCAATCTCCAGTTGTTTTCCCTCTCATCCTGTTTTTCAGCTCGAGGAAAACTATCCCTGATGTAGGTACAAGCCCGCGTGATTGGGTACCTCGCGAATTTGCGCAACAAAAAAAGATCGGGACGAGAGTGAAAAAAAATTTCAACCGCGTAACTAGAAAACTAGAAAAGTTGAAAGTGAAGTGGTAGGGCAGGGGCCAAGGGGAGGAAAGGGTGTTAGGGGAGGGTACCGTATTCCCCGTAGTAGGTGCCATAAATAACCGACCGCGCCAAAAATTCATCATGATTTACGGTCGATTCCGCCATATTTTTCTCGAGCCACCTCGTTTCTCTCTCTCTCTCTCTCTCTCTCTTTTTCCAAAGATATTTTCCGAATTCACGAACATCGGAACGATGAGAATGCGAGCTTTTTCGGAATAGCGAATAATCGCTTGACATTCGATGGATGATAAAACCAATTAAGTCCTCAAGAAAAAATTCTCGAATTTTCCGATTAACGATATTTTTCCGGGGCTCGAGGTTTTTTTTTCGTCGCAGAGGTAATATAACGTCACTATTTTGTCGCGCTCGTTAGGAATTTAATTTTCGTAGATTAAAGCCGACTCTATAGGGACGTTTTTCGTCACTCTTCTCGTTTGCGCGAAGCCGCACTTTGTGGAAAATATTCGCGAGATATCGTCAAACGGTTAGGTTCAAAAGAAATGTCAAGCTCGCGAGCGAGAGAGAGAGAGAGAGAGGGAGAGAGAGAGCGAGAGAGAGAGAGAGAGAGAGACGCAGAAGAGGAGCAAAAAGGAGAAGAGGTGTCGTGCTTGTTTCTATTTTCCCTTCAATTGTCTCTCGACGTAAAATCCAACCGTGGAAATTCGGAAAATCGTCGAGCCGATTTTCCCCGACTTTTCCGCTATTCTCCATCGTCAATTTATTGGGATAATTTTTTACCGACGAAATTTCGCGTAGAAGCGACTTTATCTAGTCCAACACTCGGTTCGTTTTTTCTATTGCTTGAGCGAGATTTATCGACGTTCGCGATTCGTTGAAAATTTATGGAAAGAGGGCCGACCGGTGTAGGAGGAAGGTGAGGGTGCAATCGGGAATTATTTTTCGATCTTCGGGATCAACTGATACATTTATGTATGTATACTGGGTGCCGCAGAATAATAATTATTGATAATTATCGCGCGTCGTTCGAACGACTCGATTCGGCGATGAATAAAAAAGAGATATTTTTAATTACAACGTTCCCGTCATCTGGAGGGATTTTAATAATTCTGACACGGCCTGTAAATGTTTCGAAAAACAAAACATGAAAAATCGAAAGCGTCTAGACGAGCGGGATCAACCGTACGAAAAATTTTAATGATTCTCGGGAAACGAGCCGATAAAATGACACCGAAATGAATTTGTCAATTGAAGCCCACACAGCAGCCCCTCCTTTCGCGCTCGTGCGCGAATGTTCGCGTTCGAATACACCGAGATGGACGTATAAAACATTATGCGTGCAGTCTCTGTGGGCTCGTTTTAAATCGAATCGAACGGCCGCGCGATACATAAACGAATCGCAACGGGACTCGCTCGTTTCGCGCGGCGAAATTCCGACCGGAAATCATATTTTCGCCGCAGTTTCGTTTTCCTCCCCCTCGCCCCCTCCATGCCGATACGCTCGATCGCTCTTCTATTGTTTCGCGCGAAATTTTTCGCGACGCACCGTCATGGAGAAATCCTCCCCTCTGTGTCCGTTTATTAATAGGTAGTTGCGCAACGAGTGCGGAAGAGAGATTTCTTCACGGCGAGATGGCAAAAAAATAATCGAACCTTAAATAATAATCAAATATTTTTCCATGCAGAAAACCGGGGAAATATCGTACAATTTGCGGTGTGCATAAATTTTAAAAGTAACGACGTAGTCACTTTTTCGCGGTACGCCAAAACTTTCGGTGTTGCAAAAATTCTTTTTCATTTCGAAGCCCGATATAGGATCGACCCAATTCGGGGAATCAGATCGGTGTTCCACTTACCTGTCGCTCCGGAGAATCCCGCTAGACGCGCATATTTATACATTGGGAGGAGATTTCCGCGCGAGTCAAGTAGTATTCGACGTACGAAATCCCACTAGGAGGCTCTGCTCGCGATTCCATTTTTGTAATATCCTCCGCATAATGGGGATATATTCGTGTAAAAAAAAGGGGAAAGAAAAGAATCTCTTATCCGGTATCGGGCGTGTGCTGTGTGTACGCGGGGACGATCGTGAGGGTAAATCTTTTGTCGCTCTCTCTCTCTCTCTTCCGATGAAAAGCTACAACTCCCACTCGTTCGGATTCGTACAAAGCGAAAGGGCCACGTCGTACGAGTTACCCGGAGATTACTTCTTCGAGGTCGCTACAGGAACAGACAGGGTTTGCCTGGACCGTATGGAGCAATACGAGCCGGAGAATGTGCTAAAATAGAAAATTTATAAAAAAGAAAGAAAACGGTTTGTTGTTTAACCAGGGCTCGGAGTAAGTGACTCGTACCGAGTGTAGTTCATGTCCGAGCATAATGAGAATGAAGAAGTGTTCTAGTGAATAAAAATTCTACAGTGTATAAGATAATTAACTCATTTATCAAAATAACCAGATTCTCAATTTTTTTTCATTAACTTCAGATTTGTAAGAGGTTTATCATTCTCTTATGTACATGATTTCTCTAATATAGTTAACAAAAAATGTTGTGTATTCGAAAACTTCTATCATAACATAAAAGAAATTCGATTGATACGCTTAATTCGTTATCTCAATTTTACTTATTCGTGAGTTTCCTCGATATCCATATAACTCGTACAGTTCCGCGATAAGAGAAAGAAGAACGTGCCTCGTTCGTACGGTCTCCCAGTTATAATTAACGTTTCGCCACATTGATAGCGCGAGTATCATAATCGTGCCGCGTATAAAATTCAATTTCATTTAACGAGGAAGTTTTCCCGCTCGATAGTTATCGTACGTCCATTCGCGATAATTGTTTCCCCTCCTCCGCCGATCGCGATACCCCATCCCGGCCGATTTCAATTTTCATGGAGAATTTTCACAGCCGTCAAGTTTTTCTTTCGTCCGCGTTATGCAATTTCTCGCTCGCTCAATTAAAACCTCGTTTCTTGTCGAGTCGATTAAGCGTCCCTATTAACAAATTGCGATACGATCGGTCTCCCTCCGATACATACATATAGATGTATAATCAAGTTGAAGTATTTATCGCGTTATTCGCTCCTTGTTTTTTCCTTCGCTTCGCCAGCAGGCGAGGTATTTACCACTGAAATCGCTAAAGAGCGCTTTCTCATTGGTAATGAGCATTCGATCGTTCCTCGCCACCTCTTCTTACCCTCTTCCTCTCGCGGGTATAGTCGCGATAAATAGTTTCTTGCGGAATCTCGCTAATTTCGTTTTTACTCAGCCCCCCCCCCCTCCATTTCCTTCTATCCCTCCAACCCTCTTGTTCGTCGTTATTTCGTTTAAAGCTCTCGCGAGTGAAAAGACTCGGAAGAGGAAGGGAGGGTATTTATTCAGCCAGGAATCTTATCAAGTACTTAGCCAGCGCGTCTCGCTAAAATTTTGCAGCTTTTCGCGCGAAAAATAAGAAACGATGAGGAACTTATTACGAAAGCAGCGTGGGGGTTTCTCACCTTCGTCGGTCTTTGGAATTGAGGCGTTCTGTATTTTTATTTCGAGCGTTAAGTCGAGCGTCTTTCGCACGTACCGCACGCGTCCGAGGCTTCGGCGGGAGTACTGCGAGCGACATTTAATGGAAGGTCGCCGACAGATGTCGCAGGACGCCACGGCTCTAATTTAAATCCCATCACGAGCCCACCTAGCCTACGCAGGCTCACCTATGCGCGTCCTCTCTTCATTTATCTTCCTTTTCCCTCTACCTTGCGCAGCTTACCTTCTGCAACATTCCTTGTTTGTTACGTTTAATCGAAAAATAATGCCTCAATTACGCAGCATCCCTCCGGCGCCTCTCGATCGCCGGCCCACTCCGCTCAATTAAATTTTCATTACGTCACTGAGAATGTTTTCCTACGTTACTCCTTATCAGCCTTCTTAAAAAGGTTTAATCTTTTATAAAAATGGATACTCCGGGCTTCGAATTTTTCATTCTACCTTTTCGCTTAGAGTTTACAAAATTACACCGATGTATTTTTTTACATTCATGGAATTTTGTGGGGTGAGAGAATCGGGAATGGAGAATACTCGAATTACAATTTTTACTCTATTTCATTGTAAAATATACGCGGTACGCGTTGATATCGATCAGCAAACGGATATGAATAACCCGGAGCATTGAATACCGCTGATATAAATTCTTGGAACAAGTTTATAAGAATTGATATCAAAAGTGGAACGAATTTTTCGGTTTCACGCTATACTGGTCTCTGCCGAGGAGTTCTTCGTCATAGCATTTTCAGATTTTTTGCGAAGAAACAAGAAGGTGAATGGAGGGGCAATGTGGCTTCGATCCAACGAGCTTTGGCCACTCGCGTCAGAGGCGACAGAGCGAGATGGCAATAAAGACAGATGAGTCAGGAAATAAAATCCCTACCTTTCCACTTTTCTCAATCAATCTCACAGAGAAATCTAGATTTTGTTAAATTTCGACTTTTCCTTTATTTCTTTTACATTAAATCGATATATTCCAATAAATATCAGGTGCATTCAATTAAATATTTGTTCGAGTTAAAGATGCCATTTCTAAACAATATTTCTTTGTAAGTATAATAATTAATTTTAACGAACAAAATAATTATTGCTGTTTCGAATTTTTATTTTTAGTGTAGATATACAGGAATGTATGACTCGGTTTAGTTCGATCGACGAATCGGAGTGATTACAAATTTCGTTCGATTCGTGATACGAAAACGTTCCAATCGCTGAAAATTGCAAAACAAGAAACGCGGGCCAATATTCGATATAAGAAAGAGAGGAGCATCGCGGTATGGCAATTCTGCAAATGCGAGATCGGCAAGCGATGTCAGCCGGAGCATTTAGCTACGTGCAACGACGTATCTGATTGGAGTAGCGTATACCGGATATGTATGACCGGGCTCTTACCTTCCGGCCTGCTCTATTTTTCCCTCGAGAATCGATGCGTTCGCTATTCCGAACGAGATCGCAGATAAACGCGAACGCCGGGAGATGTAAAATTACGCGTTGACGGTTGCTACACGATCAGGGGAGCGAGAGAGAGAGAGAGAGAGAGAGGAGAGAAAGACAAGAGAATAAATTTGCGAAACACGACGGGAGCGTAAAACTTAAACTGTTGACTGTTCCACGGGGAAGAATGTTTTTTGAAATTTTTTTTTTAAACACGCGCGTGCTCGCGAGTACCACTAAAGGCGCGACTCGGCAACTTTTCGCGAATCTCCGCGACCGTAACTGCGCTCGCGGAAGTTATCCTCTTTATTTCGCTGTTATTATAGCCGCGCGTAGCATTTTTGCCTCTCGTATCGCGATACGCAACCGAATCGTCGACTCGGGACATCCGCGAAAAGGGGTGAAAATGTCTCAAGTGACGTTAGTTAAATGCCAGGAGAAAACTTGAAATTCGTACAGCAAATGTACCGGGTGTCCCCGATTGTCCCAGACCGGACAGTATCGAGTGGTTCTAGATTTCGAAATTCTAGATTAATATTGTTCTCTCGTTGTAAAATGACTCGAATACACTTTGAACAAAATTTTGTTGGATGTGCTCAATATTTATTAGCATACGTTTAAATAAATATTCAATTTGCCAGATAAAACAATTGTTTGAATGACAGATATCAATCTTTTCAGTGTATATATATCGTTCTTCATAAATGTTGTTTAATATATAATCTGCTAATTAACAATCACAGTACCTGTCACTCTGAGAAAAAACTTTGTTGAGCCAATTAATTGTGCACTCTTCTACTGCTAAATAGATATTTCATAGGATGAAGAAAAAAGTGAAGTATTAATTAATTTAAAACTTTTTGGACTGAACGATTATTTCATCGAATAATTAAAATGCTAATTGGAAATATAGGAATGTAAATTTTGTTGGTTCAGCCAAATTCTTTGCTTAGTGTATTTGAATAGTTTGCTGTCAAAAAATCGTTTCATTTAACCACCAAGTTGACACACAACGTAACGTGTGTAATGAGCAAGACCCCAACAACGTTACGATTGCGTCTTTACTCGCGGTAGCGTCTACTTGACTCGCTTAACCGGATTGTCCGTCGGAGCCTTCGGGGTCTTAAATCGGAAGCGCGTCATTCCACTATCTCGCTCACCCCGACAGACGGATGCTATCGAATTATCGGCTACTCTCCGGCGTTACAAATGCGAAACTTTTCGCCCTCCCATCGGGCCCACGGTACACGGTAACAACGTTAGCCGCAATCTTCTCCCTATTCTACTCATTTTTTTTCGCTCGGCTCCATCCTCATCTCTCTCTCTCTCTCTTTCTCTCTCTCTCTCTCTCTCTCTCTTCTTTCAGTCTTCTCGGTTGTTTTTTTTTCTACGCGAGTAATCGAGGCACCGTGAGAGCCCCTATAAAGCGAAATAACGTCGTTCAAACATCCGCGAAGTCTATTTATTCGTTCGCGAGTGGAATACAAATTTTCGCTACTATCTTTTCGGGAATGTTCTCCAGCGTGCGATAAATATTGGAATGTGTATCGAAAGTATAACGTTCGAATTAAAAATCTCCGATTCGCGCGAAAAGCGCAAAAAAAATATTTCCATACGGCACTTCGAGTGATTTGTAATATGCAGAGAGGGAGAGAGAGAGAGAGAGAGGGAGGGAGGGAGAGAGAGAAAAAGAGAGTGCAATTTTGCTCTTTTAACGTTTTTTCGATGAACGGGTTTTCCCTCTGTTTTCTGTTTTCAAACGTAGCCGCGCGTATATACACATTTCCATGCTGAAATTTCGCAACCACGCGGGGGTGTATATTTGTTTTTCGTTCCCAGGGGGAGAGATTTTCGCGACCTCGACTCCGGCTGGCTCGCAGTGTGCATCTTTTTTCTGATGATTAGACGGATTGTATTCGCGAATTCATGAATCCGAGATCGTGACGTGAAAGGGCGGAGGAGGAAGAGAGGGAGGGAGGGAGGGGTAGAGGTAGAGAGACTATCAGGCAAGCTCGTGCGAGCGCCACTTAATTAGGTCACCCGTTATAACCTGACACACAATTAACCATCTGGGTTCGCAGCTGTTTCACCTCATCGCTCTCTCTCCCTCTCTCTCTCCCGCACGCGCTATTCGCGTCGTTTCGCAATTTCAGCCTCCGGGGACCGTTGAAAATTTCGTGTGATTACCTGCGCTCGGGGGCTAGGCTCGTGCGCGAGTTTTCGCCAACTAGGCTCGTTTTTTATCCACCGGCCTTATATCGCCGTATCAGATTGCTGAGCCTGTACCCGTGTCCCTTGCACCAGAATAATTGCATTTCCGTCGATACACCTTATCGTCCGCGTAAATATCAATTCTCTTGTTACTCCGAGCGACTCTAAACATTCCTTGAAAAAATTGAAGGTACACTCGTATATTTAAATCCTGATCCTTTTAAAATGATCAATTAGTTCTAGCCAAATCATATCTTAAAGTGCCCCTTCAATTTTTTTTAGTAGCATACATATAAGAATTCGAGAAAGGGAAAAGGAAGGATCGCGATAAATATTTAACGAGATAATCAATCTCGAAAGTAAACGAATAAATTATTAGAATATATACAAAACAGAAAGAGGGAGAAATTATTTGAAGGAATAATTGATTCCTTAAGTAATTAAGTAAATCGATAATAAACGATTTATCGCTACCAATATTTGAAGTGTAGGAGAAAGATAAGGGTAGGAGAGAAATTGTTAATATCGCAGTATAGGGATTTTTGCAGCGAGGTGGTGCTTCATGGGGGTAATTGCATTCCCGTCGATACACGCTTGCGCCTTGTCGCGTACATAGAGAAGACAAATAGAGTAAAAAAAAGGTGGGATAGAGGAGAATTTTGAATAAGCGAAGGTGGAAAACGGAATTAATTGCTCGTCGAGTGGGAAACGAAGGATGAGGGATGAAGCGCGCGTTTAACAAAATTTTCATTCACGCTGGCGGAGCAGAGGAGTGTACGCGCGAGCGCAAAGTGACGCTCTCTCCTCTGTGAGAATAATCGAGTTATATCGACGTCTTCCAGGATCCTTACGACATCGCGGTATTCTCTCTCTCTCTCTCTCTCTCTCCCCTCTGTCTTCCTCTTTCATCACTACGGCTTGTCTCTTCTTCTTTCTCCACTTCTTCCCCTCGCCGTCCTCGCTCTCACCCCTTTTATAGACCCTTGTCGCCATTTTCGCCTGGCAAGGGTCTTCGCCGATTTGCTGATTACTCGGAAAGCGGAAGAAAGGCCGTCGTGAAAGAAGAGAATGGCGGCGAAATAGCGAACGACGCGGGGTATGAGAAGAAGAAGCGAGAGAGAGAGAGAGAGAGAGAGAGAGAGAGAGAGAAAACGAGAGAAGGAATAGGGAGCCGAAACGAACGGCTCTTTTTGCTGACAGCGTCTGCGTGACGTCAGTCGCGCTGGTGACACGATACGGAAGGATTCCTCAGCCCCCTCCTCCCCTCTTCAAACTCCTCCGTCCACCGTCGATTCTTACTTCTCCCGATCCTCCACTGTCTTTGATTCCTTGCCAAACTTGACGGGGCGTGCGATCGTTAGTTCCGATTACCGATGAATTTCGCTCGTGATTTATTATTTCTCCCATCCGCGCTCTTTTGTCTCGAATTTTTCTAACGTGGAAATTCGAGGAGGACACCGTCGACGGGCTTCTCTCACGGGAGTATCCTTTCTCTCGCTCTCTCTCTCTCTCTCTCTCTCTCTTTTACTCTCTCTATCAACCCTTCGCGCTATTTTTCCTCCTCCGCGTTTCCTCTTAGCGGTCGCGTAATTGGGAACTTAATGCTCGGTCGCACGAGCGGCAAAAAGATTTCTCCAATTAGCGGAGTGAAACCCCCTCGATGGGCTCTATTCTCTCGGCAGCCTCCCACACGAGACCGCCGAGATAAGACACGTTCGGCTCGTCGATAACGATCGTGGATGGAACGCAAATACGTGTTGTGTGCGAGTGATTTCTTATGTCAAACAGATCACGGGGGTTCCAATTTTTCAAAAATAAATTTGACAGCCGTAACGACGGCTGTAAAACTTTTCCGAGTTGTACAGAAAATGGCAAATGTTACAGACCTGGAACTGTTGAAATTTTATGTAACATGAATTATTTTTTGGGTAAAAATTTATAGATTTGACCTACATTCTCATGAAAATACCGTGTTACTTAGTACAATACAATTCAGTGAAAATTTGGTTTGTTAAAGCTACATGCTATTTGAAAATATAGAAATGAATGATTTAGCATAAAGGAATACTGTTTAAAATAAAATTAGTACTTTCAAGACAAACATATATGTCATTGAACATATTTCAACCTAATAAACATTAGGAAAATGTAACTAACTTTATTTTCAGTGTAATTGTTCATACATCTCGATTTATGAAATATCGAATTATCGTACGATTAGACTCTGAAAAATAGGTAAAACTTCGGTTATACAGTAAACCTATTTCCATCCAGAGCTCGAGGTAAATCTTCTAAACGCTTCCTTCGGAAGAGATGGCGGGAAAACGAAGAGAAATGAAAATGGAGAAAATTGGGAAAATCGCGGAGATGGGTCGCGGCCGGTGAAGGCGATATTTCAAACGGGTCTGGACATTCGCCGAAAGAATTGACGAGGTTCGGTTGCTCGGAGCAAAACAGGCTTCTCTATCCTCGCGGAGGGGCTGGCGGCGGCGTGCCGCGCGCTGCCAGAGCAAATTCCGCTGGTGGTGGAAATCGCGTTGCCGGCGGCCATCTTGTTGTTTGTGCAACTTCGGCTTTTACACTTGAGCTCGTGATATCGTACCCTCCCACACTCCCCTCGGCATTGCCCGAATTAATTACAAAAGGTTTCGAAACCCGTTCGTTTCGCTCACGCCCAGTTCGGGAAATTCGATTATGACACGAGCTAGCCGAATTTGCGCTCTGCGAACGCCATTTAATAACATCGATGGCCAAGGGAGAGGAAGAGAGAGAGAGAGAGAAGGAGAGACGGTGAAAAAAGGAAGCAGATAGGAATCTTTATTCGCTTAAGGAAATTATAAGAAGTGGATATTGGCCCGGGCGAAAAGTACCGGCTGCATTTTACGTAATTCGCGTCTGCGCGTTCCGATAGACAGAGGGGGCTTGGGTAAAAAATAGAGTAGATTTACATTTGTTGTCGGGTTAGTTATTTCCACGATCGATCGTCGAAAATCGGAGCGACGTAGAGAGAGAGAGAGAGAGAGAGAGAGAGAGAGAGAGAGAGAGAGAGGTTTTTTCACAGCTAGACGCGTTTTACACCAGCTCTGCATTTTTCACTTCAGCCCTCCTCCTCGCCCACTCCTTCCGTCATTTTCGAATGTAAGTGCGCGTCCGAAATCGTAAATCTGACCTTGTCGATACGCATCACCCGGTAGACCGAACGCGAACGAATGGGGCTGTTCTTTTTTCCACTAGCGGCCTCCTCTCACGAGGTCATTGAACCCTCGCTCCAATGTACCCTTCTCGTCCACCAGTTCGGTTCGGGTATGTAGGTGAATTTTTCCGTAGCCGCAAAAATGGATATGCGAAACGACGGCTCTTCTCTCCCCCTCTCGGTATGTACAGGGTGTCTGGTTAATAGTTCTATCGCGAGATCGTCTCTTCAAATAATTTCAGTTTGAAATATCATGAAGATTATTAACGACAAAGTTCAGGATTAAGCAATCAATAAGCAAAATTTGAAACATTACGTTTTAAAATGCCACTCTCTAGCCGAACAATTTGATTGATTTGTATTTTGTTTCATTTCATTACGGTTTTTTAGTAACATACTAAATGCATATGAACTTTTTAGTTGTATGTAAGGCTGATTCGTTTACACACGAGCAAAATTTAAGTACAAATACCGAACAATACGACTGAGAATCCATTAAAATTCGAACAAAGAGCTGATTAAATTTCAGGACTGTATTGATAGTTTCAATAAAAAAATAAGGTTTATCTTTTTGCGATGACTGTTCGACCGAACCGGGACACCCAGTATACATATGCAACACATATCTATCGCCTATACACACACTCCACTTTCCTTTCCTTCTCTCTTTCGCTCTAGCCACACTGAAAATGATCGAGCTCCGCCACAATTGGAATTGATATTCTTTTTGTTATAGCCAATTTTTTTCTTCTATCTCTCTTCTCTCAAACGTACACGCATTTCGCTGCTCTCTATCGGAACAGGATAAAAAAAATCCTCGAGTGTTCCGTTTTTTATCATAGTTTTGATTAACCTTCGAGCAGAAATGTCGAAAAAGAAATAAAAATCTTGCGATTTTTCGCCCGTTTTTATCGGGCTTGTTCAATTCGTTAAATTGAGATAAATAGATTAAAAAAGCGTCTGGATTTTTCGAAGGGGGGTAGAATCTCATCCCCCGCGCACAACGCGGGCGTGTGTGAGCGCGAGAGTGGAATGATCGCGAAAGAGATCGGAAAGACGCCGATAAGCCAGCGAAACTTTTCTACTTTAACAATTATGAGCCGGAATTGAATACAAGCTTGAGTCGGTTATGTAAGCCACTCCCATCTCCCTCTCGCTCTTTCGATTCGCTCGTTTCTTATCGCTATCGACTGTCTTCGTAAATAACGCGGATCCTTCAGAGTTTTCAGGAACGGCCCCGATTTTGAACGTTCGATGTTTCCTTACTTTTTTTTTGTTTCCCTCCTCCCCATCCCTCTGTCCCGTCGAACTTTCCCAACGAACGTCTCGCGTTCCGCGCTTGCACACCGAGAGAGTACAAAGGGAGGAAAAAAATCTTCACAGAGAATATTTTCAGATAACTCTGTTTTTCCTGGCCCCCATCGTGGAACGATCTGTCGAT
>NCVS01000262.1:18384-29261 GCA_003055095.1 Goniozus legneri
TTATACGGAAAAATAATCCCCAATGGGCTTGGTGAGGGGTGAGAGGGAGAGGGTGGAGCATGCACGCGATCTCGCTTGTCATTAGACGGAGTGGGATGGGCGCCCGAGTCGAAATTTGCGTTTAACGGTTTTAAAGTTTCGCGAACGAGCTCGGACGGCGCTTACGCGAGTGTAGTTGTTGGGAAAGTGCATCCGAAAGCGAAGTTCGGCTTTCTGTCTGTCTGTCTGTCCGTTTTCGGCTCTCTGTGTGCGTGTGTGCCTGCGAGTATGCGAAAGAGAGAGACAGGGAGTGAGGGGAATCCGCTCTGGTAGATTGTTTGTTTTCGATGTAAAGAAGGGGGATTGAAAGTCGCGTGTAGGAGCGAAAACTCGGATCGAGGGTGGGGAAAAAGGGATAGTGTCGTATCGGATGCAAAATCGCGAGGGCATCGGGCAAAAGTTAAATAGACGACTATGAGACCGTTATTCGTTTTCGTTTGACGTTCGTTCGCGCACTCGCTAACCATTCTCTCTCTCTTACTCTCGTTTTCTCGTCTTACCCCATCGAGGAAGCTTGTTTTTAGCCATTTTTTTCTTTCCCGGGTGTTTACGAACAACCTCACGATGCGCCGTTTCGACGTCTCGACGATCCGATCCGTCGACGGATAACAAAAACCGTGAAACTTCTGACCGAGAAATAAGTATAGATCACGTACAGGGTATGCCAATTTGACCGGACCATCGGAAAGATTAAATTGAATAAAAGATTGAATTTTTGAACAATACGGTGAGAAGACATTTTGAGAATTGAAACATAAAATCAAAACAAATATTATTTTCATCCTCAAAATTTTGATTCAGAGTTTCTCTAGAACATGAATTAGAGTGCATTTATAAAATTCACGTTTACATTTTTCGACAAACTCACCTAATTAACTGAAACTTTATTGTCGAATAAATTTGCATTCAGCTATTCGCTATATTAAGATTCGAACTGGAACACCCTGTAAACAGAAAAGAGTCGTGTTTAATACAGATATCGATGCGCGTCATACAGATACGCGCTCGGAACGTATAAATTGAATTTTCGCGATAAAGTCAATCTTGTCGCGTAAAGTTGGGCGAATTCATCTTTCGGCCATATTGGGAATCGAAGATGGCTCGTTGCTGCCATCGCACGAAAAACGATCGGAAATCAAAAATACCAGGGAAAAGTGGTATCTCGATATTTTCCATGCATCCGTTTCTGCTCTTTTAATTATCGCACGAATTTTTTCTCGTCTGTTTATCTCGAGGAAAAAAATCTCTCTTATAGAGTAGGACAAATACTTCTAATTCTCGGTGATGGTTCTCCCCCTATTCTCCTCCACGCTCTCAAATCCATTCCTGAGATTTGGTTATTTCCATGAAGCTCGCGCAAAAATAACGCTCGGCTCGCCATTTATCGCCCCCGAACAGCACGCGCCTTACAATTTCTCTCGTCTCGACGCTTTTTCATCCCCTATGCCGCTGAGTTTCGTATATGGGACAGTCCGGGCCGCCCTTTTTTCTCCCTCCCTTTCTCTCTCTCTCTCTCTCTCTCTCTCTCGCACTTCTCGAAATGCTCGCACCTAGCGCCCAACTTTTCTTATGAGAGTCACGATTTTGTATCAAGAGTATATGTGCGTTGATCAAAACTTGTTTCAAGACTTTGCTCATCCGGTGAAACGCTAAAGGATGCGAGAAAGAGAGAGCGAGAGAGAGAGAGAGAGAGGAGAGGGGTTGAGAGGGGCTGAATGCAACGAGCTCTTTTTACAAGAGCCAGACGCTGGGGGAGGATTTATATGCAGAAGGGTATAGAGACGGGGATTTTTGTCGACTCGACGATAAATTTTTCCGAATACGAGTTTAGAGCGTCGAGTCTAGAGGATACACCTCCGCGCGACGAAAGACGATCGGCTTTTGTTTAGAACGTCGACTCGAATTTCCCGCTATTTTCCGAGAGAAAAACGTTCTGAATGCCGTTGTAAAATTCGCGAATTGCTGCCGTATGAAATCTAGGCGTTCTTAGCGGGGATTAAAAGTTTCTCGTTGGTAACCAAAGAGAAAGAGCGAGAGAGAGAGACAGCGAGAGGGAATGGAGGGAGTGAGCTTTGCGCGCAGTTAACGTCGAATTAGGCGAGTCGGAGCTTTACGTAGTATAAGCGAAAACGGACGATGCGACACTCGGGCGTCCGCATCTCTCCGGCAAAGTGAGACAATGATTCCTCCTTCTTCTCTCCCTCCCCTCTCGCCCCCCTTCTCCTCTCTTGGCGTACGTGTGCAAGCGGTGGGATGCTACCGGTGTGACATCGCATCGAGGGGTACGGAGGGGGTCGGCAAGGCCTCCTTTGAAGAGCCTGAGTTGGCAATAGTGGAGAGGCGACCACTCGTTGCGACACTCCTGAGCGGCCTCATTGTCTCTCGAGAGGCCTCCTCTTCACTCTTTCGCCGTCTCTACCCCCTCCCCCCTTCTCTCTCTCTCTCTCTCTCTCTCCGCTGCCTTCGCGCGTTCTTCTTGGCCCCTTTTCGCCACCATCTTCGTGCTTCGTGCTGTCACACTCCTTTTCGCCCTTCCATCCCCCCTCCCCCCCCATGCACTACAGTCACCCTCGATCCGACAGTCCTCACGACTTTTTCGACTCTCTCTCTCTTTCACTCTCTCTTTTTCTTCTGCGTCTGTACTGCAGACTTTCCTTTCCTTTCCTTGCTGCTTTTTTTCGAAACGGATCATCGGTATCAATAATGAGTGCATAGCACTGGATGGGAAAGGAAAATCATGGACTGAATTAAATGGAGTTTGATTTGAGTGATGTTTTCATTGATTTTTCGTAGAAAAATGTTCAAATATGAAAAACATTTATAGTCCTCAAAGCTCTAAGGGGATATTTGCCATTTTCAAACTGTTGTATCTCGATTTTGAATCGAATCAAACAAGTGATCACTCCAATTAATTCTGTCCCTTTAAAATTTTTTTCTGATCGATTTTTGATTTGGTTATTTTTATACAACATTCGAAAATTCAGAAAATTTAGCATGCAATTTTTATCAGGATAGTTGCTATATAAAAAATCAGGTAACTTTTAACTTCAAAACATGAAAAAAAAAATTATAAAAATATTTAAATAGTATACAAAGTTCTTAATCATCCCTCCAGAATAATCCGAGATATTCCTGCGGCTAACTATCTTCCATACTTCGTCACGAATTTCTTTTGAAGGTACACTGAAAAAAAAGTATTTTTCTACCTAGAATATTTCTCCTTATGGTAAAAATAAAGGTATTCTTATTTTAACAATACCAAAATATACTATCCATAAGAATAAGTTTATTGATTTTTAAAAAATTTGGTAGATATTGTTGTTATTAAAATACTAAAATCAATATGGCCGACTTAACCTCGCTTGGTCAACACGGATTAAAACGAACCATGAATTTGGAATAATAACAAGTAATATAATATATTTATATTCATATATTAATTTTATTTATTAGCCATTATTCATGTTATAAATAGTAGTGATAAAATTTGCATTAAAATACAGTGAATGCTACAAAGAGTTCAGTTTTAGTCCCGCTAAAAACCTTGGTATTTTGAAGGGTAAAATATCAATATTCTTAAATCTAAAATATTTAAGTAAAAATATACTACGAACAAGAATACTCGGATAAAAAATATTCTGTATTCTGAGTAGAAAAATACTTTTTTTCCAGTGTACGAGACGTCGGTGACAAGAAGTACATTGCGGCGGAGCGACAGCGGTAAGGGCTGTTCGAAGTGGGGTAACGTAGCTAGGTGGGGAGATTGTAGAGGAGAAAGTACAGGCTCTAATAAGCTTATGCAGCACTCTACAAGTACGCGCGGTGCTAAACTCGACCCAATATTCGTGCGAGCGGTGTTCATAGGTGCTCGACGACAAAAAACGACATAGACCGAGAAAGAGCGAGAGAGAGAGAGAGAGAGAGAGAGAGAGGTGTGTGAGAAAAAAAATAAATCAATTTCACCCTACATATTCGTTATCGCCAATTATCATTGTTCGCCGCATCGAGTTTCGAGACCTCGTTGACCGGAAAGGAAGAGTCGAATCGATTCCTCCTTATCGCGCGCGTATATTTGTTTAGAGCAACTTGCCTGAGGTGAAATAAGGAAGCGAAAAAAAGGGAGGGATGAAAAAAAACACGAAATTAATTTTCTCGCTGCTCCGGTCTCGACGAGGTTTTTCACAGTCGACCCATTTCTGCGGCTATCTCGCGCTCCGAGCGTGGGAAAAAGAGTCTCTGGCACCCTCCCTCGTCCTCTCTCTCTCTCTCTCTCTCTCTCTCTCTCTCTACCTCCCTCTCTTACACTCTCACTCGCCACAGGCAAAATCCCGTCCCTTCGTTCCAGAGTATAACGGCGATATGAAAATGCCTTTATATATATCTGGAAATTATGCTAAGCGCGTTTCGCGATCCGAGAGTGAAAATTAGCACGCGGAGAAGTAAAATGGATCTATTCGCGCGCATGTAACTCGGTGAATATCGAGACTGCGGAGGGACTTGTGTTGGAAGTTGCTTTGAAGGCATAAAAAACTGAAAGAAATATGCGATTTATTCAGAATAAAAAAAGGATGAAATTTCATAAAAGTAATTCAAATAATCATCAAATTTGTTCCAATCTCAGTAAAAATGTTACTCTTTTACTGTCCGTTGCGATTGTAAAAAGAAATTTGTGTACTGAAAGAAAAATTTTTATAAAGAGTCGTGAACGTTCATGAGCCTACCGAGTGAATAGTCGCAACGAATAAGTCTTGTAAAGTTGTATATACCTATCAAGAGAGTTCATCAACCCAGAATGTTGTGTATATTGTTGTTTTGCCATTTTTCAAATCTAAACAAGAAACTAACGACTTTAACAATTTACAATAATCAACTTTGTGTAGTTATTATTATGCATTGATAATAAATCAATCACCCTTAAAAATTGACTCGCAACAACAACAACGAGTACACTGAATAACATTTTTATTGTAATAAAAATCACGGCGAGAGAAAACGCTACTCAGTTAGCTCCCACTTTTTTCAGTGTACGAGTCCGGTGCTCGAGAGTAGCGACGGGTCAGTCTGAGACTCGATTCGACGCACGCGTTTGGGGATGAAGGGTGTGTTGGCGGTGAAGTGGTACAACGAAGGTTCGAGGGGGAGGGCGGGGGTGTCAGACGGCTCTTGGCAGGCCGACTAGGTGCATTCGAAACGCGATTGGGCGCGTTACGAGACAATGGCTATTAAATTCCGCACGGGGCTTCCGCGTGGCTGCGAAAGATGGCGCGCGGTTGCGAGAAGCGAGAGGGGCGGGTCGCTCACGGAAGGGCGTCGGTGGTCTGATGAGTGCCGAGAGGGATGAGCCCGCGGGCTGCTGACTTTCCGTCTCTACTCCTCTCTCTCTCTCTCTCTCTCTCTCTCTCCCTCCCTCTCTTCTCTCGTTCACTCGCACTCGGCAACTCGTGAAGTGCAGAGAGCTTGTCTTCTCTGTCCTGTCTGTACGTATTTGTATATATATATGTATACACGTGTTTGCGCGAAAGTACCGTAACGCTGGGTAGACACTTCCTTTCATTCGCGATGAGAGATCGAGCCAGAGAGAGAGAAGCAACGACGCAAAAAGGAGTATGGGAGGACACTTGAAATTTTTACTCGACCGATTCGCCCTGTTCGTGGATTCACCCTTAGCGTGAGAAAAGATCGTAAATCGCGCGCGATCGACTCGCCGATAAAACATGCATCGGGCGAAGTCGTCCGCGTCTGCACAGCCATTTGATTTTAATAAATAGGCGTATCAGGGGGGCCGCCGCGAGGGGTAGAGCCGGCTAAATCGATTTTTATCGAGGTCGTTTATTCTCTTCGATACCGGGCCGCGAAAAAAGAGGGAAGGAAGAAAAATTGTAGAGCGCGGGAAGTCGCAAATTTTCACGCAATATATTCTCGCGAATTTCCGCAGAAATTCGACTAAATTGTCTAGCCAATTTTGTCATTATTTTTTAAATTTAAACCTTAAAGTTTTAGTAATTTCTTGTAATTCAACGGCGTACAATAGCTTATTTGAAAATTGATTGATAAATAATTGACTTATGAGCAAAACTATTTTAGCACATTCCACCAAATATTTTACATTTATAAAAAAAAAATGAATCAGTGATAATTTTCCGCCAATGTATTCAAAGTTGCTCGCATTGTAATATTCCGTTACTCTAGTCTCCGTTCGACCGAATTTTTGCGGAAAATCGCGAATACGGTTTTGGCTCTTCGGCGCGAATTACGACGAACGCTCGTTACCGTCGTCGGAGGGGGTGTTGTGCGTACGCATGCTTCCGAGGCTCGATCCCTTTCTTTCTCACCCGCGCCCCTCGCCTATTACGCATTTCCGGCTCGCTGGACCGGAAACCCCGAGATAAGACGCTCTCTCAGTCTACTCCTTCTTCCGCTATTCGACCTCGCTAAAACACGAGGGAGAGAGAGAGAGAGAGAGAGAGAGAGAGAGAGAGAGAGAGAGAGANNNNATTCAACCTATGCCCCCCCCCCCCTCTCTCTTCGCTGCCTGCAGCTTCCGCCACCCTCACCGGAGCCTGCAGCTATCCAAGAGGACCGAATAAATAATGGATATAGCGTTAAAGTTTTGCGGAGTTTCCGCGGAACGAGCTCGCTCGCAGTCCGAATTTCCTGCTGGTGTACGCGCAAACACTGGGCTACGTGGGGTGAAGAGCCAGAGGAGGGGGGAGTTAGAGCGCGAGACACTTGCAACGTAGATCTTTCTTGCGTACTTTTCCACCGTTCTCTCTTTCCAGTCGTCGAATTTACTTTGTTGTTGTTATTGTCGTCCTCGTATACCAGTCGTTGATTTTTCTCCCCCGCCTATAGCGACTCTATACTCGAGCCTCTATTCGATTTGTTACAAGGATGTCCCTACAGGGTGTCGTACTTTGAATGAATTCTTTAGAATTGCTCTTCGGTTTTTTTCAACGCTACATTCGAAACATTTTATCTCGTATGTACCCAATTCAATACGTAATAGACGGTATGATAAATTCTTTAATAAATAATTTTTAAAATATTATTTGATATTAAATGTATGAATAAAAATTACTACTGTCAGTATTCTGAGAACCATTGCATTTTGCTCCACTATATTAAAAATAAAATAGAGTTTGTTCATAACTTCGAGTCATTCATCTATCTCTATCTTGTCCACTGATATTGGGACACCCTGTACATCGTTCTCCTCGCTTCCTGTTCCTCCTACTGAGCGATGGCACGAGTGATCGCGAAATTTCATACCCGAATTTTACTCTCTCCTTCTTCCTATGTTTCCTTACTCTCTTTTACTCGATTTGAGCGATGCGAAGGGTCGGATCGAAGATTTTACGTGGCTGGTACCAGTAAAAGTGGCGGTACGTGAGGTACAGAAGGACGAGTCGATATTCGGGGACCGATAAGGTGTATATCGTAAACCTCGTCAGCTTTTTTTCCATCGCGCGAGCTCTATTCAAAAGATAGCGAACGATCGGCCAAATTTATACCTCATTTACCCGTAGTGAGAACTCAAAAGATTGTTGGGACAAATTCGATTCCGACACGAGTCATTCGGCGGATGCACTTCTTTCTGGCATCGATTTTTTTCTCCACGCACGGATTCGCCGGTAAATTGTTTCCCCTCTCGCTCGTTACGTCGCTATCTTTAAGGATTGCAGCGAGAAGAAGAATAACCCCAAACTAGTCGAAAAATAAAAAGAAGAAAAGAGAAAGAGAAAGTGGGAGAGAACGAAATTCGTGTTTACGTTCGATTAAACATTCGATATCGATTTGGCTGGAAAAACGATCGTGCCCCTCGAATGAAATAACGCTCCGAAGCGCGAGAACTACGAGCAGTTAATAACTTTCGAATCCGAGTCGCGTCATGCTTTATCGATCGATCTTCTTTCCTCTCTTCTCGTCATTTACCCCTTTTTTTCACCTCTTTTCAGTCATCGTAGCTCGGAGACATTTCAATTCTCCACCTTCGCCAACAGAATTTCCTCCTCCTACTCGACACTCGAACGTATTTCGCTCACGCTAAAAGTTTCGACGAAACATCGTCTCTTTATCGTATTTCCCTTTTCTCTCTCGATACAATCGAAACCGTTGTATACTCCCCCACTCCCTTCGCGTTTTTTTCGAATTTTAATTCACCTCATATTTCAATATCGAGAAGCGCCGCACCCCGACACCCCTGGCTCTCTTTGTCGGGGTTTCGCAAACTGGAAATTCCGCATAAAAACAACCATTCGCGTCCCCAGTTTCTTATTTTCACTCGTTGATATTTTTCCTCTGGCCCCTTCAGCCTTTTGATCTTCGGCTTCGCGTCGCCTATTCTCTCTCCTCGTTCGTCCTTTGAAGACTCGAATCCTACCGTCGATTTTATTTGTCCCCTCCCCCTTCCTCTATCGCCCACTCGACTTCCCGATCGACTTTTCCTTTTTTTTTTGTTTTTTACTGAAAACTCGGAATTTCACCTCGGATTTTCATTAATCCGACCGCGTTCGTGTTCCGCGTACGGGAATTTATCACACGAAAAATTATATGGCTGTCGTTAAACCGCGTTCGCGATTTATGGCTTTATACACTGTACGGGGGTCGATCGAGGGGGCGAGAGAGGGGGAAAACCGCGAAAACCCGTAGGTGCGCGCACGTAAACTCGTAAAACGTTAACTTTCGCGCTTGTCGTGCGAGAGATGCGAAGAGAGAGAGAAGGAGAGAAGGAGAGGTGTTGAGTCTCGCCAATTAAACGAACGCGGGCGACGAGAATGCGAAACTACTTCTAATCCAGTTTTGCCCCGGAAAAGGCCGAGGAAGAGAGAAAATACTGGAGGAGAGAGAGAGAGATTTGCGGAGAAGGTTAACGGGATTAGCGTGATCGTCGCGGTGCGTTTTACTGGCGGTCTAACGATACATGGTTAAAAGTGGCTGTCGCGTCTAACGAGGAAGAACAAGGGAGGAGGAGGAGGAGGAGGGGAGGGGGGGGGGGTACTTATCGGTACGGCACTGGATGAAAGCCGAACGTGCTCGGACGGACCCGGACAGCCTTTGATCCGCCTTTAATAACCGAACCAAACCGGACCACAGACGGGAACCTCGAAATAGACGTTTCGATAAACAATCGATACCGTTTACTGAAAATAGAGGGAATATCAAGCCGGTAATTTCTCTCGTGAAGTTTCGACGAAAGTTGATCTGGAGAATGAGGGTAGGGGTGAGTCTTCTCGTGGCGTCGTTCGAGACTAACGCGACCCTTTGTCACTCTCGGGCCCCCGCTCAGACGATTCGCGCCGTTGCACCGTACTCTCGAGCACCTCACCCCCTCCCCTCCCCCTCCTCCATCTCCTCGCTTCACAGTTTCCTTTAAACTTTCCCGCGCGGCCGTCGCCTACTTGCGAGTGACGTAAGAAATCGTCGGGTAACAGGGGCTGCGCAGGCTGGAGGTTGAGAACTCACGGCGGGGCTCGAACGCTCGCGGGATACTGGCGGGAGCATTATGAAAGTGTCTGAACGGGTAACTTTTGCCTTCGCCTAACCCGTTCAAGCCTTGTCGTTGACAAATGTCGCGAGGAGGCAGATTTTCCTACTTCTTTTCCCTCCTTTCGTCGCGATCGGTCTTTGCTTTTCTTTGTTTCCGAATAATTAAGATGCTTATATCGTACGATTTTGAGTTTCCGAAAATATTTTTAGGTAATGTTGATGAAACGTTTGAGTACTTCCAAAAGTTTGTGATTTTTGAGTGTTTGTTCGAATAATAAACTTTTCGAAAGTGAATGTATTTTTTGCAATGTATTTTTTACGTTACGTGCGTGACTCATTATCGAACGTCTTCACCGTGCGGTAAAGTGATCACGTCATTATTTTACTACAAGTGTGTGGTAAAATAAATTCATATGCAGAACAAAATGGACGATAAAAGTATTTTGTTGAACCAAAAAATGTACATTCGTATAGGTATTTCCAGAATCACATATTAACTGTTCGTTCGGTCCAACAAAATATTTGTTAAACAATTGAACGAATACTTCAGCCTTCTTCATCTTGCAAAATATCGTTTTGGAAGTGTGAGAATGCACATTTTGCTTCAACGAAATCCTCTCCTCAGTGTATAAGTACTCGAAAGGGAAAAGATTTTATACAATCCTTGTCATTGAGAATTCGCGCTGATGAAATTTTAACGAACCTCTGGCTTTTCCTTTCGTTCCTCTGACACGAGAGAAAAGAGGAAAGACGGGGTCCGGCTCGTTTGCAAAGCTCGCGTCGGAGTGGCCTTCCGACTTGACCTCCATCGTCCATCCCGGCTCTCTCTCTCGGTATCCGCAGTCCCGCTCCCGCTCTCACTCATTTTAGCTCGCGCCGCGTGTGTTTACTTAGGACAAGCTCGCACCAGTGTCGACGCTAATTGACTGGTTTTCGACTTATCAGTGCTCGCTGTGCGTCTCGAGACCTCGGAAAATCGCGCCCGGATATGAGCCTCTCCTTCTCCTCCGATTATTCGGGAAATTTTCGCGTCGAGTTTCGCGCGAGTGAAGTATCTTGAAATTTTCACGAGGGCTTTTATCTCGCGCGTCGAATTTCCATCACGCGCGACGCCAAAGGAATATCGAATTCGTTCCATCCACGGGGCGGATATAGCCGTCCATTTGGCGATATCACCTGCCTAGTGGATTCCGGAGCTCCCTATCGCTCTCGTTCCCGTCTGTTGACTCATTCGCGACGAATATACGGAGGAGTGTGAGAGATTCGCTCAATCAGACGTCGACTGGACGGGCCGCTCGCGCCAACAAAATCCATCGATCAACTCAATTAACTAATTGTCTACCCCCCCCCCC
>NCVS01000263.1:0-45338 GCA_003055095.1 Goniozus legneri
GCGCTTCGGTTTCCCCCAGATCCTAGTGATCAACCGGTCCTCTTTATACCATCACTGACGGTTGGTCGATCTTTTCGAAACGTCACGAATTCGATAATCGATTGCAAACTGCGATCGAAAGCAATAACCTTCAGTCTTGACTATATAAGGAAATTCAAAATAGCAACGACAGTTACATAGTAAAAAAAGGTAATTGTTTATTTTGCATTGTTGATTTATTATTTATATAAAAAAAATAAACAATTATTCATATAGTTAATATTTCAAATGCAATGATCATATGCCATTCTAATAGAATCTTAAAAAATATATCAGTATCTCACGATTGTACAGATGTTGTATAAAAATGTTCTATCAGAACTCTAAAAGCTAGTTTCTTTTCATATTTACTCGTTATTGCTAATTGACTCTAGTAACAGATCTTTATGATTGAAGCTCGTTCATTATATTATATTCATAACGGCAGGCCACGTATACAAAGAGAAATAAGTTTGATTCATTATGTCATAATTTTAAGTACTGATTTAGAATGGAAATTCGGTTTTGCAAGCGGAATATGAAAATGTTTACGAATATTTAATAAATTTTTCTCTTGCGAAAATTGCCAACAGGCAATTTAGTCACTAAATCCCTAAAATTATCATACGACAAAAATATGATTCTGATTATGGATTTGTTCTACCGCGATTGGATCGTTTTTTTCTTAATGGTGTAAGAATTTTCTTCACAAAATGGACTTACACTACTTTTAAAATAAACGGTCCAATTAATCTCTAATTACGTTACATATGAAATATTGATATGGCTCATTTTTCAGGCACTTCCTCCACATCCTCCTCCTTCTTCTCCTCTGTACATCTTATTAGGAACATCGTAAGGGCTCCAACTATCGGTGGTATACCAGCCAGTAAGAAGGGTAAATCATATTTCCCTGAGACAAATATATAAATTAAATAAGTACATGAGAACGTACGAAATATGGATGATATATAAAATAACGTTTTTAGGTTATAAAAGTGACGTCATTGTTATTGCTAAATTACCGGTATGGTCATAGAGAAGCCCAGCAATCGGTGGACCCACTGTGAGCGGCACCGAACACATTCCAAGAAGAAAACCAATTGCTTGTGTCGCACCGTCGCGGCCGCAAATATCAAAAGCAATCGGCCCCAACAAAGAAATGAAACAGCCGTCGAAAAGACCCATGCCGAGTGTGATCACCAGAAGCATCGTGAACGTCGACGTCACCGGCAAAAGCATCGTCAACACTCCAATGCTTACGAATGAAATCTAGAAGTGAAATGTGTAAAGTTGTTTGCTCCTTCTGGAGAGATGAATTCAAGAAAAATTAAATCTCATACTTGTTGCAGCAGAATTCTATTGACTCGAGGACGATCAGCGATGTAACCGAATACCAGCCGGCCAATTCCTGAAGTTATTCCAATACACATAATCGGCAATTTTTTGTCGGCATCCGGGAAATTAGCCGTAACGAATTTACCGATATGCACGTACGGTACAAAATACCTTTGTACAGAAAAAACTTTTTATCACTATCTCAAGACATAAGATTCAATTATTTAAATTTAATTGGTACGAACCCAAAGAGAGCAATTGGAATCGAACTAGCCCAAACAACGTATTTTTTTCGTTTCCAGATCGACAAATTTATGATCTTCTTCATGCAACTGACACAGTCCGTATTGACTCGCACTTGTTTCGTTGGCGATATAGATGCTGGATAAAAAAGTAATGTTTTAAAAACTCAATCTCATATAATGAAAAATAAAAGACATACGTGGAATTGGCTTGAAAAGGACAGCGCATAGCATCACTACAGAAGACAGCAAGGAGAGGCATCTGAAGGTGACCTCGAGTCCATGATTCTTCAGCAGCGACTCGATGAGATACGGAATCAGTATCGTGAATATCGAGCTACCGGCAGTAACGATGCCGTTTACCAGGCCCAAGTATTTTTTGAAATAATGACCAAGAATGACCAGACTCGGTGTGTAGGCAAGACTTGCCCCAAGCCCAAACATAACTCCATATGTAAGGTATAAAAATTCTACCTGAAATTGCATTAGCAGTTAATTTTCACGATGAACCCAATATCATCGATATAATCTCACCTTTGTGCACAATATAGATGACAGCAGCATACCCCCCGAAGCAAGGGCACCCCCAACAAATGTCGTCGTCCGTATGCCAACCTTGTCCGTCAGTATGCCGGCAGCTGGCGACAAGAAGAAGGTAGTCCCTATTGTCAGCGAACCCACGAGCGCTGGAAGAAAAATCGAAACCGTCAGCGCATTCCCTCAAGTGGAAACGTCAGCTGGTTAAACGAACAGGAAAAAAAAGGAAATTGATATTCTTAATGACGAAATTAGGAACACAGTTATTCCTATGACGAATAATTAATCCACGATTGGCCGATCAATAGACGCAATTACTTTGGTAACATGGGGATTGTGCGTATATAGCGGTAGGTTCATGTGACCGTCAATTGCGTATAGAGTACACGAACTCCTTGGGATGAGTAGCATACCGCTCTGACCCGTTTGATCCTATTCTATTAATACGAGTAATTTGCCTTTATTGCCCCGATATACTGTTATTGTTTACCGATTTAACGCAAGTAACGCACAGAAACCGGCGTTACGTAAAAACCGGCTACCCAAAGTCGAACGATCGAAATCGCGAATCCTTCTCCAATTTTTATCTCCGATAACTCACCTCTCATACATTCGGAACGTGCACATCCTAATCAAATTTCGATTTCTTTTCTAGAATCTACTATTGGAAATGAAAAACGTAAATACCTGCTTTGGATGATACCTCGGTCTCGCCAGCATCTTTGAGTCTCTCCTGGAGTTTGGGATAGATGAGAGAGTACGTATTGATGATGCTGAAGAGGACTCCGTTGATGAGGAAACTACCGACCATTACGGACCACGCTCTCCATCCTCCGTCTGGTGGCAATTTCTCGTTGACCGGTCCACCCTCGATTCTCACCTCGTCGCTGTTTGCCATGCCGCTTGCTTTCCTCAGTCTCGTTATTCGCGCTTCATTCTCTATCGTCATCAACTTCTGACCGGACAGTAGCGGGTTGTGCTCAGTGTCTGTGCGATCGTCCAAATCTCGGTAGGATCGTTTGGCGATCGCGCAGCTGCACGAGTCGACGACACCACCGCCACCACCAACACCACCACCACTGGCTACACCACCACCACCACCACCACCACCAGCAACGCTAATGGTCCTAACGCCACCATTGCCGCCGTTCGTCGCCACCGTCGACGACGTCGAATTCAAATTCGACTGCTCCGAACATGGGTTATCTCTAACCTTGGACTCGTCCCCGCTGATCGTCATAACGATCGGGTGTCAATTTACAGAAGACACTCGATACAATATCATAGAACCGCACCTGTGTACCTGCGAACACAGCGTAGTCAACAAATAGAATATAAGTAGCGATGATTGAACAAACATTATTTTTCATCTTTTTTAACGAGCAATTTTTGGGACTGATAGATGTCTCTCGACTTGTAAGATATATTAAGACCGATATCGATTTTAGATTATTTATTTATCTGTAACTGTTTGTATCGTAGATCTCGATTTCGATCGCATCTCGAGACTTACAGACTCTTTAATCGAGCTGCATTCGAACACGTTTGTCTCCGTTAATCGGATTTATATTTGGTCGTTCTCAACTTCGAGTGGAAGATTATCGTAACGAGACGTCGTCATAAATCGCACATCGTGACGACGCGATAGCGTTGTAGGAAGAAAATTCGATACGACAGAGTTATAATGTTTGTTCATTGAATTGTACCGAGCGTCAACGAATAGTTTGCCTAAGCAATTCTCTAACGCCTATTTTATATTCAATTTTCTTTTTTTTTTGTGAAGATCGGATGGGGTTTAATTAAAAAATGGCGCGCGCAATGACGCGAAATTGTGTTAAAAGCCGAGGGGATTCTCAGTTTGACACTTGAGGTAACGCGTTGGCGGTTGCCTCGTATTGACACGTTAAACCGATTACGCGCCATCACAAAACGTGCTCGTGCGTACGCTCGTGAGAAAATTCCGCGTGTTGTTTCAAATAGTAAAGGGAAAAATTATTTCGAAAGAAAATTGTTGGATAATATACGGCACGTCGAATCCGATATTGCGTCAGCATTTCTAACGCTCTACTTTAAAAATTAAAGTTTCTCTCTCATTTTTGTTTCGTCTAGACGGATAGTGAAAAATTTGAAACGGATACATTTACTATGTGCTAGAGTTATAATTCCCGAACGGGACGCCAATATAAATCACTTTTATTACCGATAAGGATTACTTAACCCGAAACGCGTTTTAATTAGAAGACTGGCGTTTCTTATCGTCTTTACATAATTGATACACTTTTTCGATAACTCCGTTACCTTTCGTTCGGCTTGCCTAACGTTCGCTCCGACTGCGAGGGAGAATTATCTGTAACAAGACAAGAGACTCGTGTGTACAGAATTAATAATACACATAGAGAAATATTCGAATGGAATGGAGCGTAGAAAAAAATCATTGGAAAAACAAACATAACGACAGATTAGAATAACGTAATTGTAATACCGAAAATGTATACGTGTATCGTTATCCGAGGGTCGAGGTACGCTATTGTAGATAATCCAGCATGCGCGAAAGCGAGAACCCGGCTGACCGCGGCCACGTGTAACACCGACACAACGCGTTGCGTATATAAACACGCGCGTGCACATGCGTGCTGCACGATCCTCTATCTCGTTCTCTCTCTCCCACTCTCTCGACGTATACCCGTCTCTCTCGCGCGGCTCGTTATATTTTCGTTCGCCGATTCCACCGAACGTGAGTGACCGGGAGCGACTGTCGGCCTCGTCGGCTGGACGCTTCGACCACCCAGTGACGCGCTGGCCGAGTGTAACGAAGACAGAGAGATCGAAGCATTATTGGCGCGCGAATAGACGAGAGGTCGAAGTTCCGATTGAAGGAGTCGGCAGAACTCGCCGACTGCGTGACTAAAAAAAAAGAGAGAAAGAGAGAGAGAGAGAGGGAAGATACGAGTGATGCAATACAACCAAAAGACCGGAGCTATTATGGCGCCCGCACGAGTTCACGCACACACACTGTATATCCCGCGTTCCGTGTATGATTCATTCCAATTTTCTTCGCTGTATCCTTGCGAGCCCGTTACGTTCCATTTGCCGGTCGCCCTCCTTGCCTTACTTCCTGAAAATAATTCTCTCTCTCTCTTCTGAATCAATCGCCTCTCTCTGCACGAGTGTGATAAATAGAAAAAACTCACTGGCTCGATAATGACGTTTTATTGCAATAAAAATGATCGATAAGCGACAGAACAATAACATCGAAATGATTCAAGGGGTAGTAATTATCTCTCTCTGTGTTTGTTGTATCTCATACGGTTGTTGATCGTAGCTTTTTCAAAATAATATCGGCCTGCAATTTTTACAACGATAACAGTACAATAGCCGTTGCGACGTCGGGTAGGAGGAAACTGACCACGCGAAGCGATCCGGTTGAGGCAGATGCTCGATTGGGAAAATAATCGGGGGCTAAAGGGACGCAAAAAAAATTCGATGATTCTGTATTTACAAATAAGAGAGGCTTATCGACGATCTGCGTTAATTGGCTCTCTCTATCGTTTCCGCGTTCTGGTACGAAGACACCGAGCCTGCCCCACCCCGTTTCGTATTGACATATTAATCACTCATCGGGATAACTTCGTGCTTCCGTTCATTACCGATAACAATTCCATTACACGTGTGTAATGGCGCGCACACACGGATACACTCTTACGCGTGTGTGTACAAATATATGTATATATATATATATTTGTATACATATTGTATATATATATATATATATATATCCGGAAACATGCGAGCAAGACAACATGAGCGCACGGCATATATATATACGGTAATAATACAAGGAGCGTCGATCCAGACTGTCGATGACCGGGAAGGGCAATTATTCCTACATAATGCGCACACCACGCACATTAATTAAGACTGTGTGCGATTGATCGTAAATCGTTCTCTATCCCCCTACCGAAGCTCTCGTCTATTTTACTCGTCGTTTATTATCAACCGAGAGCACGCGATTCTGCTTATCGGTTCGATAATGCACCGGAGTCTCTAAATTGATTCTCTAAAACGCTCCTCAAAACGCTGTACATTCTCGTTTTGGTTGAGTCGAGCGAGGATTCAAGTTCCAAAAAGTGAAGTATTATTTATTTTTTTTTTTTGTCGAGGCTGTTAAAAAATACGAGCTCGATTACTGATATGTCGTGTATTTACAGTGATAGAATCATCGTGAAAAAAAAACTACTGGGGAAAACGAGAGAAGAAATTACACGGAGGTAGCGACCGCGGGGAGAGTTCAAGAGGATCGAGGATCGATCGACTTTGAAAAAACTGCTGCCGCGGTGAAGCGAGACGCTTTAATTGGACCCACCCGTACTCAATTGCCTCCAATATTATCATATTAAAAAATGACGAGCGTTGTTCACTAGACGACGTTTTCTAATAGCTCGTCGTGACTTATGCGTACACGTGCCTCTAGCGAACGGTCTCTCTCTTCTCTACGTGGGGCAGATTTCGTGCCCCCCTCGTAACAGGTAAAAAATTGTATAAAAAACACTGATCAAAAGAAGTCTCAACAAATACAAATACCCGTTTGGTTTTATTGGTGAACTCTTTTATTTCTCGAATTCATTTGTTTATATTATCTTTTTTCAACGTGATTCTATCGAGTCCAGAATTATTTTCATCGTATATTTCTCTCGTTATTATTATTGTTATTATTATTAATTTTTACTTTTTTTTCATCATTTAACCAACATTAACAGTCATGCTGATGGACATTTATAATGGCGAACACCTACTTTCTAGGATGCGCACACCACGAAAATGCTCGTGCTCGTTACAATAATCGCTTGTCGTACTAAGATAGAAAAAGGAAAACAAATTGCTTCGCTCGGTGGTACAAACGCAACGGTAAAAATGGTCAACGAACGAACCAATCTCACTTCATTCGCACCGGGGCTGGCCTTCCGCGTGAAATTCCGTCACGGAACGTACGAGCAACACCACCCTCCTCGGATAGCCGAAATACGTAGGTCGATACAGATTATCTTGCGCAGTCAGACCTTTCGTTACGTCAGTTCGGGTGCCGAGTAAATATAGTATGTGGAATTTCGTTATATATAGCGTATCAGTCGTGGCGACACGAGCGAGCACCTGCTCGCGACCACCACTGAACGAAAAATCTCTCAATCTAATATTTTCTCAACGCACAGAGATCGATCGAATTCTGTCTGCGATTTTTACACTTGCGTTCGATCTTTTAACGTTTCTTGCGTGTGAAATTCGCAGCGATGCTCGCGATCCATCTCTGCGCACCTGCCGCAAAATCTAAACCTCGCGACAAAAATTCGGATTTCCTAATAATAACAATAGTAATGATAATAGTAATAATATTAGTAGCAGCAATAACCACAGTACAGTTAATGATAGAAATATTAATAGTTTGCGTTTAATATAATTAGTTTTTTTTTCTTCTTCATTGCAGCAGTAAGTATGCAGTGGTAATAATGTCGCTGCCTGATAAAATTACGAAGATACACGCGCGGTCGTTAGCCGTCCGCTTCCAGTCTAAAAAGGTAATACGCTGCCGAAAATTTAAATGCAATAATAGTCGAGCCCTATCAGTCTGTGTATATTTTTGTCGTCTGTCGCGATCTTACGTTCGACAGTGGAAGATACACAATTTCTCTCTTTTTTCGTTCTTTCGTTTTACTCTCTTGTGCGAATCGAAAATATCTCATAAAAGTCAAAAAGATCGTCACATGCGTCGCTCCGTCTAAACGTGGCGACATATAATTATTTAAACATGAAAAAAATTGAGCCTTGTTTTTTATGCATATCAGATCTTTCGATGGACAAATAAACTTTGTAAAAAATGTAAAACTTGATAAAAACGTCGAGATCTCTATATTCGCTAAACTACTGTTGCTCGGAAGTAATTTAGTATTTGAGAATACTGCAATTTTTCATCATTAAACACTACATAGATGCTACATGCGAATCGTAAACTCTTTCAAGTAAAATCATCGCCATTTTACATATAATATACGTCAAAATAAATAACGCCAACAATACAAATAAAATAATATATAATACCTCTAACTAGTAATCAGATATTCATTTTTAGAATTAACATATCTTTCGTCAAATTTCAAAAAGTACTTTATACACAGACACACGTGTAGGAGAAGTCTTGTCGAGAAACTCGGTAGTTTCGTGCTCAATATATAATACGCACGAATTGTAAAAGATAAACGAAATTACAAATACGTATATTACGAAAATTGTCATGGATTGCTAAAGTCAAAATTAGCAGAAACGTTATAATAGATATTCCACTTGGACAAAAACCGTTTCAGGTATACCGTGTAAAATACTATAGTAATTTTTTTCTCAAAATGTATGCAAACTGATGCAATTGCACGTAAAGTGTAGCTCACCGACTCGCGGCAACTAATTCTTATTCTTATGTTGTTCTACATTGCTTCTTAATTTTCTTATTGTGCGTCTCTCCTATAATTTTGTTCATTTTTAGTTTTTGGAACTTCATCCTTTACATTCATCAACTTTGTTCATTCGTAATTATGCTTATAAAATAAATACGGTCGAAAACATCAATAGTTAACCACCTCTTCCTTCCTCCACCAATGACAAAACACTTGATTTTTATACGAGTCCAAAAATAGTGGAAACAGTCCGATGGTTAACTCTTGATATTTTCGTTTGTACAAAAGATCTAAAAAGGGGCGCTGAATCTTTCTACAAATTGCGGATTTAAGTTTGTAGAGTGTTTGAAATCTCTCGATGCACATTTGCCAAACCTTGTATATATTCGGCTAATCGAGCATTTAGAGTGTCCAAATTTTGCTTCTGAACTTTATTCGTACTTAACGCTACTTCCAATTGTTCGTGAAGAACGTTCAACGTTTCACGCAGCTCCGCGTTTTCCTTTTGAAGTGCCTTCAAATTTTTGAGAATTCATTAATACTAAGTAGTTGGTATCGATTTTTTAAAATACATTCACGCTTATACTCACCATAAAATCTTTGTTTTTGGACGCCATTGTCAGCGCTTTGATTTCATCATTTCTCGTTCTCAACTCGCTCTCTAGAGCTTCAACCCTGAGTCTCAAAGCATCGCAGTTGCCTTCCGCTATCTTTCCAGTTTCCAGATCGGCATATCTGGCTTTGATTTTAGCATTCTCCTCTTTGTATGACTGTAGCTGCCTTTTCCATTCATCCACGTTCGCCGTGGACTCCTGAAGTGCGCTAGTTAGCCTAGCATTATTCATTTTAAGTGTATTTAACTCAACCTAGAAAAATAAATTTTTTTTATATTTGAAATTTTTTTATTATTAACGCGGTGAATTTACCTCCCACTTCTTGGCATTGGCAGAACTCTGAGCAAGAGCCTGTTTTAGCCTCTCATTTTCATACTTCAATTGCATTTCTGTTGACTGTCCTTGGGCAGGACTGACCTGAGAAGTTTTACCTTGATGCTGCGGACTCTCTGTACTTTGCTGGGAAATACTTTGAGATCTCGCATGGACTGCATTTTTCAACTCATCGTCAATTTTACTCTGACAGCTACCAGGTAAGGGACTACTACTCACTGATGAAACGCTATTTTGTGCAGATATCATATTGGCATTTGGATTAGGATTATTTGACGCTGATATGTTGGAACTAATCATAGATGAATTTGGTGGATCGATAAGGTCTTGTTCGTTCGATGGCATACCAGATCTTGATGTTATAGGACTGACATTTGCGCTTGTAGCAGGGGTTACAGATGAACTATTCGATTGCAACTTGGCACAAGCCAATTTAGTAGCTTCTTTCACTTCATGGAATTTTTCGATAAACTGCAAGAAGATTTAATGTTGGAACATAACTTACGATATTTTTATACCATATTCAAATTTTCCTACCTTTCCCAATTCTAATTCCGATGAGAAACCTAACCCATATACAGTATTGGCTCTCACATCCGACCATTGACCAAATTTCTGGGATGTTTTCGTGAATGTCATATTAGGTGTTATAGTACTATTTATCACTGCCTGTGAATAAAAATTTTCAATATTTACATCCAGGATAGAAAAAATAAAATCTGTTATGAAAAGAAGTAATACCTTTGTGCCCTCTACAGAAATAATTCTGTATAAGCCTCTTGTAGAGTCATAAAAAAATGAAACAGATACTGCTGCTGTGGATGCTGATACCCATGATCTTTTTGTTTTAGGATCAATATGAAATACGTGCGCTTTGCACGTAAATATTGGTTGTTCACTGAAAAAAAATAATCACAAAAATCAATTTTTACATCGACTCCGATAATAATATTGTTGGGTTAGAAGAAAAAAATTTCTTTTACGAACATCATCTTTTCGTTAATAACAAAATGAAGCCAAAGGAAGAGAGTAGTTATCGCGGTATCGAAAACATGACAGTAATTCGTGTCACAGAACGGCCACTCCGCAACGCTCTCTAATAAACTCGGAGAGACGATTCGAACACCTCGATTCGCTCTCGTACGCGCACTGGTTTATTATTAACGTTCCACGTACGCTATTAATAAAACGCACGGACATTTTATTCACGCTGCGTGTCCATCGCGAATAAAAAAGAACGCTGTAACATAAGCAGCGCGCATGGGGGTAATTACGACGAAATACGTATCGCTAATTGGTCGATGATACTTCGCGGCATGGAAAATCCACAGGAAAAACGAGAAAAACGATTTCCGTCGGGAAAAAAGACCGTAGGAGCGTTGCCCCCTCGATGGAACGGAAATAATGACGATTAAGTTCGTGTGCGTGTATCCGCACAAGTTACACACCCCTTTTTAAAAAAGTTAGGCGCGTGAGAATTTCCCCCTTTTTTTGTTTCGCTATCCCTCTCTCGCCCCCCACAACTCACCCCATGGTCTCTTTGCCGGATGTCATAAATGGGTGTCTCTCTCAGCCGCGCGTTATCATAAAAACCCTGGAGAAATGTCACACGTCGTTGATGCGGCTAGACGACGCGCGAACTGCTCGCGGGTGTGTTTAACGTCGTACACTCGGTGCGAAAAAAAAATACGCCCGCTGCAGGGAGCGATTCGAGACCTTCCGTGAGATGGACACGGCGCACACAGATGCACACACACGCAACCGTGCACGCAACTCTCTCACACGCCCGCGCACGCCGCGCACCCCAGTTGTCAGAAATCGCGGCCATGAACGAGCGAGTTGAGTTCGGATGGAAAACAACATCGAGAATCGTCATCGTGACTTATCGATCGCGTTCTGGACAAATTCTCGAGAACAGTCGGTAAGAACGAAGACCTGTTTTCTCAATAATAATAACGAGTTAGGTTAACTTTCTATACAGTTTATGGCGGTATATTCGAAATAACATTACGTGACCACATTTATCATTAGACTCGAACGTAGCGTCGACATGAGGTTATACTTAATCCATCCATGTACGATTTAAAAGCAATCATCAATAATACCTCGCCGACATATTAAGTTAATTTGGAACGCAAATTGAAATTTCATAATGTAGTCTAATATCTGTAGCGATTTAAGTTCTCTCGATGAAAACCGGAATGGGGAATAATTCGCGAGCATAATTTACATTTTTTCAATTCATACACGTCGCTCGTTAATTGACATTTCGTACCGTAAAAATTTGAATATCTATTTTTGTCAATATTCATAAACGACGAATCGAGTAAGTATGCATATATCAGTTTTTTTTTATCAGCAATTTAATTATTTATTTATCGTTCGACAAAACATATCAGGAAAAGCTGGTAAGTTCGTATCATTGGTTATAAACGAACATTGTCCACTGTACTTATCGAAATACATCAATTACATGATATCGATTTTTTCAGAGTTTCATCACGCGTCAGATATGAGATTGCAGATCCGGATTGTATTTTAATCGATACGTAACACGTGACACTGATGCTACCGGGGTCCGCTGAGACAAAAGGATTACACAATGAAAAAATTTTCCACCCCCACTCGAAGGAGGAAGATTTACGTATTCTTTGATTATATCGGCCCTGCCGCTTTGTCGCGGCTCGCGATATCGATTTTCGCATTCCGATCACGACGAACAGGTAAGCATCTTCTCTCGCGAGCGTAATTGCGCGCGCGTCTCGATCGTGCGCTCTTTTGTTATCCCGATCTCTTTTCATTCTCCCATCCCATCCCGATGACAAACACGCAAATCGATGACGCAGATTTGCCGAGCGGAAGGGGAGAGAGAAAAAAAGAGAACCTCGGATTTTTAAAAGCGTTCATATGTATAACAAAGGGACCATTGCAATTACGAAATTCGATTTAGACGAGAATTTTGAATGGGCGTTAGCTCTTGCAGCCTCCATAGTGGCTAGACCAATAAATCATGAATTTTCAGTTGCTAAAAAGTTTCGCTAGCTTTCGCACGAGGCGTACGTGAGATTTTCGTAAACGACAAAAAAAAGCGGTTATGACGAATTTCCGCAGAAAATCTCGGCCCGTGAATAAGCCGACAGTTAACGGTGAATAGACTAGACGAAATTACGCGATAATCGAGAAATTACGAGACGTTTCTCGGGGGGTCGGAAAGGCGGGATGTAAACCGTAAATGGCTTTTATCAAAACTTCTACAAACGAGTTCTCTTTTCATCCGGCTGGGGTTCACGGTCGCGCCAGGATCAATGACCTTGTAACGATCCCGTTGTTTTAACTTTTTTTTTTTATATCTATATACATTTCACATGTACGAAAATTCTTTCCTCCTCGTTTCACGGAAATTGTTTTGAATCTAACGCTACGTGCTCCTTCGCTCGGGCTGCTCTTTATATTCATCCCGCGCGACGATTCGCGTTTTATACGGAGACCGCGCGTTTCTACATAATTTTCAGTCGGCCGCTGGCGGGGGGTGGACCGGTGTAGACGAGAGAGCAACGCGTCCTTCGGCCAGGTGGATGCCGGGTGGGATCCCGATACACAAACGGACAAGGTCGTCGCGGGATCGTTACACCTCGCGAACCTCCTGCTCCCCCTTGCATCCGTCCCGAGGCACCTGGACCCTCAGATTGCAGCGAGACGTCACCGAGGCACGATATCCTCCACGGTCTCGTTCTGTAGCTCTCGAGCGAGCTCCTCGTTCTCGGTTTTTCCTCTTCTCGTCCGTCCGCAAATTAAAAAATTGCTTCCAATCGAAACATTATCCAATCTCGCGCGAAGTTTCCGTGTATTGGGACTTAACGAGCGTACTTCGAACATTTTTTCGCGGAATATGAAGTTGAGTGTTTGTTGTGTATTGGTGCAGTTGCTGGCGGTAGCGGTCGCCCAGCGGACTTTTCTCGACGCCCCTGTCAACATACGACTGCTTCGAGGGATCAGGGACCTGCTGTATGGATCCATCAGTGAGTTTTACCAATTTTATTTTTCGCGTGAAAAAAAAAAATTCATTAACAACCATACGCTGAATTTACGGTTCAAATTTCCCGTGCACGAATAAGGAATTTCTTTTCGAACAGGTACGATCGGCAGGGATGGGGGGAGGTATTTGGACGCCGCGCGTGACTTCGACAAACTCCAGCCCAGAGTGCCCGATGACGTACCGTTTCCATGCTCGACCGCTGGTAAAATAAAAACTCGTTAATCGTCGCGAATACTCGAAGAGGTGCGTATTAACAGGTGGAAAAAAATTTTTATAGACGGTCGATCGAAAAGAGTGCCCACGTCCGTTCACCAGCTGAGGCCGGGCGACATCGACGTCGTGGGGGCGATGGGAGACTCGCTGTCAGCCGGGGCTGGAATATTCGCGACCAGCATTCTCCAGGTGGCCATCGAGAATCGCGGAGTGACCGCGTCGGGAGGCGGCCAAGGCACCTGGCGTGATTTTCTGACCCTGCCCAACATATTAAAAGTACGTTATTCATTTACGAGCACAGAATGAATGGGTGAAGAACGGATTACTGAATGATTCATGAGGTTTTTGTACCAATCGAGAAATTTTCCTCGCTTCCAGGTATACAATCCAAAATTGATAGGATACGCGTTGGGCGACTCGCCGACTTACCGTGAAGACTCGCAGTTCAATGTCGCCGAGACCGGTGCAATGTCGCGAGACATGCCGTTCATGGCCAGAGAGCTGGTGCGACGTATGAGGAACGATCCGCGAGTCGATGTAAAAAACCACTGGAAGGTAACACGACGTCAGTGAAATAGAAAAACATCAAATTGACGAAATCTCCAGGCGCGTAATCGGTCTGAAATAATTTGTCCAGAATAATTAAATGTTGCAGTCGTAAATTTTATGATTTTACGAAGGATTATAAATTTCGCGTGACCTCACTAGATTATTTTCGACGTAAAGGTTTATGTTAATCGGAATTTTTCAAGCTCATCTCGTTGATGATCGGGCCGAACGATTTCTGCACCGACATGTGCTGGCTCCAGTCGCCCTGGTCGATCCTCAAGGCTCACAAGAACGACATGATGGAAGTCTTGAGAACGCTCCGGGACGGTCTTCCACGTACTTTTGTCGTAATCGTGGCTGCGCCCAGCATGAAGACTCTCGTAGAGATTACCGGAGTGCCGAGCTTCAAATGCGACATCACCACGAATTTCGAGTGCTCGTGTATGTTCGGTCTTAGGTACCGCTCTAATCGCGAGGAGTACTACGATATTATGAGGAGGTGAGACTTTCTTTTATCCCAATTACGACTAATGAGCCGAAATTTTGTTACGGCTGGCTCGCTTAATCGAGACGTCACCCGAAGGTCATAATGAGAAAGGATTATTTTGTGTACTCTTCTCTATACGGTCATATTCATTTGATCGGTACCCGACCGTGAAAAATCGCACAAGACATTGGCCGTTACGGGTGTTGCGGTCACGGAGGTCTTTCGGGACTCGCTGACCTCGAGAGTACGTGCGTACAGTAAAAGGGTTAAACGCAATACTTGATAACTGACAATTCATTCGAGAGGCGTGGTATTAATTTTTCACCATGGGGGAACTCGAGCCACGTTAGAATGGGTCGACACTTGTACCCGTTGACCGTGAATTCGTTTTAATCGGACGCACTCGATTATCGACGCTTTTGTCGCTCGAAAAACCAGTTATCTCGCAGCAACCCTGAGGGATAAAGCATGTAATGAGGAAGTTCGATAATCGAAAATCTGTACGGAACGCAATGTTGTTTTAAAAGAATTTTTTTACCATTTTAGTTTTTTCATCCTCGTTAAAATTTCGTATTTCTTTGATCGCAGATGGCAACAACTGGAAGAAGAAATTGCCACTTACCCGGAATTTCAGACTAAAGACTTCACGGTCGTTACGATGCCGCTTCTCACGAACATAACGTGGCCAAAAGATCAGGACGGCCAATCCGACAAAACCTACCTCTCCTCCGACTGTTTTCATCTCAGTCAAAAAACAAATGCTAGATGTGAGTTGTATAAAATTCAAATATGCTTTCGGAAACAACTGAAGAATTTACAATTATTTTAATTTTTTATCTACAGTTGCCAATGGATTATGGAATAATCTTCTCGAGCCAGTCGGCAACAAATCACGCGACTGGACGCCCATCTTCGAGCGATTTTTGTGCCCTACCAAGGATAGACCGTATCTCATGACGTGGGCCAACTCGGAGGGCGAACCGGCCAGAACTTGAAAAACCCGATGACGGGACTATCGTTAGGAAAATTCTTTCCTTATCAATTCAAGTGCCATATTGCGTAAAGGAAGTTTTCTTCGTGGCGTCTTACCGAATGTTCTTCAAGGCTTCCCTTTATCAAGAGTTCAATGCTACTTAGGAGAATGTTAATTACGGTCATTCATACGCATTCGATAAAACGACCTCGCTCTATCCATAATTTTCATCGACGAGCATCGTCATCGCACTCTCTCGTGCATTCTGTAAATAATATTTATAATTCGAGTATTAGCGTAATAAAGATTGTAGACATGTGTATTTTACATATAAGTTATATTTTTTTTTTTCTTAAAAAAAAGTGTAACTCTTATAGCAATGTTATTCACATTCGCGATACTGGCTTCAAGCCGAGTATAGTAATACACCTCTCCAGCACTAAGGCTGTAACTTCCGTCAACATTATTCGTCCTATATTGACTTTGACAATTTCACCGTTTGAATTTTTTTCAACGCAATAACAAGAATCGTAGAAGTCTGAAAAAGCAGTTGCGATCTCGTAGCAGTAGTCGCACAGAGAATGAAGAAACAGATCCTTGGTGACTTTAATTACAACGTCTGGGAACTTGAGCAAAACCTTGGCTAACTTCCATTCCTTTTCGTGATCCAATGAAATGGTCGTATTGCCTATTGCCTCCTTCAGCTGTTCTGGTGTCACTTTGGCAGTTCTTGCTATTGAACGTATCCTAGTGAGCGCGTATAATAAATAAACGGCTGTATTGCCCTTGTCGTCCAACATTTTGTCAAAAGAAAAAACGTAATCAGGAACGCGGTTATGCGAGAGATCGGCGTATTTGATACAACCATACGCAACGGATTCTTGGGCTTGTCTCAATTCTTCGGGGCTGAGTTCTTTGTCACGTCCTTTCTCTTGCAGTTTTTGCAATGCTCTCTTCATACCTGGAATGATACGTCAATTTTATTTAATATAGTTCATTATAAATTCCATATATACGATAATTTACCTTCGTCGAGTAGATCGACAAGTTTGATCGTATCACCCGATCTGGTTTTAAATTTCTTTTTATCCTCTCCTAATACTACACCAAAACCTACGTGGTCTACTCTGGTTTCATCGCCCATGTAACCTACTCTTTTCGCACATTTGAATATTGTATGAAAATGAGTAGCTTGACCCAAGTCAGTGATATAAATAATCTGTAAAAAAAAGTAGTACGAAAAAATTATATTTATAATAATGAAATGGTTTGTTTCTCTTATAGTAAAATTTTACCCATTCGGCTTTTTCTTCTTGAACGCGCTGCTTTATACAGGCCATGTCTGATGTATCATATGTAAAACCTCCATCTGATTTAACAATTGTTAACGGTATGCCGGTCTTTTCGTCATCTCCCCACAAAATTTTACGACCCTCATCTTCTTCTAAGACATGTTTTGCTTCCAAATCTTTAACTAATTGTACCATACGATCTTGATAGAAAGACTCTCCTCTTTCAATGATACTTACATCCAATCGATTGTATATCTTTTGGAATTCTATAAAAGAGAGAAAAATATTGTATAGAAATTTATCTATTTTTATTCTTTTACACGTAAAATATATACCTTGCCGTGAAACGTTACAAATCAACTGCCATGCTTTGATCATGTCAGGGTCATAGGCTTGCAGTTTAACTACACAACTGTAAGAACGTTTTTTAAAATCTTCCTCAGAGTCAAACCTTACTTTTGACTCTTTGTAGAAACTCTGTAATTAATTTGTGAATTTTTATGAAATGTATAATTAATTAAATGAAAAATAATAGATATACCTGTAAATCGGATATTGGAGGTGACACAGTAAGATAATCTGGGAACTTATCTTGTAAATGAGCTATCAACATTCCAAACTGAGTACCCCAGTCTCCCACATGATTAAGTCTTAATACATCATGACCTAGGAACTCTAATAACCTACATATACTATCTCCAATGATTGTAGATCTCAGATGACCAACATGCATCTCCTTGGCTACATTTGGACTTGAAAAATCTACCACAACTCTGCGCTTTTCGACACTTGGAGGAGGAACATTTTGAATCTTTAAAATAGACATCAGTACTTCATAGGCAAACTCTTTTTTCAAAAATATATTTATAAAACCAGCACCAGCAACTTCTAAATGATCTATCAACGGAGAGTTTTCTACTTTTGCCATAACATTCTTAGCTACTTCATGAGGAGATACCTTCAAGCCTGAAAAATTAGAAGGAATATAATTCTGAAATTATAACAAGATAATCAATTATTAACACTCATAATATACCTTGTGATTTCAATATTTTCAAAAGTGGTAAAGCATTGTTGCATTGATAATCGCCAAATGTTGGATTGTTACTTAATGCTATTATAGGTACTTGATTCTTCACATCTGGATATGCAGAATTTATGGCATTCTTGAATAAATTGCATAATGTTTCATATATACTTGGCATTTTTGATGATTGATTTTCGCTGACAGTAGTTTTATTCATTTTCTGATTTTCTACTGTCTATCGAATGAAAAAAATAAGTTTAGTTGAAATTGCATCATAAAAACATGGAAACAATAAGACAAAATATGTGCAAAACTCACGAGCATACCCTTTTTAATATAGCTACTCTATGCTTTAATTTTATATTTTCACTCTCTAACTTCTTATACTCGTTATCAAAATCAGACTTCTGAGTTGACTGGGTGGTAAATAGTTTTTGCAACTGATCTAATTCCTTCTTCAAATTTTCTATTTCTCTTTCCTGCAATAATTAAAACTGAATATAACCAAAAGAAAACATTTAATTTCTTGAAAGATGATATGATATTCTTTTTTGATAAAAATATTAAGATTTTTGAACATTTACCGCTAGGTCTGCTCGTTTTTGGAATTTTTCCAAATCCTGTTGAGACATTGTTAATTTTTGCAAATGAAAACAATATTTTTCAAATAATATCCACGTGGAGAACGAAAAACGGATTTTTATGGAATACACGGAAGTTAGCGGCTCTTCCAAAAAATTGACGTATATAAAATTTCGATAAGGATGAAAGTATGAAACTAAACCGGATAAATCTTAGCGTGCAACTTAGTGTAGACGAGTGATTCAATAACGCTAACTATTGCTAACATAAAATCATCAGTGTATCTATTTTTCTATTAATGCGCCAATTTTAGAAAATTGGACTAGACACGGTGTACTGTATTTGCAGATCGCTACATTCTGTATTTATCGAAACGATTAAAGTAAAATAACCGTTTATTTCAGAACACGACCCGATTACGGTCTTCTCGCGAGCTATCTTAGAACACAGAAATTTTACACGTTCGCTTTGGTTAAGGAGGAAATCACGGGAAAAGAAAATAATAATATTGGAAAAATACAATTGAATCGGTAGTAGTTTTAACTTACATAGTTCGTCAGTATTCAAATCGAGAGCAAAAACGTATAAATAGAACTTCTCATAACACGTGTAATAGACAGCTGACGTTTTATTATTTGGTAAGTTTCTGGAACAGATTTCATGAATCAGCGTAATAAGAAAAATAGAATTTTATTTTGTGAAATCACTATTGCCACTTAATTTTTAAATGTATATCTATTAGCCATTGTTTACATTTGTATGAGAATGTAAATAATTTTTTTTCGAGTGTACTATTGCACAATAAGTTTTTGCGAATTCTGTTTGTTTTTTAAATTGAGGTTATGTTTAGTTATATTCGTATTATTTTTCAGTCAAAATTATCATTGAATGATGGCAGTGAAAGGTTTGGTTGCTTCTATCTTGCAATTCCTAACTCAACAACTGGAAGATGGAGATATCACTGCAGATTCCAGGGAGAGTCTTGAAGTAGCTATACAGTGCTTAGAAAGTACGTATGGCACTCAGGCTTCGGAAGCACCACCTAGTTTCAATTTATTGGAATCTTACAAGAATGCCATAGATAGCTCTAAGCCAAATCTTGGGCCTGAAGCAACATCAGAAGCAAGGGCTGAAGCAGAAAGACTGAAGAATGAAGGCAATGCGCTGATGAAAGCTGAAAAGCATCTTGAAGCTATTGCCAATTATACTAAGTATGTAGATTGAAAACTTGTATAATACTTTAATAATTCTTATTTTTATGACAAATATTTTTCAGGGCAATTGAGTTGGATGGTCGCAATGCTGTGTATTATTGTAATAGAGCTGCAGCTTATAGTAAAATCAACAACCACCAACAAGCAATTAAAGATTGTAACACAGCTTTAGCAATTGATCCAACATATAGCAAAGCCTATGGAAGATTAGGACTGGCATACTCGGCCTTAGATAAACACGCCAAAGCCAAAGAATGTTACCAAAAGGCTTTGGAAATTGAACCAGATAACGAAAGTTATAGTAACAATTTGAATCTAACCGAAGAAAAATTAGCCCAACAAGGAGTTAGCAATATGGGTTTGAATAGCGGCGGTCTTCCAGGTTTAGATTTAAGTTCCTTATTGAGTAATCCTGCTCTCATGACAATGGCTCGTCATATGTTATCCGATCCTGCAATGCAAAGTATGATGAGTAATCTTATGTGCGCGAATGGAGAACAGGGCGGCCGAATGGAAGCGCTCATCGAAGCGTGAGTATTTTCATATTTTTTTTATCTTTAATCTTGTCACAAAATTCACACTAACAAAATGTTTTTTAGAGGACAACAATTAGCACAACAAATGCAGAGTGCTAATCCAGAATTGATTGAAACTCTAAGGAGGCAAATGGGTGGAAACCCAAATGAGCAAGACCCATCATTAAAAAAGAGTAACTAAAGTTATTAAATAAAATTAATGTCAGTCTGACCAATTGGAACTCATTTCAAAATATTAATGATTACGAATGAGTTTAAGTCTAGAACAGCCGTATAGACATCAAATTTATTACATATAATATCACTTCAATCAAAGTCGCAATTGTATAGAAAAGAACTAATAATATGATTCATCAACATGAAAGTACATAAACGTAGTAACGTGATTGTTGACGAATGCAACGTTACGTCTCGCTATGTAATTGTCGATATACGCTGTTGTTTTTTTAAGACAGTACGGTATTCAATACAAATAGAAAGTTTTAATACATCGCTATGAGACTTTTATAGCGATCGGAAGGTGAGAAGTTTCATTTGTTAACGATTTTTGAGCTATTCTTACGACAAAGTTCGTGTTTCATCGGTGATTATCTCATCATTAAAAGTTTGAAGGTACATGAGTATAAGTAATTTTTCATGTAAGTTGATACATTTTGCTGAGCAAGTTTTTAGTTTATTTCAAAAATATGGTTAAGTAGAAGTTTTCTAATCATAATACTCTGTGATGCGACTTAAATTTGAAAAAAAAAAAGAAATAACTTTCCACCAAGTTTATTATTTTCCTGTTCGACTTGGATGAAAGAATAACGCATGAACTTATACAACTGTATATTTCTTTATTATATTGATATTAATAATAATTTGTTAAAGAGAATAACAAAACCATTAAACTTTTCCGTCTATGACATCATTAATGAATTTCCTGTAACGTGGAATCCTTGTATAAATATCTAAATTATCTTGGAAATGGTTAATGGCCAAAATTCCCAGCACGTCGTTGTCGCAAATCAACGGTGCACCAGGCAAAGACTGAAAAAATTTAACACCGATATGGAACGAATATACAATTTTAACTTTCACAAATTACCTCACATATTTTTTCATTTTTTTTTGTAGTACACATGATTTGATGAGCATTAGCACGTTTGAAAGTATCAAAGCATTTTCTGACGGGCCATATATCTATATCTGTATGATGCAATTCTTTTACTTTGTCTCTCGTCGGTTTTATGCAAGTTGAAACGAAACAATTGGTGAAATTTGCCGGTTCGCTATATTTAATAAAATCTGGCATGTTGAGCGAAGGTGCTGGTATTTCTTTTTTCAGCTATATGTTTGCAATAGGATTAGAATTGATTATTATATTGCAACGTTAAGAGAGGTACGATCGATTTTAATTTTACCTTAATCATGGCTATATCGTGCACGTCATTTTGCTTGATGTATCCTCGGTGACAAAAGACGTCTGCGATTTCGTATTTTGTTGGATTCGAATGTAGCGCTTCAGGTAAGCTAACTATCGTGTATACTTTTTGATACAGACTGTTGCACAAGCACTGAGCAGCAGTGAGAATGTATCTTTTAGCAATAAGAGCTCCCTGGCAGACATTTTCTCTGTGAATTTGAATTAAAACCTGGCTAGCTATATCTTTTTGTATTTGCAATTGTTCACCTACATTGAACGAAGATAATCGTATTAAGATCGAGAATCACAGTTCCATCTCTTGCGTACCTTTTGTACTTGAAATACCCAAAACGAGTATAAATCCAAGCGAGACACATCGAATTAAATTTCTGTTATAATTCATGTTACCCGAAAAATTTTTTTTTCTCCCGCATGAAATTAACTCTGACATAATATTTTATAGGAGCCGTTAATTTTTTATCGCCTCAAAGTTATTCAGCGACGTGACGTTATTATCATGCGTCGTGAGTGAAGTAAAACAAAAAGTTGATAAATCTTGAAGAACATCCAACTTGAAAAAAAACGCTTCAGTACTGTATAAATAAATTTTTATTTGTCTCAATTTTATATCATAGGTCAATATTTACAGTCATGGTTGTTCATCTACAACTATACTAGTAGAATTATTGATGAAGTCAAGGAAATGAAAAACGTTCGTATAAACGTCCGGGTATCCGAGAGCGCAGGGATAAGTCCACGAGAACACCCCAATCAGTTTCGATTCGTAAACAAGAGGATTACCGCTGTCACCCTAAAAAAATTCAAACGCTCATTTCTTGTCATTTCATACATTTTCATTTTTTTTATTCTACCTTGCAAGAACCAACACCTTCCTTCTCGAATCCGCAAATCTGAGTTGGTAGAATCGTGAAATTGCGATCCTTCTGACAGGCCTCAGGACCAATGATCGGTACTTCTAATTTTAACATATGTTCCGACAGAACTTGACTAGGATACTTATCACGACCCCATCCACTAAGAAGACCACTCGCACCCTCGGTAATATCGGACGTTGGTAGGTCGATGGTGTTCTGAACGTCGTTCAAGGTCACGTTTCCTTCCAACTAAAAACAAAATTGTGATCATCTTTGGGTAAGAAAAAATATTCAAAACATTTGCATGCGCAAAAAACGTACAGTCAACACGACAAGGTCGCTCGTCCAGGACGCCTCGATTCCGTAAACGTAATCTGGATGACATTTCATGTCGACAACTTGGTGCTTTTCGCCACCTTCACCGCTGAGCTCGGTTGTACCGGTTATGACAACAATACCCTCGTACGGGTCTTCGGTAAGCCCGCAGAGACAGTGAGCCGCTGTGAGCACGTGCCTAACATCGATCAACGCACCTCCGCACACGTGTTTGTTGAAAGCTCTCACAGACACCTGGTAAGGTATCTCACCTGGCTGCACAGGTTCGCCACCCACGATTCTTTTCACCCTGCGCGCCGAGTGCACTGAAAAAAATAAACCCTCCTGTTTTTTTACGTTCGGCCATTTTTGCACCAATCACTCACCATTCGTCACACCGGAGACAGCCAGAATCACGAGAATCGTGCCAGCCAACATTCTCGACTACACTGTTGCCCGAACTCGTCACGCAATTTCATTTATATCGGGATTTCTCCTCGCCGGTGTTTCGTCCGACCTCGTCCTTGCGTGTCAGCTGTTGTTAAGTTAATTCAATTACGTCTCGAGCTAATTCGCGGTTTTTACTTTTTAATCTTCTCGTCCGCATCTGGAATTGTAACGTATAATTGATTAATTTTGTATATTTGTCATTCGATGAACTCGACACCCCTGGCCGTTCGAGCGAAACTGCAGGCACTAATTGTGTACACGCGAGATGTTATGACTAATCGGAATTCGCACAGCGTCATGTACTCAGTGCGTCATGCTATGTAAATTTGCAGATATGTAACGAACGAAGCCAATTTTTTTTCTAGATGAAATTACCGAAATTGAGCAATGATAAAATTTTGTTGGTTTAAAATTAGTGATCAAGAAACGTTAAAAATTATTTTGATTGATTTTGCAAAATGTTAGTGTATTTTGAAAATGTACTAATTTTAGTTTATTTTCATTTCAAAAACGAATTTTAAATTTCTATTTCAAATTTTCATTCTTTTTGCGCAGTATTTCGAATTTAGTGAATTCGCGCGTTGTCCACTACGCATCGTGTTTGCGCATTAATCGGCGCCATAACAGTGCACCGCTGATGGGTGAATGAACAAAGCGTCACGTAGAGCAAAAGGAACAACATAAAAATACAAACCGCGTAAAAAAGAAAGAGCAGACAAAGACCGAACGAAAAGAAGTCGCGCTGTTTGCGGCGTGACGAACCAGAGCGATGTCATCGACTCGTTGAAAAAAAACGAGGGAGGAGAGAGAGACTCGATCTCGAATACGCGAAAATGACATTCAAGGTTGTGTTCGCGGCATGCCAGAGATGCATCGTCCGTGTCGTCGTCGCGTCGTCTTTGATCGTTCGATGAGCGAATCCCGATTCGCTCGGTTATTCGCCGTTTTTTTCGAAACGACGAATTAGCAGAGCTTATGAATTCGTTTGGTACGACTTGGTGCGCGCGTTATCGTGTTAGTGCGCGCACCCCATGTACGTGTGAAAAAGTATAGGGTGCCATTGTTGTGTGTGCGCACATCTGTACAAAAAAGAAAAAAAAACTACCCGTCGTTTGCAAGAACACCGTGAGGCCCGTTCGACGAGAGGTCGAGAGTCAGAATTCAAGAATAACGAGGCCTCAAATGCCGACCGTTTTTGGCACACCGTTGATAAACGAAAGAGCGCATTCATGTTGAAAAACTTATTGACATACGCGGGACCCGACCTTACGCGCTACGAACGGACAGGATATGTAACCTCCCTTGTAAGTATCGTCGAGTGAATGACGGCGATTATTTTCATTTGAATTTTCTGTTATTTACTTGTCGCACGAACGCGGTTGAACCGGTTCGACCGATGCTTACGATATGGTTGCTCTAATTATGAATTTCGAAAGGATGTTTTGGTTCGACGTTTTTTGAGGTTATAAAGCATTTTCGGTTTTATATAATTATGCGCTTGTTTATTATTTTCTGGCTGCACCCATCGAGAATAGTTTGTGTCTTTTATCTTAGAACCCTTTGCCATGTTTATCTTTTGTGTTTTTTTATTATTGGTTGGCACGAATGAAAGTTATACTTTAGCGAAATGAACAAACAAATTTACCTTTCAGAGTATAATATAGCAAATGGAAGATTTTAAGGTGAAAGATGAACCGATGGATGCATTAATCATAGAAAGTCAGGTTATGGTAAACGTTTTGTATGAAACTCCAGCGCAATACGTTTTCCTGTATGGCTTGTGTAAGGAGTCTAACATAACTATTGCTTTAAGGATGAAAGTATAGTAAGCGTTGTGCTTAAAGAAGAACCTGGAGATAGAGTCGATTCTGACTACATGGAGGAAATTTGTACTGGGACGTTCGACAAGGTATTTCTACCTATCGAAAATAATGAAGTGGACTTTTCAAATGAAATGGTAAAATATTTTTTTGTGATATTTTATAAAAATATATCGAGTAATTTCTGTAACTAAAAATCATATTGCAGGTAAAATTGGAATTAGAAGGAGAAACAAGTGGTCACCCTAATTGGACTGCTCAAATTGCGAATGCTGCCTTATGTGAGAACAATACAGATTTTCTTCAGTCTCAAAAAACAGAAAAGCATAATGACTGGAATGGACAGGCAACCAAGTTTTATAAAATTCAGTGTTCAATTTGTAAAAAATGGTTTCTAAACAATGACTCAATGGTCACCCATTTGAGAATGCATTGTAGTGGAAATCAATGTGAAGTTTGCCATCAAACCTTTCCTGACAATACCAGTCTTCATGCTCATATGTTAACTCATGTTGGAATGAGCCCATTAGAGTGCAATATTTGTCAAAAAAGATTCCCTTATAAGTGGTGCTTACGCAGTCATATGCAAATGCATGTATTAGAGAAACCATATGATTGCGATGCCTTGCAACAGGTTTTTATGAGAAGACCTGGTCATGACCAATTTCTGACCAGTGAAGATAGGCCCTTTGAATGTGATGTATGTCATGCAACATTTAGAGAAAAGGGAAATTTAAATAGACATATGTTAATTCATTCTGGAGAAAGACCCTACAAGTGTGAAATTTGCTTTGCAGCTTTTAGAGAAAAGGCAAAACTGAATATTCACATGCCTGTTCACACAGGGATAAAACAATTCAAGTGTACAATGTGTCACAGATCTTTTGCTCAGAAAACTGCTCTGAGTAATCACATGTTGGCTCATAGTGGTGAAAAACCTCATGCGTGCAATATTTGTGAAAAGACTTACAAGAGGAAATCTGAACTTATTCGCCACATGATGGTTCACACTGGCGAGCGACCGTACGAGTGTAAGGAATGTTTAATGACGTTTCGTGAGAAGGCAAAGTTGAATTCTCATATGCTGGTTCATACTGGAGAAAAGCCGCACGAATGTCACATCTGTCACAAGGCTTGCGCTAGGAAATCCGATCTTAATAGTCATATGCTTTTACACACGGGTGGCCAGTACGACTGCAAAGTTTGCGACAAAATTTTCACGCGCAAGTCCGATCTCAATAGACATACGCTAATTCACACAGGTGAAAAACCTTACGCCTGTGAATTGTGTGAGATGGCTTTCCGTGAAAAAACGAGATTGAATTCTCACATGCTCATACATACTGGTGACAAACGACATATCTGTCATATATGTCAGAAGCCATTTAAGGAAAAGTCGTCGCTACGTAAACATATGTTAAGTCACACAGGTGATCGCCCATACGAGTGTTATGTCTGCCATAAAGCGTTTACGCAGAAATCGACATTAAATAGTCACATAATGGTCCACGCCGGCGAACGTCCGTATGAGTGTAGCACCTGTCAAAAAATATTCAGAGACAGAGCCTCCCTCAGGAAGCATTTATCGATGCACGTTAACGAGAAAACCCACGAATGCCTCATTTGCTTAAAAAAGTTCCCACACAAGACAGCGCTAAATAGTCATTTAACGACTATTCACACGTCCTAACTAAGGGCATCTAGTCCATCACGATTTTCGTTTTTCCTGCTATGAGCACCATATCTCTCTAATAGCTGTACGATACATTTTTCATGGTTATATTTAAAATACACGTACATTTTTTTTTTTTTTTAATACACATACACAACTCAAATCCTGTTGGAGGATCAAACTGAATTTATCCATCTACTATTGTATATGTCGATACAATAAAAGTTTATTTCTATGTAATTGAAGTTATTTGCTTCGAATTATTGTCTTGTAACATCTTCGACACTTGAATATAAATTAAGATTTATGATATAAGTGATGACACGGTCTCTGTTAATTAAAACTGAGCATTCCAGACAAATGAAATTATTGTAAAAAAAATTCAAAAGGCTCATGTTATTTCTAATTGCGATATTATATCGATGTATTCGAGTTTCTGTACAAATGCAAATTTATTACTGTTTCAATCGTTTATTACCATTTGAGTTTTCATGTTATCCTCATTACTATTGCGTAATTTTTAAGTAGGTGTTATATTACAAACTGAATTCATACTGACATACGACTATGCTATGCATGTTAAATTTCACATTCGTAGGCTATAAATATTCATCATAAACGAATTAAAATTTATCCGAAAATCGCATTGCATGAAAACATGTTAAAATAAATATATTTTTACATAACGCAAATACAGTGGTGTGATATAAAAAAAAACTTCCTATTTACATGGTACAACAAAGCAAGAGAAAGTAGATTGTAGAAAATTCTTTTTATTTGCTCATAATACATAATTATAAATAGAAAACAATGTATTCAGGGAAAACAATAGATTATTAATATACTGATTCCAACATTGTGCCTGCAATGGCAACAAAAAAGGTATATGTACACACATATAAAATCAGTTTTCTACGATTATAATAACATTCAATTGTTCTTCGTTCAGGGTGTGAATTTTTCATTCACAAAGGTCACTTCGTTAAAAAGTAAACAAACGAAGCTCAAATGAAAATCCAATTCTTCTACTTATATTAAATTCTCCATTTATATACTACCAACATTATTTAAAACACGTAATTCACCGTTATGCACAAACTTGCAGTTTTTTTACACATTATACAAAATTATGATATAAGTCAAATATTTGCTAAATATAACGTAAGATATGCAAAAATTTTCATAACATACGATACAAAAATACTTTTTATACGTCTGATTAAATTTCTCTGTCTTCAATATTAATTATTTGATTCACATTCTGTGCATTCTTAGCAGTTGATTAATTCTTACGTTTACTCGCTAAAACAATCGTGTGCTGACCACCTCCGGAAACTCTCAAAACTTTTTTATCTTCTAATTGTTTTCCTTTTACCAATGTTGGGGTATCAACATCTTCCTCTTCACCAGTACCCAATTGGCCGCCAGTTCCCATACCCCATGCATAAACTTCTCCTATTGAACAATAGTTTAATAAAAAAAATTTAGTTTTTAGATTAATTCACAATTTCTTTTTTATATTTTACCTGATTCAGTAACTGCAAATGATTGAGCATTTCCAGCCGCTACGTGAACACATTTTTTCGAATTTAAAGCAGGAACTTCAACAAGTGTCTGTGCATCAGAACAGTCAGGTCCTAAACCTAAACGACCGTATTCTTTACGTCCAAGAACGTATACTTTTCCGGCATCGTCCAATGCTACGGTATGGTGTTGTCCCGAACTGATGTGTTTCCAATTTTTTCCATTAAATGTTTCAGATATTGTAGGATAAAAATGAGCAGTATCTTTTTTCAAACCTATGAAAATTAGGATAACATTAAACAAATGTATTTGAGATCCAGTTATCACTAATTGATTATTTTTTTATAATTGGTCTTACCTATCTGATAATAGTTATTCAAGCCAAAAACATATATGTGGCCATTTTTATCTTCTTTAAGGAAAGTACAATATAATCCAGCCCATATATCTGAGAATTCCAGAGATTTTATTTGTTTGATATTAACCAGGTCAGGCTCCAGGAGTGGCTTCACACCTTGTCTTGTATCTCTAGTAGCAATTCTCATTCCACGTCGTCCTAATTGTCCCTGTTCTGCACAGCCACAAGTGTAAATTAGACCATTTTTAGTCAAAAATACTAAATGATCTGCGCCTGAAGCTATTTTCACTATATGCACATTGGGCAACATTTCAATAGGTGTACGCTTATTTCCTTTCACAGTCAAACCCATATTCCCATGTGAATCCTGGAAAATAAAAATCAATAGATTTAATCATCCACTAAGTATTTTTTCTCACACAGAAAGAAGTATTTATTACTCTAAATGAGCCCCATGCAAAAACTCGTCCATCATCTAATAAGGCAGCACTGTGAGAATCTCCAGCAGTGATTTGAATAGCTTTTCCTGGTAATGAAACAGCACCTGGAGTTGTTTCAGATCCTTCAACAGATGTGTCTCTACCTAATGCTCCCTCGTCATTACAACCGAAAGTAATAACTTCTCCATTTTTTCTCAGACAAACATTGTGCATACCACCAGCAGCAATGGCAATAACATCATCATATCCTTCAACTACAGCAGGACGTTTTTTTTCCATAATATCCTCGCCCAATCCAAGTTGTCCCACATCTCCCTGACCAAATGTAAGGATGTATCCTCCATCTAACACTTCCTTCGAGTCAGAATTGATCACTACCTCTGTAATGGTGGGAAGTTAAAATATTTGACACGAACATTCTTGATCAATCAATTTGATTGAATTACCATGCGTTTTCTTCTTCTTGGCAGAACTCGAAGCATTTGAATCAGTAGAAGCTCTTGACGCTTTCCGTTTAACTGTCTTGGCTACTTTTTTTGGCGGCACTGCAACGTATTAAAGGTTAGGATTAGAAAACATGAAGATATTTATGAACATTACTGAATTATTGTTTCGAAATTGATTTAGTGAGATAGATCGTTATTACGCACTTTCAGCTTATAATATATGTAGATGAATAAACAATTTATAACAACAGTGGTCCTTTGGCGCCAAAAGTTGGGGTACTTGTGGTCTGTGGCACGTGAAATTTCGCATCGAAACCGGCGCGAAAAGCCGGTAAAACGGTTATGAAATTACTCAACGTAATACCAAAATAATGTAATTACTATTAATAATACATTATAATATAGTGAGTAATACATAAAATTCAAAAAGAACTATTTTAATAATAAGAAAAACAATATATTAATTAAAAATTACTATAAATAAGTATTTTTTAAAAATTATATATCTATCTCTTTTCTTCTAATGTGAAAGTGGTGACTCCATCTATGTTCGATTTGAAGAACTTCTTAGACTTAAAACGTCACTCTAGGTAAAGAAGAGTAAGGTTCATGGCGCGACGCCATTTATAAATTTTTCAGCCCTTCAAATATTGGTTAGGTTCGTGTTGACAGCACATGGTACTGTTTTGAATGTTCAATCAAATTTTGAAAAAGTAAATATTTATTATAAGTTATGGCAGAAACGAACGAATGCGATGATGTCAAGACAGAAACTGTAAAACCGGAGGATGAACTTTACGCTTATCTTGAACGAGATGCTTTTACTTCTGAAAAGTATAAAATTGAGGTTCGGGGATTACCAAAATATTACGGGGTAGGCGAATTTCGCAAATTACTTAATGAAAAATTAAGTTTAGAATCAAGTAAGGTAAAACCAGCAAGACAAGGCAGCAGCTGGGTATATGTATGCTTCAGAAATGATGAGGCTCGTCAAAATGCAATTACTGCGATTAATGGTTTTCAGTGGAAAGGCTCAACACTGAGAGCGCAAGTAAATTATTTATATCGCCATAAACTCAAATTGTTTCTCGAAGCAAAAATTTACATGTTCATTTTTCTTGCAGGTTGCTAAACCAGCTCCAGATCCATTTGTGAAGAGAAAATTAGAAGAAGAATCTAATAACAAACGAAGAAAAATTGATACAGATGAACAATTGCTATCTCCCACAGAGAGAATAAAAAATAGCACTATTCCATTATGGAATACTTCATATTCCGACCAGTTAAAATTAAAACAAAGAGAAATAAGAACGATTTTGATGAAAATTGGAGACCAAATAGCTAAAGAAAATAAAGATCTTAGAAATTGGTTGAATACGCAAAAATCTTTACACAATGGTTTGCCTTGTGAATTACTGCCTATTCTTCATGCCGATGCTACAGAAGGATATAGAAATAAATGTGAATTCACTATTGGTAGGAATGTGGAAGGAGATAAAATTATTATCGGATTTAGATTATCCAGTTATGCAGCCGGATCAACCTCAGTGGGACCAATAGACAATTTGTGTCACATTCCTGAATGCATGAAGACTGCTATTAAAGTAAAATTTTTTAACATTACTAATGACATAATTTTTTTTAAGCATTGTACAAAATTACAGCAAATTTTAGATTTTAGAAGAGTTTATTCAAAATTCTGGCTTGGAAGCCTTCAACCCTGTCGATCACAGCGGAAATTGGCGTCAAGTAATGGCGCGATCAACGCGATTAGGTCACTTAATGCTGGTGATTGGAATAAATCCCAAAGGTTTGAGCGAGGAGAAACTCACTGAAATAAAATCAGATTTAAAAAAATTTTTTTCGGAGGGAAAAGGAGTCGACGCCAACGTCACGTCTTTGTATTTCCAACTCATAGAAAAAAAGTGAGATCCCTAAAGGCAATTTTTTAAACGATGAGTTATACTTTTTTCATATCCTAGAAATGTTGGCTGTGACAATAACGATAAGATCGAGCATCTTAGCGGTACGGTTTATATTGAGGAGGAACTTTTGGGCATGAAATTCCGTATATCACCGCAAGCTTTCTTTCAAGTGAACACATCAGGTGCAGAAGTTTTGTACAAAGCAGCCATCGACATGGCAGAAGCTGACCAGGACACTTCTGTACTGGACGTTTGCTGTGGTACAGGAACTATTGGACTGTGTTTTTCTAAAGTATGCGATGAATAATTCAATTCATCACTTATATTATAATTCTTTTTATTTTGATTTTTTATAGCACTGTGGAGAAGTATTAGGCTTAGAAATGATAAAAAGCGCCGTAGAAGATGCAAAAATAAATACTAAAGTGAACGAAGTTCAGAATTGCGATTTTTTTGTCGGTAAAGCGGAAGAAATTTTATCTACTGTTGTAGATAGAGCGACGAAGTCAAATATTATCGCTGTGGTGGATCCACCGCGTGCTGGTTTACGTAAGTTACATTTTTTATATAGTTGTATAATATTGAATTCATTATTCTTTTTTTTCAATTTAGATCAACGAGCTTTGGTGAGTCTACGTAGAGCAAAGAATCTATCTCGATTAGTGTATGTTTCATGCGATCCACGAGCAGCTACGAAGAATTTCGTAGATTTTGCGAGACCGTGGTCAAAACAATACATTGGTGAACCGCTGGTACCGGTCAAGGCTGTCGCTGTCGATATGTTTCCACATACAAAACATTGCGAGTTGATCATTTGTCTCGACAGAGTATCTAAAGTGATAAAACCGACAGTGGAACCAGAATCAAGCAATAAAACAGATTGAACAGATTTTTGTTGCAGCTACCGATTCTCCATTCCTAACTCACTTCTGTAACATTGATAGGTCATAAACGAGTTTGTGTATAGTTGCTTACTTTATTAACATAGTCAAATTGCGAGAGAATAAAAACCCTATAGAAGAACATTCGAGGAAAATACATTAAATCTTACAATTTTTGTTTTTCATACAAGAATCAAACAGCGTATATATATAATATATAATATATTAACTTTCTCTATTTTTATATACGACGTTATAACGTAACAGTCTATGTTCTTTTTATTTATTTACCATAGTTAAGAATCAGAAAGTATTAATGTGCTCGTTACAGCGAAAGAAGTTTTTAAGAATTGTAAATCATTCCTCCCGCCAGCGCTTGTTTCTCGTCGAGCAGTCTGATTGTTCATTCTCTTTGGCGTGGTAGAAATTAAACTGGAATGACTCTCCGTTTGTTAGGCGCGTATTGCATTCATGTTCGTTGCCGCTCGCTCGTCGTCTACACGCCAATCGAACGTCAGCGTTCGATCGGCGAAGCGCGATAACCGTTTCTCTCTCTTTTGTCGTAACGTGGGAAGGCGGTGGCATCGAACTTGGCTGTTGATCGTTATCACTTCCTTCTGAAGCACGCGACCGCATTGAAATAGCATCTCCAGTAAACGCGTCCCTTCGCCTGTCCACGTCGTTGCAGATCCATCTGCAATATCACGCTCTTTAGAATTCTACTTTTGATCGATGACGCTGAATTTTAACAAAATTCAAGTTAATTATAAGTTAATTACAAATATCAATGTAAAATAGTTTTTATCTACTGAGAGGAATTTTGTCAAAATTTAAGTCAGACTAAAAAAAAAAAACTGTCAATAAATTCAGCATCGAGTTCGAATTGGATTTATTTAGTTATATCAACCGGTTGGCCTTCCGAGGGTGCACCGACGTTGGAAATCAGCTGAGACGATGTACCACCGCGCGGCAGCGACCTGCTGCTGCCGGAATCGATTCTCGCCTGCTTGTCGACTGCGTTCTGCAAGGCGACCATCAGCCTGTCCAGCAACATCGCCGCTCTCTTCGGTTGGACCTGCGAAGAGAAAAATCGATGAAAGAGCGAAACGAGGATTTTCCACGGGCAATCATTCTCGCGTTTGAGAATCGATCCTCCGATCGATTCCCCAACGGGACTTTTAGAAAAACGCTTAACCGCGGAGGCATAACGCGTGGGATGAAACGAGCGCGGGATTTGCGTCACAATCCGAAATCGATTTGCTGGCCTTGTTAAACATTGGAGATCCTGTGGAGTGACCCATGAAGAATACGTACATTTTCACCCATTTATAATGTGCAATTTTATATTCTACATACGATTCAAAAAAATTAGAAAAGTAATTATAATAGCAATAATCTCTCACTGGGCTTATTTCTTAAAATTTGTGTAGTTCAAACTCATGCATCGAAATATTCCATTAATATTTTTCTCAAAATTGACCAGCAGATCAATCGGTCGCGTTCGAAAATACATTTCCAAATCCAATTTCCCGTAACGAAATTTAGCGAAACGCTGCCCTTTAGCGAGAGTTGAATTCTTCAGGATATTTCATCAATCGGGATGAATAATAAACATAAATCCGGAAGTGGGCCATTTTCTGGTACGGATAAAAAATATAATTTATATGCATCTGTGTATTATAGAGCTCTCGCTTGCTCGCGGAATAGTCGGCTAGCCGGGAGTGGGCGAAATTCCGGTGAATTAAAATAATCGATATATCGAAATTCCCTATTTCCATAATACGCGAGCGGAATTTGCGTTTCGTTTTTCCCACAAACGTGTGCGCGTGTGTGTGTGTGTGTGTGTGTGTGTGCTACGTGGATACGCATTGGTATATACAAATGCGTCTTGTTTGTTCGAAACGAACGATAAAGCGTACACTCGGAAAAATATTTCGCCGAGTCTCGCGACAGATAACGTTTGACGCGGAAAAAATCGGGAAAAAATTGACGAAGATGAAATTTCACTTTGAATTTCCGCCGCCCACTTCTGCCGCTCTCGCGACTGAATCATTCAATTTTACGAGACTTGTTTTCGCACTCTCGACGAGCGCCGGCTGGTTAATTTTTAAATACGGCCCGCCATAATTTACCGTGTAATCGTCCCGGGAGCGTTTCAATTTTTTCTCTCTCTTATCTTCGAGGTATCGAGTCCGGAGGGTTGCCCCGACTGAATCATTCAGAGCCCGAAATTTTCGCGAAAATTCCGCGATCTCGGTGACTCTCGCGTGGGCGGGTGAGCGCGAAAATTGCGAAAGGACGCGCCGATAGAATTCACCGCGATTCCCGATTCGAGGCACGTCAATTTTTATTTCCGCCGCGCGGAAACGCGCCAGACTGTCCAACTGAAATCGAGTCAAGTTCGAGGTTGAGTTTCCTGAGAATCAAAATTAACGTCCCTATTTTTCTAGCGAATTTCGACGATAACTCGATTATTATTATCATTTATTTGATCTACGAGACACTTGACTAATTCCGCCGCTGCTGAGAGAAAATTAATAGTTTGATCTAATTAAATTAATCATTGAACGGCAATTTAATTTCAGTAATTAATTGAATTTCCACCACTTTGTGAGTTTCTATAACAATTATTTAGATTTAGAACGAGTCGAACGATTCAGGAATTGTTTAAAAGAGGTTGACAACGAGCATCGGCAGTTTCGAGTTCTCGCTGTTCGTCTCATCTGTTCAAGAAGTGCACGAAAAAAAAAAACTTTTCACCACCGACGAGCAGACAACGAGGTGTAAAAACTCGAGGCTTGATCGAGTCCGACGCGGTTGCTCGAACGGTCGTATCGTTAAAAACTTTCGACTCGAGCGACGAGGTAGAAAAAAAAAAAGAGCGGAAAGAGAGGATGTGCACACTAATAAACGCTCGAGGCTCGACAAGGTTTACGTCCTAATCCCTACCTCCTCGTCCCACTTGTCAATCTCGTTCCACTCGCGGTTCTCTCGAATCACGACGATAACTCCCGAGAGTTGGATTCCGACGAGCGGCTCGATTTTACATCGACCGACGCGCTAAAATATCGCCTGGAATAGTTCAGTTTTCCCTTCTCGCATACTTGGAACGTTCTCCACCGTAAATTAATTCGTCGCGGTGCGCGCCGAGCGTGGCCGAACTCTGCTCCGCTCGATTGTCTTGAGGATTTTTTCGCGCCATTTTTTCACCGTCTCCGAGTTCATTAAACTTGAGGAATCGAGTCTCGCGCTCATCGAGATGGAGGGAGAGGAGGGGAGGACGACGTTGAGCGCATAATAACCCGAGGAAAATTAATAGCGTATTCGTATTTACCCGGGCGAAATTTTCGCCGACGCGACACAATAAACCGATTTTGACGTCGCGGTCGCCGTTATAATCCGTATCGCGTTGTCCCTGATTTTTCGACCGGATATATTTTACCAATTTTCCTCCCGCGAACTCATCTTTCTCTCTCTCTCTCTCTCTCTTTTTTTTCCTCGTCTGTGTATTATCCTCGGGACACATCGGCGACAGGGGGCGAACGTGACCCGACCGCGGAGACGCGTTTAATTTCGCGTTATCTCGCGAGCTCGTTGTCAGCCCGGGTTAATTACACGCTCGAGTCGACGTATCGTTTACATTTTCCTTTTTCGTCGCTCTTCTAATTACACCGAGGAATATTCGCTCGAGTTTTCGGACATTGATTCGCAAACATCGATTACTGCATCAGTTTCGTTACGCTGAAAATAAAAATTTGTTCGATTTACTTAATATTTATTTTTATACGTTTAACAAAATATGTTTGACTCGATACTAATTTTATTTCATATTTCTTTATAATAAATTCATTTCTATATGTTCTAATTACTATCAAGTAGCTTGAACAAATTTTTTCCACGTTTACAAACATTTCGTTCTTTAATAGTATCACCTTGGATTTTATTTGATTAGCTCGCGCGATTTTTCCGCGGATTATCGATTTTTTTTTTTCATCTCGGTGAGGCGAGCGCGCTTCGCATTCGGAAATGGGATACGTCGATGTCGAGAGGTCACCGAAGGCGGCCCGGCGATAATAATTGACGATAATTACGCGCGCATCCGATGCACCGGGCCAGTTACCTTTAATTGCCGTCGACGTGTCGCGATAATTCGGCCGCTGTTTTTAATACGCGACGGGATATATACGAGCGCGGTTGTCAATTCCGTATAGGCTAACGCCAACTCCTCCTCGATTGTATTAGTCGCGCTACGCGAACGTCACGTACGCCGCTCTCGCGTATAATGGGATTCTAGTATCGCGTTAATGAGCTTTTCTTTCGTTTGATTAGCCGATAGCCGAGCGAAATGCCGAAGCAACAAGTAGTACAGCCGTATCTCTGCTCCGGCGAGTAGTACGAGTTTTGAATCTCCCAGGCGTTTTTTTGTTTGAGAAAATTGTTTTTAATAATATTAGCCATGAAAAACTAATTAAAAATGTACTCTAATACAATTGACAACGGACCAGTAGGCGGGGCTTAAGAGACATGGCTACGTATTGTGTGCAACCGAAGAATTAACCATAGATTTACATTGAATGTGTTATGAACTTTAATTGTTTATGTTTTCTATAAACGAATTTTATAACTGGGTTGGGTCAAATCCAGCTCAAAAAAATATTAGATGTAAACAAAACTGCTATCAGGTTTCGGTGGTTTCGGTATGGCATAAAAACTTATTTCTAAATTTTCATGGGATTTACTACCACAGCCATTCACCACGCAATAAACTCTACTTTTATTTTTTGTACGTAGAGTTGATTTAAACGATTTTTATTCATTTTTAAAATTAATTCAAATGAATTACTTAATATACTCTTGTATTAAAGTGCACACCAAAACTAGTACTTTTTTTGACCACCAGACGTCGTGACCAAAGTGGTCCGTTGTCAATATCTATTGTAGCGAGTTTAGTCGATATTCTGGTTTCCCAATAATTGTTTAATAATATTTCCCACTTTGAATGATAATTATTCGTTGACTCTGTTAAACTAGATATCATCTCCCATTATTCTCTTATCTCGAATTCAATTTATTCATCGCTAAAGCTAACAATCGTTTCGATTTAAAAACCGTCGAAAATTTCTTCGAGCAGTGACTCGTTAACAGCGCCGGTTTGTCCCGATTTCGCGTAAACTCGATAATCGTAAAACACGACGTTCTTTGCGTCCGGATTATCCGGATTTACGATCGTCGATACCACGAGAATCGATACATCGCGCCGCAGGCCTTTAATATCGGAATTCGGGATAGCGAAAAAACGAGAGATGAGCGAATTGGTGGTCAGCTCGGTCCCTCGAGTACAACGTCGAGTGATTTCAACGCCTGACGATCCATTCTCCGCGCCGCGGGAAGAAAAAAAAAAGGAGCGAGAGAGGCAGCCGGGGGGGGGGGGAGAATGGGGCGAGAAAAAAAAAGTTAAGGAGAAAGGAGAGCACCGAGTGACAGAGGGAATCTGCATTGGACGTTTCGAGGTGGAAGGACGCACTCGCGCTTATCGTAACGTTTAACGACGCGTATTGGACGCTTCAGGGGCGTGGGAATTCCTTTCTCTCGCCTCCCCCAACCCCCTCGCGTCTTTTCCGACTCTCGGACCGTCTCGTCGATGCTTGACCTATATTCCTGTTCGCGCCTTCGAACCTTGCAATTTTTTTTTTCTCATTCATTTAATATCGATTCGAAACAAATTCGCTAACCTCGCGAGTTATCCTTCGGGAGTTTCACCTTGTGTCGTTATGAGAACGGAAATAACTGTTTCTGGAAAAAGCTGTGGTTATTTCGAGTCACGATTTGAAAATTGTGTAATAATGAATAATAAAATATAAAATTAACGATGTTACGATAATTGAATGAATTCATAAAAAATATTAACAAATTTATTGGTATTGTTTCACAAAGTTCGTTTCTTGAAAAACAATTAAAAAAAGTATTTTCAGTGTTCGAATAAACGTCGTTTAAAATAGCCACACTTTTTTCTCGGTACTGCGAATGAGTGCCGTCGACGAAAAATATCCTCATGAATCTCAGACGGTGCGGAGGTGCTAGAGGTTCGCGTGACAGGATTTAATCCACCTGTTGGTCGCGGAGGGCGAGCGAAAAATCCCGGTATACGCCAACGAGACCCTCTTTAGCGTGTTAATAAATCCCTAACGAAGACGAATCGGACGATTTCACGGTTCGATCAAAATGGATAAACCGGTTTCAATCTCTGCGGTTATGAACGTTGCATCACGTCGCGAAACCGTGACGAATATTCGCGATATTGCTGAAACTTGTTCCTGGGACCGAGAAATAATCCCCTGTGAGAAAGAACTTCCTAGTTCTGCTCTTTTGTCTCCTTTTAATTTTCAGGGAAAAATCCTGTCCCGTCCGTTTTTCGTGGAAGTTATATTTTTATTTCACTGTCATTTCGGTATAAAAAGATCAAAAGAATAAATTGTAAAATTTTGTAATTCAACTTATTTATGATGATCAATAAAATTAAGAAAACTCGGCTATCAATAAAATCATCAAGAGAATCCTTCGAAAAAGTTTTTCAGTTTCATTTGCTTCCCATCTCAAATAACAACTTAAAACTGTAGTTGAATATTTCTGAGAAAAAAAATCAAGAAAATTCTGTATAAATGAAAGTTATTAATACCTCTCGCTTCGTTGATTATAAAAGCCTGGAAAGGCGAGAGATCAAGACGTTTCTCGGACAAAGAAACTCGCGAGAAGAAAAAATGTTTATATACCGAGGCCGCGACTAGTGTTTCAATCTCTTCCTCGTCTACCCACCATTCATCGCGCGATAGTATAGACCTCGGGTGTAATAAAGTAATTCGAGATCGGCAATAATAGGTTCCCAGCCGGCGTGGGTGACGTGATGCCGTCGGATAAGAATGAGAATATATATACGCATTCTGTTTTTCCACCCCCGTCAAATAAAAGAGGAAACAAGCAAAATAAGGAGAGAGAGAGAGAAAGAGAGAAAGAGAGAGAGAGAGAGAGAGAGACAAAAGTGGGAGAGAATACATACGCAATTATTTGAAAACAGTGATCTTTGAAATTAATTCCTAATTACGGCGTCTCTTTTACATTTTCCCTTTCTCTCTCTGTACAATTTTGTCGAACATGAAATTGTACCAAATTTTAAAAATCAATAATTCTTCTAGAGAACGTTTTCTCGATTCTGGATTTATCTCTAATAATACTTATTTTCCCTCTCAGAAATTATTTCAAGCTCATAAATTTCTAGTTCTTCGTTCTCGGTACTGAAACAAATGCAGTGTCTTCCATTCACAATATACTCGCGTTCGCGTCGGTAAACAATTCATCGAATCGGAATACGCGTACACTTTTTTCTTGTCGAAAAGTAATTAAAGCTCGACGAAGTGCGAAGCGAGCTGGGTTCTTCCAGCTACCCAGCATGAGCCAATGCAAATTGGCCGAGAAGTTTCATGCCGGTGTGACATGCTCGCGGTGCCCGTACGTTAATCGATTTCGCGGAATTCCTCACCCTCGCCGATTCTTCGCGGCTTGTGTGTATTCCATGAGTCATAAAATCAGCTAAGATTGTATCCCCCTCGATGAATCGTCGCAGAATTTTTATCACTCTTTTCGAACGGAAAGAGCAGGAAAATTAATTATTCTCGTTTTCTTTATTTATATTGCTTCTCGCCTTTTTTTCCTCTAAAAAGGTCAAACTCATCGAGATGCATCGAGGGAGATTGAATTATCGCAACGAGTCGATAACGTTCGAGAGGAGTGTTTTTTCCTTACCTGATAGGGCTCCTCCCGGAGAGCGTAGTCGGGATAATCAGGATTTCCAGGAAGCGCGTCGACGATCGCGCTCCTCTTCTCGACGAAACGCTGACTGGCTGCGTTACCGATTGCTGACACCACCATCATCACTATGAGTGGCACGATGTTGCCCATTTTTCCCTATAATAATTTATATCACGTTTAATAAAATATCATTACAAATACAAAATAAAATATTTTTTAACCTACTCAATATCCGCTTTTATCCGCTTTCTAAATTTTTAAATCAATATTTACAACAAATTTTTATTTTTAATTCACTAACTATCTCGACAGGTATTTCTAGAATATTCAAGAATAATGTTTCTCGAAAAGCTTTTGAAAAGTTCTCACAAAGGAAAAGTAAAATAAAAATTAACGAGATAGACTCACGTTTTGATGCAATTTGTGGTAAGCAGTTCTCGCAAACTCCTCGTCTGGCTTATATCTGGCGGATCTCCTCGAGCTCGGAGAATCGAGCCGCGCGTCGAGTGTCGAAGACGCGAGAGTGTGACGATGCTGGCGGAGTGCACCGCTCCTATATACCTTTCCGTGCTCGTCTACGCGCGTACGGTACACGCGCACGCGCCTACAATCACTTCCTCTCGCTCCGCATTCGCGCTACGTACAATTTTCTCCAAATCCCACTCGAAATTTTATTCTCGTGAACGCCAAGTCACACTGAGTCACCTCCGAGGTCATTTTTACACTGAAAACAAATCCTATATCAGTGGGACGATCAGCGAGTGTCTAATATTATTTGAAGAATTATTATTATTAAATGTATTAGTTAAACACAGTCAAAGCTAATTCTGAGCTGTTGAATAATCGTACCTCAACTATCATCATCGTACTATCATACTGGCTTTATTATTATCAGTTTCTGGAAATTTTACTATTTTTAATCAATAGAAATAGAAAATCGTCCTCTAAATTTTCCTGAGTGCATATTTTTGTAAATTGTAAAAATATAAATGAAAAACGTTTTTATTCCTATAACTACACCTCGAGACGTCGAGTAAATCACGAAAAGTCCGATTCAACAAGTTGCCGTCGAGTTGCTCGCGCGTAAACGTACTTATCTCGAAAGAGTCTGCTCGGACGAGTCCCGTAGGCGGGCTTTAATTATTTAATGCGAAACATATCGAATAGCGAACGTGCGCGCATTCGACTGTGCGCGATCAATCGACTCCGTTCACTTAATTACGCCAGTGTATTCGGATAACCAAGCGAGAATTACCGGCCCTTAATCGCCCGTATGGAAATTTCACCGGCGGCCAGTAGTGAAACTCAATTTTTGCACCGACGTGCCAGCGTACGCACACAGCGAGTTATTCCCGTATTCCGGTGACACGAGCGCTTTTTAATCTAAGAGCGAGACTTATTGTCGCGAGGAACGCGCGTCAAACCCTCGTTCTCCCGTCTGCGAGAGTTAATTTTTCAACACAGCAGCCGGAAAAACCTCCCCCGCCCCCGTTGCCATCGTTAACGCGCGACGCAATTAACGCCCCGAGAATTTTTCCGAAAATTACGAGAATCTAAAAAAACTCGATTCCTCGTTAAAAAAAACTGGCATTCTATTGTATTTTTATGGGAATCGAAACTATTTTAATTAGAACTCGATACACTTGGAAATTTTTAGTGTACGACTGACTATTTTTTTCACAACTCGTGTTAGACGGAAAAGAAACGATGAAAAAATCGTAGAATTTTTCAGTTATAAGAAATAGTTGAGATTACAATTATTTTTTTAAATACATTAATTTGTATCGATCATAGTTTTTTTTTTGAGATAACTAAATTTTGTTTTAAGTCGAGAGCTCAGAGGGTGAAAGAACTTCCCGGTTGTTCTTTCACTCCCCCCTGTAATTTGGCGCACTTACACGCTCTCGCTGTTTCTTTTTACGATTGCGGTCAACCACGATTTCCTGAACCCCGCGATCGCCCAGGGACTGATACAATCGACTGTTGCCTCGTGACGAATTCATCGTGCCCTCGTAATGAAACGAATTCTCTCGTACGATTGTTCCTGATCGGAAGGCAAATTAAATACGAGAAAACTTGGAGAACAATTTTCGCTCATGCTGACTTTTAAAGAGACTCGGGCTAATAACAGAACTGGCTAATGGATGAATTACGAGCCTCGCGGAACGTCGGTTGTCGTCAAAACCTCCCCTTCGACTCTCTCTCTCTCTCTCTCTCTCTCTCTCTCTCTTTCTCACCTACTCACTCTCTTACTCCTCCAACGATCAACTGCGCGTTTTTATATCGCTCGTCGCGTAACGGCATTATCGTGTTTTCGTCGCGAAATTCTCTTCTCTCTTCTGCTCTCGTACGCTCTTTTTATCGCACAGCACTCTTCCATTCTCGTTTCTCGCGATAAATATTAAATTTCGAGTTCCTCCTCCTGCGCCTGGATGGATATGTAGAAGTCTCCCGCCGGCTGTTATCGGCGCTTCGAATGTCGTTGTGCCTCCCTGAGGTAATATAGCTACGTTGGCGTGTGTACACCTGCCTGCATGTCCTTTCGCTGCGGCTACTCGCGATTTTCATCGCTCATACTCTCCTGTGTTTGCGTTACTCGATGTATATGCGCGCAATTCGAGTCCTGAGTATCCGTACTGCGTATGGATTCGGTCAGCTCTTTGTTGTATAAATTTTTTCATATCAGATTATTTCAAAACTGTAACTGACCTGAAATATAAAAATTTGTATTGTAATGCAAGGGGTTGAAGAACTTTTTACCTGCATACCAGCCTAACTTTATAATACCAATTTGAATGATCGAGGAGGGTGAGAAGATTTCTGAGCTCGTTAAGTGCAGAGTTAACATAAGAAGTCGATAAGCGATCGACCAAATAACGTCGCTCTTCGCTTTAACGCGTTAAAGCAAACTCTAGTAGCACTCAAACTCCAGCAGAGACGGCGGGTTATTATTTTTGTTTATTTCGTTTCTCTAGGTGCGGTCTTCTTAAAACTTCCCGGCAACGACCTCGACGCATTTTCACACGACGATTCCTTTTTACAGCTCCTCGTAAGTCGTACTATAAATTATTTCGATTGTGCGGTAACACTTCCCACGGGGAATCCACCCTCGCACCTAAAATCGCAAATAATTGATCAATTTTCGTTCATTTTAATATCGTAATAAAGATCTTGCTAGAACTTTTACACGACTGCTCCGAATAATTTAACAGTCCACTCGAATACAGTTTCACGATTATACTTCAACCCTCCGGGAACGCTCCCGACTACGCACATTGCTTTGCAGTAGAACTCTGTGTTACCGACGTCGAGTAAAATTCAGCCACTGATAAGTCAGTTTCGGGAAAACCGTCTGTATCCCTGGAGCTTGCCTGCAAAATGGAGAGCTTATCAGTCGAGGCTTTTACCAGCTTTGATTTTTAAACAAGGAGAGTTGTAGAGTAAGAGAGAGAAATCGAAATTAATCTGTATCGAATAAATTTAAGCAACAACGAAGGCTCATTCCTGCTCGTGACACTTTCTCGAGCTTTAATAAAACAAAGGTAAACTAACGAAAACGACACAGCCACGAGTTTCCCTCTTCCTCTCTCACTCTCTTTCTCTTTCTCTTCAACACCTTGCGATTATCGATAACGGCGTATAACGAGAAAACACGAAGCCAGTGCGCGTTAAACTACGTTCAAACTTTTGCACCCGAGTAATTACTCGAGAAAAGAAAACCGTGAGATTTTTTCTTACGACAATTAATCCAAAAAGTCCTCGATCGGGAATTTTCCAATTAAGAAATTGTCTCGCCGGCAATATCTTCAACGGGATCGTTTCAGAGACCATATCGTTACTTCTCTTCTTTCCTCTCGGTCTCGGAATTAAAAGACGTGAATCTAATAGTATGTAGATTAAGAGTTACACTTTTAAAGCGAACCTCTATTGAGCCAATTTTTCCTCCAGTTGCTCTTATTAGAAAAATCTGAAAAATTAAGAAAAAAGACGTTAATATACTTCACGATAATTAGCAATAAATTATTCTACAAATTCAAAATTCAGTATAAAAATTTCAAAAATTAGTGATGGAATAATAAACATGAATCGACAAATTTTTCTCAGTGTAAAGAATCGAGTAAATCAGCCTGTAGGTAAATTTCTGATCGAAATCTCTTTCTCTCTCTCTTATCCTCGACCTCCCACACGACTGAAAGTTATTCCCTGCGGGATAACCGGCGAGGTATAACGGAGTTTCGCAACAAAGAGAGATTTCGCGTGTCGGAGAAATGTCGCGAATAAAAGGGAGTCCCAGCTCTGATGGGGAGAGTGAGAGAGAGAAAGAGAGAGAGAGAGAGAGAGAGAGAGAGAGAGAGGAGAAGGATACGTGTAACAATCGCGCCGAGGTCGAATTACATAACGCGCGTCGAGGAAGGAAACGACGTTTTCGAGATCCTACTTCGCTCACTGATCTCGTTGTTTTCCTCCACGTTTTTGTTTCATCTCTTGAGCTGGACCTCTCTCACTCTCTCGGTCTCATCTTTCTCATACACAGCGGAATGCGAGTCGCATCCAGTACTGCGCACTATCGCACGTATTCGCGAAAGAACGGTTAACAGAGTTAACACTTATACATCCGTCCATGTACACTCTTCGAAACACAATTTGCGAGCGTTTACGAAAAAATAAAAAATCTTAACAATAGGTAAAAAAAAAAATTCATAAAAATACGTGGGACGGTGAAAGAGATTTGTATCTCCTGACGCAGGTGTTTTTTTTTTATGAAAACGTACGTTGTTACGTAAAACCGAATCGAGCTTTTCGACCAAATGAATTCTTCTCCCTTCTACTTCGTTCGAGAGATAATAATTGCGCGAACGTGAGAGAGTGAGAGAGAGAGAATGAAAATGCGCGCGCGAACGATCCAAATCCGATTAAAACGAATTTCAAAGTTTCCCATCGTAATTATGCAAACTTTGGATGGTTGTAGGGGGTGGGATGTAATGGGTATGTT